>JAVSCE010019062.1:0-341903 GCA_032199065.1 Smutsia gigantea
TATTTTATGGTGATTAGCCAATAACCTACCCTGGGTTAAGGCAGAGCAAGCAGTTCTAAATGTTTCCACTGCTTGAGGTTAGCCATCATCTTGGAGAAGAACAGGACCAACAGATCGCTCGTGTTGTTCATCTTACAGGATATCTAGAGGACTGGCCATGTTAATGTCTCAATCACCAAAGATAACATCACAAGACCCATCACCCTACACTCCCTTGGCCCTTTACCCCATTCTTGCAATCCTTAAAAACCCATATTCTAAGCCTTTAAGCGCACCGCTCCTCCGAGGCTGTCTGTACTCCCCTTTCTGCAAGTGTGTACTTTACCTTAAATAAAGCCTTCTTGCTGCTCAACTTTTTGGGTTTTGTCTTCATGCTCTTCCATGCTGCTTGAGAGATTCTCATAAGAGACCCCTTTTCCTGTGATAAGCATCTTTGTTACTTTGCTATTTCATTCAATTTTCTATAAGTCTTCTCTCTCTCTCTCTCTCTCTCTCTCTCTCTCTCTCTCTCATTATACTTCAGACAAGTAGGCAAGAAGTACTGAGATCTCTGATTTGGGCTTGCAAGTCCCCGGGTTGGGACTGTAGCTGTATGATCATGCTCTTTAGGCCTGCCCCCACATCTCCTTTCTTTGCTTTGAGAAGTTCTCAGAACATAATCTCACTCTATCCAGTACTCTGTGGCTCCTTCTAATTCTGGAGTGGCAGGGGCTTATTCCCACAGTGTGAAGATCAAGTGGACACTGGACACCATGTGGCCCTTACTTCAGGTCTTGGCAAGGGATGTGCCCTGTGCCAAGCAGGAGTTCAGCGGAGTTTCCTTTCCTCCCTCTGCTCTTCCTGGCTCTCTGCTGCCTCCTGCATGGCTGCTGCCATCCACTACCACTCTCACTTTAATGAATTCCTTCCTTTCCTACACTTGTTGTAACTATTCGTGGATTATTTCCCCATCAGAGTCAAGAACCCTTTTTCAGTCTGAGGTCTCACTGAGCATGCAGGGAGATCTCCCAGGACTAGATTACCTGACAGCACTGGGAGGCAGTGTTCCCAGATAGGTCCCTTCATACCACCAAGACAACATAGCATTTTGAAAAAAATGTGTCTTTGGGGTCTAGGTTTGAACCCCTTGCCACATAGATTCTTCATCTGTAGAATGTACCCTTATCACAGAGTTCTTGTGAGGATTAAAAAGGAGATATCAAATGTACACTGCACATTGTAGCCATCGAAAAATTAATTTTCTCTTCCTTCAGTAACCTACTTGATGGCTCCCACTCTGGGCTCTCTCATTCTTCCCATTTCCTAATTGCCCTATACAAAAGTGCATGTATGGAAAGTTAAATGTGCTCCTAAAGACTTTTGTCATTGCTGGAGTAAGTTTATTCAAGGTGTGAGCCACTGGCTCAGGTTCTCATCCTGCATCCCCTGGCAACTGAATTCCAATGTGTTTTATTCACATAATGTACTTGATGCGAATGACTATAAGGTACTGTGGAGAAAATGGAAATTCCATGGCCATGATTCTCACCTGATCTTAATCTCGCCCATTGTAGATATGCGATGAAGTAATACTAGCCTACTGCACAGGTGCTTGCTTGCATACTTATTGTCAATGAGCTATTTACGGCTGAGCAGAGCCTAGGTAAGAGAGCAGAGCTTGGAGTGGAGGCAGCACCTGAGCAGAGGCTGCAGCCAGGGTAGAGACGAAGATGGGTTTGTCACTTGTACACCGCTGGGTGTCCGCAGTGAGAATATAGCCTGGCATAAGCCCCTTTTTACCCACAATGTTTGTTGTCATTATTCTGTCTCATCGAATCCATAGTGAACTTGCCTGGGGCTGAAACCTCCCCCACCCAGAGCTACAGGTACACAAAAAGGAAGATCAGTTTGGGGGCAAAAGATTAGCCCAATGTTCAGTTCAACACCGACTGCTGTATTTAAGAAACATAGAATTCATTCATGATCTTACTGAGGACCATGGCTGGAGAGCAGCCTATCCATGTGCACGGATAAACTGCACTAACTCCTCTTTGGAGACCTCTTAAATACTTTTCCTACAGCAGGGGATACTTGCAGAAAAGTTACATCAAACAGTGTAGCATGGATACATCTAGTTAGTGTCCTAAAAGATCATGCTATACACATTCCAATACTGTCTGTGTGTGTAAGAGGACGCAAGGATAAGGGTCTCATTAGGTGCGTTACCTTATCTTCCTCTGTAAATGGAGAGGGCATATGTGACTTATGTGACTTATCTGATCCATGCTGACCAGAAAATTCCTGACTGACTATCTGGGGGAGGTTGAAAGTACCATTAAATTAAGTATTAAGCCCCAGTTTGGTGACTTGGCCTAGTTGAAGTGACAGCATGTTGGACCTGTGTCTTTTTAATACATACAAGGAGAGAACATTTGGTGAAAAGTGCACTGGGGTTTGCTTTTGACACATTCAATTTGTAGGCATGAATACCATACTTCCCCCTGCATATCTCAAAATATGTTCATTTGATTGCCTGAAAACTATTTGTAATAAACTCCTATGTGGTATATATTGTATACATTCTAGCTTTAATTTTAGGGTTTTCAGTTTTAATAAGAGAAATCCATTATGACTAACTTAAACAAATGGGAATTTACTAGAACATATCCCCAAAACACTCAAACCTGGAGTACCCTTTCCTCTTGCTCTTTTCCAACAGCAGAGGAAATCAAACATCATCACTTTTTCTCCATCTCCCCAATTTTTTGCTTTGAAAAACTTCAAATCTACAGAAAATGGTAAAAATAGTATAACAGACAGACTAATAGTTACCAAAGGGAAAGGAACTGAGGAGGATGGGTGGGAAGGGAGGGACAAGGGGGAAAAAGGGGCATTACGACTAGCAGACGTAATGTTGGGGGGGCACGGGGAGGGCTGTACAACTCAGAAAAGAGAAGTAGTGATTCTATAGCATCTCACTATGTTGACGGACAGTGACTGCAATGGGGTTGGTGGGGGGGACCTCATGAAGGCGGTAGTTTAATAACCATAATATTGCACATGTAATTGTAGATTAAGGATACCAAAAGAAAAAAAATGAACAAGTGGGACTATATCAAGCTGAAAAGCTTCTGTACAGCGAAGGACACCATCAGTAGAACAAAAAGACATCCTACAGTATGGGAGAATATATTCATAAATGACATATCCGATAAGGGGTTGACATCCAAAATATATAAAGAACTCACGCACCTCAACAAACAAAAGCAAATAATCCAATTAAGAAATGGGCAGAGGACATGAATAGACACTTCTCCAAAGAAGAAATTCAGATGTCCAACAGGCACATGAAAAGATGCTCCACATCGCTAATCATCAGAGAAATGCAAATTAAAACCACAATGAGATATCACCTGACACCAGTGAGGATGGCCAACATCCAAACACAAGCAACAACAAATATTGGTGAGGATGTGGAGAAAGGGAACCCTCCTACACTGCTGGTGGGACTGCAAATTAGTTCAACCATTGTGGAAAGCAGTATGGAGGTTCCCCCAAAAACTCAAAATAGAAATACCATTTGACCCAGGAATTCCACTCCTAGAAATTTACCCTAAGAATGCAGCAGCCCAATTTGAAAAAGACAGATGCACCCCTATGTTTATCGCAGCACTATTTACAATAGCCAAGAAATGGAAGCAACCTAAGTGTCCATCAGTAGATGAATGGATAAAGAAGATGTGGTACATATACACAATGGAATATTATTCAGCCATAAGAAGAAAACAAATCCTACCATTTGCAACAACATGGATGGAGCTAGAGGGTATTATGCTCAGTGAAATAAGCCAAGCCGAAAAAGACAAGTACCAAATGATTTCACTCATATGTGGAGTATAAGAACTGAGAAAAAAACTGAAGGAACAAAACAGCAGCAGACTCACAGAACCCAAGAACGGACTAATAGTTACCACAGGGAAAGGGACTGGGGAGGATGGGTGGGAAGGGAGGGGCAAGGGGGAAAAAGGGACATTATGATTAGCAGATGTAATGTTAGGGGGGCACGGGGAGGGCTGTACAACCCAGAGAAGACAAGTAGTGATTCTATGGTATCTCACTACGCTGATGGACAGTGACTGTAATGGGGTTGGAGGAGGGGACCTGATCAAGGGGGTAGTGTAATCACCATAATATTACTCATTTAATTGTAGATTAATGATATCAAAATAAACTTAAAAAAAATAAAGTCTTACATTTGACTATTTCGAATGAAAAAAAAAAAAGAAAAGAAATACCATTTGACCCAGGAATCCCACTCCTAGGAATTTACCCTAAGAATGCAGCAGCGCAGTTTGAAAAAGATATATGCACCCCTATATTTATCGCAGCACTTTTTACAATAGCCAAGATATGGAAGCAACCTAAGTGTCCATCAGTAGATGAATGGATACAGAAGATGTGGTACATATCCACAATGGAATATTATTCAGCCATAAAAAGAAAAGAAATCCTACCATTTGCAACAACATGGATGGAGCTGGAGGATATTATGCTCAGTGAAATAAGCCAAGTGGAGAAAGACAAGTATCAAATGATTTCACTCATATGTGGAGTTATAAGAACAAAGAAAAAAATTGAAGGAACAAAACAGCAGCAGATTCCCAGAACCCAAGAATGGACTAATAGTTACCAAAGGGAAAGGAACTGAGGAGGATGGGTGGGAAGGGAGGGACAACGGGGAAAAAGGGGCATTACGATTAGCAGATGTAATGTTGGGGGGGAGGCACAGGGAGGGCCGTACAACTCAGAGAAGACAAGTAGTGATTCTATAGCATCTCACTACGCTGATGGACAGTGACTGTAATGGGGTTGGTGCGGGGGACCTGATGAAGGGAGTAGTTTAATAACCATAATATTGCACATGTAATTGTAGATAAGGATACCAAAAAAAAAATACCATAACAGGCATCAATATACTCTTCACCTACAATCACCAATTGCTACCATTTCCCCACAATTGCTTTTTTGTTTGCTTTCTGCCTGAACCATTTCAAAGTAAGCTGTAGACATCCTGACATACCACCTTCAGAATGCATCTCCAAATCAAGAGCAAGACATTCTCCTACCTAATAAAATAAACACTCAGAATATTTAACATTGACTAATAAACATATTCAAATTTCCCCAATTGCCTTTGTATTGCCCTTTATAGCATCCCTCCTGCAATACAGGAACCAAGAGAGTATTTTGCACTTGATTGTCATGTCTCTTTGTTCTGCTTTGGTTTAGAATAGTCCCCAGACTTTTTTCTTCTAAATCATTAATATTTCCAAGAGTTCAGACCAATTTTTCAGAATATTCCTCAATTTGGATTTGTTCAATTGTTCTCTCATGATAAACATTAAAAAAAAACATTTGGGAGGACAGAGTGCAGGAATACTACATGAGTACTGTTGGATATTTCTTACCTACTCGCCTCAGATGGCACAGAAAGTCAATTTGTTTCAGTTTCAAATTGGCCAGATCTCTCTTCTCCCTCAAATGAAGCATCCTTTCACCTGGTATTCCTTTCTGGCTTTTGACTTTTCTCTGTTCTTCCCTTCTCAGCCAATCTTCTGTTTTGGTAAACTGTAAATAGCTGTTTTGGTAAGCTATAAATAGCTTACTGTAAGTTGAATAGATGTGACAATTATAGAAAGATAATAGACACGAGCAAATGGAGAAAACTGAAGAACCCTTATGATTCCCTTAAGTATATCTGACTACAAGTACATGAGAGTCGCTCATGAAGAATCATCTAGCTGACTCCAGTCAACCCACAGAACGAAGAAAGTCAATGTTTTAGGACACTAAGTTTCAGGGGGCTTGTAATTAATGTAGCAATAGAATCTGGAACAGGTGTAATTATGCTATAATACTGTTTATAATCTGCTTTTTCACTTAGTATGATTATCTTATTATATCAAATAGTATTCATGTACATCATTCTTAATTTACCCAAACATTTTGAAAGAATAACATTTTTTTTGTTCCACTTACATTTACAATGCAGCCTAATGCAGTCTGACTTCAACCCTCACTGCTAAATGAAAACTACTGGAAATAAGGTCACCAATGATCTCTTTGTCTGCAAAAGTTTATTTTTCACTTCTCATCATCCCTGGAGCATCTGACACTGCAGACCACTCTTTTCTCTGCCATTCTCCTGTCCATAGGTGTTAAGAGTTTTCTAGTGGGCTTCTCCCACTCTCTGGTTCTCTTGGCTAGTCTCCTCTGTAGGCTCTTGAGATATACCCTTCCCTTAAATGTTAATTAATATTCAGAATTCTGACCCTAAGCCCTCTATTCTGCAACCTGAATACCTTCAGGCTGTAAAGTACTAACTATTTCCTACTAGATACCCAATCTATAGTTCTAGCCTATACTTTGCTTCTGTATTCCAGACTCATACATCAGATTGTTTCCTGGATGTGAATACTCTGAAGATACAAAGTGTCTGACATTTAACATGGTCTAATTCTAAACCTGAACTCAACAGGTCTTCCCCCTCTCTCATTCCTCACCAAAACTACAATACTAGAGCCCTACCTCATTCTGTATGTTGACAAATGGCTACATCCAGGACCCAAATCTGGAATTTAATCTCAGTAAGATTAAAGTTCCATGAGGGAAGAGGTAGTTATCTGTTTTGCTTAGTATTGTAGTCCTGTAAATATCTGCCAATTGAATGATTCTTCTCTTATCCCCCATATCTACTTTGTCATTAAATCTTAAATACATCTTCCCATTTCCATTGCTACTTTTCATGTCTTCACTATAGGTCCTACAGCTGAACTTTTTTCTTCACATTGCTGAGAGAGTGACCCTCCCAAAATGCTCATCTGATTATGTCACTCACTTTGCAGTTTCCTTCCAGTCTCAAAGTTAATGCCTAATTACTTGACCCAGCTGTCAGAATTTGATTTACCTATCAGGCATCATCTTGCCATTATCTCTACCTTAAATTCTGTATTCTAGTCATATTCAACTACAATTCCCCAAACTTTGTGTAGCCTTTTGTTATATGTTCTTCACTCCTACGAAGCAGAGGCAGAAAGGGAATAAACCAATGCCCACATCAAAGATGGCTATGCAGTCATTAAAAGGATATTTAGAGAGAGTTTGTAACAACTGGAAATGTTTGTGTTTTTCCATAAATGAGGGAAGCAGGTTCTCATATTGTATATATCAGTATGCTCTGAAACAATCAAAAATACATAAAAAATACTGAAATAAGGTGGGGTGATAGTGAGGGAGAGATGAGGAGGCAGATCACAGAGGTTTTCTGGGGGCAGTGAGTATACTCCAGGACGATATACTGGTGATAGATGTCATATATATTTGTCCAAACTTATAGACTGTACAGTCCCAAGAGTGAGCCCTTATGCAAACTATGGCCTTTGGGTGATCATGACGTGTCAATGTAGGCTCATTGATTCTGACCAATGTACCACTCTGGTGGGCAGTGACAAGGGAGGCTATGCATGTGTGGGGACAGGAGGTGTATGAGAACTCTCGGTACTTTCTGTTCCGTTTTGCTGTGAACTCAAGCCAGCTCTAAAAAAATGGAGTCTTAAAAAAAATCTGAATGAAGATCATACCAAATATTGATAGTGGTTGTCTTTGGTGAGACTGGATAATTTTAATGTTGTTATTGTCTAGTTCACCGTGCCTTGTTTTATTTAAGGCAATTAATTTTCATAGCAGGGTCCAATTGGAATATAAAGAAATAGGTTAATCAATTTATTAAGAATTCCAATGAGTCAGATATAAATCTAGAGAATTAAGTTACCATAGGTGCTTAAAATGCTTTTTGCCATGTCCAAAAGATGGAAGGATTTTGAATACAATTGTAGGATACACTGCCGCTTACATAAAACAAAAGGAAGTACTTAGATTATTAAAATTTGTTCACATACAGGTTTTTAAAAAATTTTGGGGGAGCAGTTTTCTTCTTTCAGCTGAAAATACTGCAAACATGCTATTATAATTTCTTAATAATATTATTATTTTTAAAATTTTATTTTGGTATCATTAATATACAAGTACTTGAACATTATGGTTACTAAACCCCATTATGAAATCCCCCCCACATACCCCATTACAGTCACTGTCCATCAGCGTAGTAAGATGCTATCATTACTTGTCTTGTTTGTAAATACTGCCTTTCCCGTGTTCCCCCCACAACTCGCTACATTATGTGTGCTAATCGTAATACCCCTTTCCCCCCCTTATCCTTCCCTTCCCACCCATCCTCCCCAGTCCCTTTCCCTTTGGTAACTGTTAGTCCATTCTTGGGTTCTGTGAGTCTGCTGTTGTTTTGTTCCTACAGTTTTTTCTTTGTTCTTATACTCCACAGGTGAGTGAAATCATTTGATATTTGTCTTTCTCCACTTGGCTTATTTCACTGAGCCTAATACCCTCTAGCTCCAGCCATGTTGTTGCAAATGGTAGGATTTGTTTTCTTCTTATGGCTGAATAATATTCTACTGTGTATATGTACCACATCTTCTTTATCCATTCATCTACTGATGGACACTTAGGTTGCTTCCATTTCTTGGCTACTGTAAATAGTGCTGCGATAAACATAGGGGTGCATATGTCTTTTTCAAATTGGGCTGCTGCATTCTTAGGGTAAATTCCTAGGAGTGGAATTCCTGGGTCAAATGGTATTACTATTGTGAGTTTTTTGAGAAACCTCCATACTGCTTTCCACAATGGTTGAACTAGCATAATATATTTTTTTTCTAAAGAAGCAGAATTGTAGAAAGATTAGGTAACTTACTTCAGGTCATGAACTTGAATTAAATTGAACTACAAACCAAAGGGATATAGTACATAACAATGAATCATGAATTGAAGACAAAGTCAGTTTTTTAAAATAATTTGTTTTATTATCATTAATCTACAATTACATGTGCAATATTATGGCTATCAAACTACCCCTTCATCAGGTCCCCCCCACCAACCCCATTACAGTCACTGTCCATCAGCGTAGAGATGCTATAGAATCACGACTTGTCTTCTCTGAGTTGTACTGCCCTCCCCGTGCCCCCCCAACATTACATCTGGTAATCATAATGCCCCTTTTCCCCTCCCGTCCCTCGCTTCCCACCCATTTTCCCCAGTCCCTTTCCCTTTGTTAACTATTAGTCCGTTCTTGGGTTCTGTGAGTCTGCTGCTGTTCTGTTCCTTCAGTATTTTTTCTTTGTTCTTATACTCCACATATGAGTGAAATCATTTGATACTTGTCTTTTTCAGCTTGGCTTATTTCACTGAGCATAATACCCTCTAGCTCCATCCATGTTGTTGCAAATGGTAGGATTTGTTTTCTTCTTATGGCTGAATAATATTCCATTGTGTATATGTACCACATCTTCTTTATCCATTCATCTACTGATGGACACTTAGGTTGCTTCCATTTCTTGGCTATTGTAAATAGTGCTGCAATAAACATAGGGGTGCATCTGTCCTTTTCAAATTGGGCTGCTGCATTCTTAGGGTAAATTCCTAGGAGTGGAATTCCTGGGTCAAATGGTCTTTCTGTTTTGAGTTTTTTGAGGAACCTCCATACTGCTTTCCACAATGGTTGAACTAATTTGCAGTCCCACCAGCAGTGTAGGAGGGTTCCCTTTTCTCCACATCCTTGTCAACATTTGTTGTTGTTTGTGTTTTCGATATTGGCCATCCTCACCGGTGTGAGGTGATATCTCATTGTGGTTTTAATCTGCATTTCTCTGATAATTAACGATGTGGAGCATCTTTTCATGTGCCTGTTGGCCATCTGAATTTCTTCTTTAGAGAAGTGTCTATTCATGTCCTCTGCCCATTTCTTAATTGGATTATTTGCTTTCTGTTTGTTAAGGTGCATGAGTTCTTTATATATTTTGGATGTCAACCCTTTATCAGATACGTTTTTTATGAATATATTCTCCCATACTGTAGGATGTCTTTTTGTTCTACTGATGGTGTCCTTTGCTGTACAGAAGCTTTTCAGCTTGATATAGTCCCACTTGTTCATTTTTGCTTTTGTTTCCCTTGCCCGGGAGATATGTTCATGAAGAAGTTGCTCATGTTTATGTCCAAGAGATTTTTGCCTATGTTTTTTTCTAAGAGTTTTATGGTTTCATGACTTACATTCAGGTCTTTGATCCACCTTGAGTTTACCTTTGTGTATGGGGCTAGACAGTAGTCCAGTTTCATTCTCTTACATGTAGCTGTCCAGTTTTTCCAACACCAGCTGCTGAAGAGGCTGTCATCTCCCCATTGTATATCCAAGGCTCCTTTATCAAATATTAACTGACTGTATATGTTTGGGTTAATGTTTGGATTTTCTATTCTGTTCCTCTGGTCTGTGGGTCTGTTTTTGTGCCAATACCAAATTGTCTTGATTACTGTGGCTTTGTAGTAGAGCTTGAAGTCAGGAAGTGTAATTCCCCCTGTTTTATTCCTCCTTCTCAGGATTGCTTTGGCTATTCGGGATCTTTTGTGGTTCCATATGAATTTTAGAATTATTTGTTCCAGTTCATTGAAGAAAGCTGTTGGTAGTTTGATAGGGATTGCATTGAATCTGTAGATTGCTTTAGGTAGTATAGCCATTTTGACAATATTTATTCTTCCTAGCCAAGAGCATGGGATGCATTTCCATTTGTTAGTGTCCTCTTTAATTTCTCTTAGGAGTGTCTTGTAGTTTTCAGAGTACAGGTCTTTCACTTCCTTCGTTAGGTTTATTCCTAGGTATTTTATTCTTTTTGATGCAATTGTGAATGGAATTGTTTTTCTGATTTCTCTTTCTGTTAGTTCATCATTAGTGTATAGGAAAGCAACAGATTTCTGTGTGTTAATTTTGTATCCTCCAACTTTGCTGAATTCAGATATTAGTTCTAGTAGTTTTGGAGTGGAGTCTTTAGGGTTTTTTATGTACAGTATCATGTCATCTGCAAATAGTGACAATTTGACTTCTTCTTTACCAATCTGGATGCCTTGTATGTCTTTGTTTTGTCTGATTGCCGTGGCTAGGACCTCCAGTACTATGTTGAATAACAGTGGAGAGAGTGGGCATCCCTGTCTTGTTCCCGATCTTAGATGAAAAGCTTTCAGCGTCTCGCCGTTAAGTATGATGTTAGCTGTGGGTTTGTCATATATAGCCTTTATGATGTTGAGGTACTTGCCGTCTATACCCATTTTGTTGAGAGTTTTAATCAGGAATGGACGCTGAATTTTGTCAAATGCTTTTTCAGCATCTATGGAGATGATCATCTGGTTTTTGTTCTTCTTTTTGTTGATGTGGTGGAAAAGTCAGTTTTTGGGTTTTTTTTTGCTGAACCATGAACCAACCACAGTGTGTACGTTTTAAAACATGGCTTGATTCAGGAGACAATACTGCCTGGAGTTTAAGAGCCCAGCCTTGGAAATCAGGCTTCCCAAGGTTTGAATCCAAGTTTTGAAGTTTATCAGCTATTAACTGTTCTAAACCTCATCTCTGTAAATGAGAATATTCTGTTAGGGTGATAATGAGGATTAAATATAAAAATAGCCAAACATCAAAGTGGTCAAAAGCTCACACATGTGAGATGGATTTCCTGTGTCATGTGCCAGCTCCACCACATGAGCTAAGTGACCTTGGGCACAAGCATATGCTTTAATTTCTTATTTTTCAGTTAAAGATAGTACTAGACCACAAGGTTATGAGGATTGAATGAATTAATATGTGTACAGTCTTAGTGTAGAACTAGGCACTATTATATGTGTGGCATAATATTCATGTTTGAAAATGATCTTATTCTTACTCATATAATAATTATCAGTTAATTTGGTAACATCAAACTTGAGATATAGTGATAGAGGCCTTAGTAACATAGACTGAATTGAACCAATCCCAATCCTTTTTCTGTGATGCTGCAAGAACAGCAGTTTTTTCCTGTCTGTATAAGAGCTCAAAATAATTAATACCTTATATTGATGAATAGAAATATGATTGCAAAGTCTCCATAGAAAGCAGTTCAGTGGGTATAATCCTAAAGAACCTTTTTATTCAATCCATTCACACATATTTATTAAGTGTCTGCTATGTGCTGGGCACTCTGCTTGGACCTGGGAGATACAGATTGGGGGGAAAAGTACATTTACCTGTAAGAAAATCATGTAAACTTACTTATTCAAACATGCTTAATTGATCATAACATGGAACACATAAATATTTTAAATTACTATTGTAGTTACCAAATAAAACTTGGGTATTAATTTAAAATTCTTACTTAAAATCTATTGTGAGGTAAAATGGTTATATCTGGCAAATTTGTATTAATGCTTGGTTAGCAATGGCTTATTCTTTTTCCCCCTCCATGTTGACTAGCTCTTTATTTTTAAAAATTGTGGTAAAATATAAAATTTACTCTTTCAGGTATTTTTAAGTGTGCACTCCAGTGACATTTAGTACATCCACATTGTTGAAACAGACACTGTTTTAGTCTTATATATACTAAATATATATGTCCAGTGAATATGTATAAGCCAAAATAAATCCCAAATGATTTTTATTTAATTTGGCTTCCTGCTAAGATGCATCAGATGTAATCAGAATGAAATTCTAGCAAACACTTTATAAAGAGCAGTCATAGTGCAAAGTGGTTAAACATCAGTGATGTGAAGCAAAACAGATCTTGAATGTGTTTTAGGGGGACTCTGCAAGACATGAGTTTGGTCCAGATAGGTTGGGCAGCAAAAAACGGAAAAAAATGTTAAGTTTCAAGAAGTTCATGAGGCAGAGAAGGAAAATAATTAAGTCTAGAGTGTAGACTGCATGTGCCCTTGAAGATTCAAATGTGTAATTGAAATTCATGAATTCGTGTCTAAGAAACGCTAATGGAAGCTCTCAACGGGCATTGATAGGAATCTGGGAAAGGACGCGTTGTGATCGAGGTGGCAAACTGTTGGTTGGGCACCTTCTGTCTTTTCAGATGTGATTGTTTTGTGGGAGTGAAGGGGTAGTGGTGGAGGTGGTAGTATCGGGTTTGCAGAAAAATGCTTTACTCTGAGGCCAAATGGGGTCAGTTTAAACGTGGAGCCTCATTGACACTTGTTTGTCCTTTTTCCCAGTAAGTGGAGTGGGTAGGATCTTGGTTAGTTCATTTGATGGATTATTTCACCTCTCTACACTTCTATTTCCTTTTCTGTCAAATTGAGACAGGAGTGTTGTCCTCAAGTTTTCTCTGGTGATTGAATATTTCTATAGCAATCTGAGAGGTGGTTCAGAACACAAAGACCTCTTGGGTTGAATCCTGGCTCTCCCACTTACTTACTCAGTGGAGCCTTAGACAAATTACCTCTCTATACTTCCGTGTAACAGAAATAGTACCTACCTCACAGATTTGTGAGGATTAAATGAGTTTACATATATAAATCACTTAGAACAGTATTTGGTATGTAATAATCACTCAATAAACATTGGCTATTATAATGTGCTACATATAATAAATATTGAAGATTAGTGTTTGCTCCTTTTGTTTAGCTGCAAGGTGTGCTCAAATTTTTCTTAAATGAGAGGGTCATTTCTAATCAATACAATTGCATTCCTCAAAAAAATATTCTGTATGAGTATTGACATTTGTATAATCAGATTGCATTTATTTTCACTTGTATTCTATTTTATATAGATACTCTCTACCGATTCAAAAGATTTACTATGCTCACATTGTAGAGCTTAAAAACAGGAAGAACCTCAAATAATTTATGTGTTACAGCTTTTCTTAATTCTTTCAGACTGTTCAATTTCAAGAGGGAAATAGAATGGCAAAATGCAAACCTTTGTGATTTCAAGTTCTCTTTTTTTGCTGAATGGTGATTTCAACATTGATGTCTGGGAGATTTTTAAGGTAGAATCATAGATACATTATTGCTTCTTAGTATTCTAACAGTAAAGGTTAGCTCAATGTAGGTTTCACTGCAGCCTGTGCTTCTTAGTGTCTTATGCATAGTCACTGACATTTTCCAGGTAGTGGTGAATTTGCTGACCAAAGTTTGCCAGACAAATAAATCCATTGAGATGACTCTTCTTTACAGATATCTCAGGCTTCATCAATAGTGGAAATGATCCAGGGGGCAATCCAAAGACTAAAATCATTATTCCCTGTTGATATAGGACAGTCTCCAGCTAAACCACAAAACTATTATTGCAGCTTATGCATTTCACCTTGCTATTTTCATATACTTTGCTTGGCATAGAAACTCTGTAAATCAAACACACATTCGCGTTTCTGAAGAATGATTTATTGGGGCCCTTTAGAAAGCTTTGCTTTGCTGTTTTCTCTAAATAGCACGATTTATACTCTGTTTAGGTTTTATTATGAGAAGGTAATTAGCATGAGCCTTACCCCATAAACTTGACAAGAAAAGTCACATTGAAATTCTTTTTTTATGTGGTCTTAGATCTGACTGAGCCCTCATCCTGCCTGGTTTGGTGCCCTGAAAGTAGCAAATTCAACTTCACACATCATGTGGGCTCCCTCTTCTCCTCTGGGATTTGCACAAAAGTTCAGGGAGTGGCATCTGTGGTGCTAAGAACACAGATAAAGGCATTTAGCCTTCAGTCCACTTCACCTAATGCACTGCCCAGCCCTCAGCATGTAGTTGGAGATGGGAGGCACATGTTGCTCACATACTGAGTGAGGTGGAAGAAGGCAGGGAGGGGGAAAGAATACAGGGAAAAAAAAAAAACCACATCATCTAACTAAATAATGTTTTGAGAAAAAAATGTAACAATTAAAATATTGAATGGGTAGTTACTATATATGTACAGTTATCTTTGTCTAAAGTATCTTCTAATTAGAGGATCTATGAAAATATATTCTTAACAGGATGCATCATACAACCAGGATGCTATGAACCTGTTCCCTTAACAAAATTTTCAAGGGGTTATTTTAATGATTGAAAATGTAGCATATTTATATCATAAATCAAGCACAGGAATTGACTTTTAAAGTACTTTGAGTATATTTTGAGCTACAATCTATTGACATATAAGATCAAACTATGCAGGATCTATAGACAGATGTGCACTTAAAAGCATAAAATGATAGAATATACGTATTGGCAGTGCAATGTAATGCCAAGAAAAAGCTGTGTCTGTCTTGAACTTGCCCTTGAAACTTGTCTGGAAGCTTGAGTCTGCGCTCCAGAAGGGCATTAGGCAAATCTGTGCTTCAGAATCCATCCTGGTTTCCTATTTGCAATTTTTAAATGATTGAGTTCAATCTTCAGGAAACTGCTTGCCATACTCGGGAAGTCTTCTGCTTTTTTGTCCTTCACAAGATCAACTCAAGTTCTTTAGCTGTGTAAAAAGGTTGAATTTTAGGTAATAAAAGAAAGCTTAACTCCTCTGGATTTTTCAATTACGATTTTTTTTTCTGATTTAAGTATGAAGTTATGATGACTTACTTAAAATTAAAAAAATTTTTTTACTTAAAGATAGCATAACAATGTTAGGGAAAAATAAATAACAATTTAAAAATAAAAACACTACTTCTGGTAGCACAGCTATTTTTATTATTGTATATTACACCCCCATACATCTATGTCCCTATTTTACATATAGTAATGACATTTATTTACCTTTTCAAGCTTATATTCCCCCCAGAAACTGTTACTTACTTGTTATTGACAATGAGGATTCTCTATACCTTTGTGCTGCTAGGTTTTTTTCTCCCAACCACTGTATTTTTGCTTTTCCTCTCCCACCTACTCAGATCCCCCTTCCTTCCTCACCTCTCCCCTTAGAACCATGGTAACCACCTGGTATGTGTCCTTCAGTATCTCGTCCAGGCTCATAAAATGCACACACAAGCAACACAATCTTTCTGTGTTTTGCTTTGTTCAATTTCAATATCTCATAGAAATCCCTCTAAGTCAACCAATGAACATCAAAATTATTTTTTTACTGCATAATATTGTTATGCATGAACCATCAGTCATTCAATCATTCTTTATGGATGGTCATTCACCCTATTTGTTTTTTTCTTCTGCAGCATGGCAGTAAATAGCCTCGTGTATATATACTTTCATTTCTTTGTTGTATATATAGGGTCAAATACGCCTCTTTTATATTTTAATAGATATTAGCAGATAGTGTATTAAAATTTGGTTTACCCAAAAGCTCTACAATGCACATTTCTATCAGCAATATACACTTTCTTGCCCTCTCACTTCCTTTCTGGATTATAGTGTTATCTCTTTGCAATTTTTGCCCATGTGTTGGGTTCTTTGGTATTTTGCATCTCTCTGGCTCCTAACTAGTGAGTATCTTTGTGTGTTTAAGGACTATTTGGATTTGCTTTTCTGTAAGCTGCCTAGTAATATCTTTTATTCACTTTTCTTTTACATTGTTTCTTCTCAATTTCTAAGAACCCTTTGCATCTTATCATATTAACCCTATATATTTTCCCAAATCTAGTGACTTTGTATTTTGCCAGTTTTCAATTTGTATATAATTTTTAAAAATTTACTATTGCAAAAATATTTTAATTTAAAAATATTCTGAGCTTCTTGAATTGTCTAAAAAGGTCTCCCCTATTTCTAGACTACACTTCTAGTCTCTTGGATTTCCTTCTAAGATTTTTGTTTTACTTTATAGCTTAACAGACATATTTGGAAATTTCTTTTTGTATGATGTAGGGACTGAGCTTTTATTTTCTTCAGGTGGATAGCTGGTTGTGCCTGCATCATTTGCTAATTACTACTATTGGTTCTTATTGAAATATATTTTTTGTCACATATCAACTTCCATTCCATTCTACTTCTGGAGTCACTTCCACTCTGCTGATTAATATCATTTCTTCTTTCACTTGAACTTTAAGATTATTTAGCTGCATTTTAATTTCAAAACGTCCCTCAGTTGAACTTCAAACTGGAATTGTATTTAACGGTTAATTTAGGAGAACCGACATTTTGTGCTGTTTTCCAATTCAAGAGTATTGTATTTGTTCAGAAAGCTACCGACTTTTGGCATATTTACCTTGTATCCAGCCACTTTCTCAAGCTCCTACATAATTCCAATAGATTTTCTGGGCTTTTGAGGTATTCACTTGTAATGTCAGCAAAAATAATTTCACTGTCCAGGGTTTATACTGAGTATTTCATTCTTTTGATTTAATGCATCCATTAGCACTATTAGGGGACACTAATAGCCCCTATTTCATAGCATTGTTTTGAAGGCTAAGATAAACACATGTAAAATAGAGCAGTGGGTGCCATATAGTTGGGGGCCCAATAAATGATATTTTTATTACTGTCAGAGCTTGTCAGTTCTTTGATGGAGAAATGCCTCATGGGAACATTACACCAAAGAACAAAAATTAAGCTATCGTTTGCTAGCTTTTCTTATTCTTTCCTCACTCTCCATTTTAATTCGTTTTGGGGAGCCTGAGTGACAGCTTTCTTAAACTTTTGTGATTCTCTCATTTTGTTAGGATGGTAGGAAAGGAGAGCAGAGAAATATAATAGTCTAGGTATGGGGATGACTCCATAGATCATGTAGTAGTAACAGATTAACAATTATTATGAAATAATTATTATGACTCCACAGATTATTTTCTTTTGGAAATGAGAAGTTATAGTCAAAGTAGGTTTAAGTCTAGATATTGAATATATTTTAGTTTAACTCGTGGCATTTCAGAGTTTATTTTGTGCAGTTCAAGGAGACCTGACACAAAATCTTTTGCTTCCAAGAATTGGTTATCATTCTTTTTGTATGAGAGAAAAAATAGTTTAACCAATTGTGGGTAATTCTGTTGCTTCTCTCAGTGAGTTCTTGAGTAACTGAACTAAAAAGAAGTCCTTTTTTATGATGTTAATAGCCTTGGGGAGATAAACAGTTGGGGAAATGCAGCTCTCTTCTGTCAGTGGCATGATAAATTATTTTCACTTTCAAGGGCTGACACGTTTGGCATTTTACCTCTATCCTGTTTGGATGACAGACACCTGTTCTCTTTACCCTCCCTGAACAAGAGCAGGGGGCCTGGGGCAAGAAAAGCATTAATTCAGTAATTGGCATTAGCCACATCCTGCCAGAGGGAGAATACCCTGACAATAATACCCTGTACTGGCCTGGGCTGGAAGGATGAGGTGAGGTGTAGCGGGTGCCACTTCCTTCTTCAGTGTCATCCTCTATGACAGCACTGGTGTAATGAATCAAGTGGTGGTTAAAAACGCTGTTTCTGAGAAATTAGGAGCTAGCTGTTAAATCTCTGCTCAAGTCACCACAAGCTGGCCCAGCTTTTGCAAGAAGCCCAAGATGTACCTCAGGAATCATTATTGTCTTTTAATCTAATCAAATGGACTCTATATAATCTCCAGTTAAAATCCTGTACAATCCAAGTCATGCTTTATTGAAGTCAGAAAAGTCAAAGGAATAAATGAGTAAAGTGAGAACTTTTTCCAAAATCGTTCTAAGAGAATAACTGAAATACTTCTGGAAAGTTTGTATCTTAAACTTATGTTAACTCACACAGATGGTTGTCTTTTCCTTATACCATTACTTCAAATAATTAATGGATAAGACCTATCTGGAGAAGCCCCAAATTCACTTTTCCTAAGTATTTACACAGACAGAAACCTCAGTCCTAATACAGGATGTACTAACAAATATGAAACCCCCCAACACCTGGGGTTGAATTAATTTGCTTAAATGTTCAATGTACTTCATTCCAAGCAAATGAACTATCATTTAATTCTTGTGCCCATTACTCCCATTTCTAAAAAAAACAAAAACAGTAATAAACTTCCAAGTCAGTGCAAAAGTTGATTTGATACCATGACAGTTTAGTATCAGAAGCACTCATTTTCTTCTAACATTAATCATATGTCTGATCAAATGTGAGGTAGAGGGAAAACCCATTTGTGTCTGAAAATGAAAAACAAGATAGTTTGCTATTTTTGTCACTCCTAAATTTGTCAGTGGAAAAGGGAAATTTGTCATCACTGAAAAATATGAAATATGTAGCGTACACAGATGTATGCTTAACATAAAAAGAAGGTAATTCAGTGGGATAATGGTTAACATTCCGTGGACACCATTGGCTCTAGAATTGTGGCAGTAGCCGACTGGACCTCTTACTGACTCTTGAAAGTCTCATCTGACTGTCAGCTTCCTCAGAAGAATCTCTGCAGAATAGCTGAATTCTGGGACTTTTCTAGGAGGCATGTCTCTAGGGAGACCTCAAATTCTGCTCATTCAAATCAGCATATTTTGGGTTATCCTTGAGTAGACCCACATTGGTCTTTGTGATTGCAAAACACTGTGTGATATGCTGAAATGGCTCCCAGAAATATGGCCACACCCTAACCCCCAAACCTGTGAATGCTACATTTGCTTGAAAAAAGGGTCTTTGCAAAAGTGAAGGATCTTGAGATGAGATTATCTTGGTGGGTCCTCAATGCCACTGTGATTGTCCTTGAGAGAGAGATGAGAGACAGAGGAGGCATAAACACGGAAGCAGAGTTCGGAGTGATATGTGGCCAAATGCCAAGGAATGCCAGCTAGTAATGGATTCTTTCCTAGTGCCATTAGGAGCGAGGCCTTGCTGACACTTTGATTTTGGATGTTTGGCCTCCAGAACTGTGGGGAAGTTTGTTGTTTTAAGCCACCAAATTTGTAAAAATTTGTTACAGCAGCCCCAGAAACTAATAAATGCTGTTTAGGATACTATCTTTTTAGACAAAAATACATGAACAACATATGAAAGCTCGGTTAACACCAAGGTGCATAATCATTTAAGAAAAACAGAAGAATATTTGTATTATTGGAAAGGTATGTGGAGAAATATTTCAACAGTATGTATTTGAAAGCAGCTGATTTTGAAAATAAAATGAACACTGGCTCTGAAACAGACTTTACAGTCACTGGGTCACCCTTGAGCACACCCACGCTGGTCTGTTACTACAAATGTAATCTTGAAAATGCAAACCACACAGATGGTTACCTTCTCCTTATACCATTACTTCAAATAATTAATAGATTAAGGCCTATCTGGAGAAGATCCAAATTCATTTTTGAGAAGTGTAATCCATAGACCTGGTAAGTAGAGGATGGTTATTTTCAAAACTACCTTATCTTCTTAGACTAGTAGTCAATTCCTCACCAAGAAGTATGTATAGATACAAATTACGATGGGTCTTGAGAATGAAATTACTGCTGGTCTATAGCACAAGTAGAGGGAACATATCTTTTTCTTGCCATCGTGCTGCTATATTCTAAAGCTGTAGATGATTATTCGCTGCTTCTCTGCCCTTGCCTTTGTTAATAGCAATTCTTTGTACTCCAATCCTTTGTCTCCCCTCCCCCAGTCCACTCAAGCCAATTTCTTTCTCCATGTTTAATCCTTATGAAGATAATTTCATTTATTCTTCTGGTTTGTTGCCTCTTGTATAATGATTCCAAAGTCCAACTGTTAAAATCCTCCTCTTTTCAGAAGATACTAAAATATTTCACTTGTCATAAACTTCATCTTACCAAAAATTTCTTTCACTCATGCACTAAAAACAATTCTTTGCCTGCTTCATCATCATTGGTGTTCAGTCCCTCTGGTTCTGTTAAATAACCAGATACTTCACTCTTTCCTTCAGCCCCCACAATTCTCGTTACTCCTTGTTAACATTTCTGGGGCTCACCTTTTCACCACAGCTCCAACCCTAGCACCCTAATAATTTGAGGCTTACAGATCCAAGCAGCTCACAAGCTGGCTGGGTATACTCTGCTCTACCATTACTCCGTGGTCACCTCTTTCACAGCTATCAAAATCTGTTAGTTCAGTCCTATTACTCCCTGGAGTAGTATGACACATACATCAGTGCCTGGAGCATGGTAGACACATATGTATATATAAAGATATACAGTTTAGAACTGTAGAGCAGCTCCGTGGTAACTACCCACTCTATACAATACCCACCTGATTGTACTCCATTTCCAGTATGGAAAGATACATGCCAGCCATGTATTTCTCCATCACTGGCTGATTTGCTAAGACAATCTAATACAGACTTGAGTAAAGCTAATAAACAGTCCATACATTTTAAAGCAAAACACAATTTTTACTGTCACTTGCATTAGTATGCATCAACTATCTGTGGTTAGATATAAATTATTAGATTTTCACTTTATATTTTTTGACTGGTCTTTCCCACCATTGCTGCATTAGCACCTTGCCAGCAGGGACTGGGTCTATCATTTACTTCTTGCTACTCTCCTTTGCCCCAAGAATGGCACACTGCACTTTCAAAAGTCTGGTAGTAATAATTTCCTGTTCTAATTTAGTGCTCACAGGGGACAAAAACTACCACATTATATACAGAATCTGAATAGGTGACAAAAACACTAAGGGCTTTGATCTCTGCCTATTTAAAACCTGCTGTAACCTTTTGACTTAAGTGACTATGTATTATTCACTCTACAATCTGTGCTGCTTCGCTTAAAAAAAAAAAACAACAAACCTCCATTTTGACCCATATGCTGAATCTGGGTAATTATCTCACTCATGCCAAAACAGAAGTCAGGTAAAACCAGGTTCAAAATATAAACATTCCACACCCTTTCAAACTAATCAGAATAGAGATTACTGCCTGTTAAGTTTTAAAAATCTTTGCATTAAAAAATGATAGCATGCCCTCTAAGATGATTGGTTATGCTATGTCAAATGGAAAGCTGTAAGTTCAACAGATTGTTTCCAATTGAGCTTTTGTTCATCTGCTGGCTTTTCTTTCCCCAGGCAGAACCTAAGCCCCACCTGAGCAGACATCCCTGCTGCATCCCTAGCACAGCGAACAGTGGCTGGAGCAGAGTAGACACACACAATGCTGAATACAATCTCTTGATTCTTAGATACAAAAAATCAGATACCCCTAATTCTGAATAAAGTCTTTCACTCTTAAGATCAGTAACTGATAGGCCACAAGGATGTTTTAAGGGAGCAGGTTCAAAGTATGTGCAACATGTGGAATACTTAAAAAAAAAATCCACATTTGGAAAAGACCTATTTAGCAATAGGTATTTTTCTACCTTTCAAAGGTAAACTAACGTCAAGCCTACAAACTTACTTGCTTCATTAATAGGTTTAATAGGCAATTTTGACAAGTATCATCGATATCCCAACAAAGACTCAACACATGTTCTCTTCAATAGTCAAGGGAGTAGGAAGTCTTAGCTCTACTCTCAACCTATTGCACCTATCTCATGCATTCATGAACTGCCAGGTGCGCTGATGCACTGCAACAAATCATAGAGCAGATTAAAAAAAAAGTTG
This sequence comes from Smutsia gigantea, assembly GCA_032199065.1. Taxonomy (NCBI): domain Eukaryota; kingdom Metazoa; phylum Chordata; class Mammalia; order Pholidota; family Manidae; genus Smutsia; species Smutsia gigantea. The sequence continues at coordinate 22,308 of JAVSCE010019062.1, forward strand.
AGTCCTATAAATCAGCTTGTTCTGGCTCGCCATAGTCTAAGCCTGCAAACAGTAAGATTTCCAAGATAAGGCTAAAGTAGTATTACAGAATACTGTAACTCCTCTCTCCATTTCCAAGATTTAAAAAAGGGGCAATAAAATAGATGGAGATTAAATTCCATGAAGACACAGACTGAAGTAAACTAAAAGAAAAATGTTGCAGTGATGAGTTTTGACTCCAAGTTTGCTGCCCCACATCTAAAGATTAGAAAGGCAAAGCAAAAGTTTATTTTAATAAACGGAGGTTTTAAGACATTCTACTCATAATACCTACATGTTATAAAGATTATGTATTTAGGAAAAAAGTTGAATCAACATGAAAATCAGAACAGGATTTTTTTACTTTTTAGATAAACTAAGTGAAATATCACTTTGGTTTTCTCCTAAAATTCAAGTTTCTCCAAGTATTGGGGACATAAAAAAGGAACTCATTTTTGACTGAATTATTTTAGTATTTTTCCAGAAAAGTCCACCTTCCTATGTTCTGCATTCCCAAGTTGTAGTTACTATTTTGTATGGGAGACAATGGTCCTTTTTTTCCAAACCACAGCCCTATTTCTATGAGCAAAACACAAAGTTAAAAAACCAAATACTTGCCAAGATGGTGGCACTGGCATTTACTTCACTCTCTTAGCTCCTATGAAGTAGGTGCTATTATCATTCCCATTTGATAAATAAGGAAAATAAGGCACCTAACGGGGTTCACATGCCAGGCAGTAGCAGAGTTTAGAAACCCTGGAAATCTGGTTGTAGAGCTTATACTCTTATTAACTACTGAACCCATCATTTTGTACCCTTAACACTTACCTGTAATAACATGTTGTTTCCCACCACATCAGTGTTCTTAACTGATTTTGCCTTATAAAAATCCTTCCCCATCCCTGAATGTAACTGGAGGACATTTGGCAATGTCTGGAGACAATTTTGTCTGTCACAACTTGGGGATGGTGGTGGTAGTACTGGCATCTACTGGGGAGAGACCAGAGATGTTGCTAAACATCTTAAAATGCACAGGATAGTCCCCCACCAACTCATTATCCAGCACTAAACATCAGTAGTGTTGAGGTTGAGAAACCCTACAATACAGTATCAATTCTAACAGGGCAGGGTCCTAAGTTGATCTCAGCTGCTGCTCTATCCTCAGACTTAGAACAATGCTTGACAGAGAAATATTTAAATCTGCATGTTGAATATTTATGTTTTTAAGAGCCTAGAATCCAGCCTGGTATATAGCTGGCAGGCAACAAATAGTTAAAGGTAATTGAATTAATGGCAGTGCCTTCAAAGAGCATCAAATGGACTTAACAGGACACAGTAAATTGGAGTGATTTTAGTGCTCCAAAATCCAACTTTTGGGGGTTTTAATTTTCTCCTAATGACTATAAGTAAGTTCTGCCAAGATAAGTCTCTTAGTTAAATGGGGTTTCTGAGAGAACATTTTTCTTTAGATACTTGGAACCTTTAAATACATGAACTCTGTGGGTTAAATATGTAAAGAAATAAGACTTTTTCTGCTTAAAATGAAAGCCTTAAAATGTTCCATTCAAATAGCATGTATTAGGGGCTTAACAGACACCTCTAAATTCGATGGCATCACTAATTAATTGCTGTTATGCTCCTGTGGCTGGCAAATACTTTGAGAAAGTTTAAGGTTTACAAATTTTAAAAAAGAAATTAAATTATTACATGCGTAAGACAAAGATGAACCTATTATCTAAAAAGAAAGTAGTACCTGAGCTCACTTCATTCAAAGATTTTTATAACCATAATATTCTAAGTATAATTTCATCCTATATTAAAAAAACCCCTAAATATAGCACTTGTCAAAGTATTTTCAATTCCTCCTATATCTCCAAGAGCTACTGAACATTACCCAGAAGGTGTATGTTCATAAGTAATGCCACCTCATTTACAAAATTCTTTTCCAAAGGAAAATTCAAAAGGTGGTTATGTGGATGGATTTTCAAATAATAGTAGGAAAAAATATCTGTGACATCTTTCACTCAATGAATCTGGCTTGCTCAAATGTTAAATTATAAAACCACACTATGCAAAATGCACCTATTACATTTAAAAAGACATTAGACCCATATTTATTGACTATCACTGTTAAACATTACACAAAACACATTCAAATGGCAAGTAATTATAATGCAAGCCCTTGCATGGCAATCCAAATTTATTGAACTACTGATGCTAAGTTATACAAAATTGCACCACTTTAATTAAGGCTTTTAGTTTACATTTGGCCACCTCAAAGTAATTGTAACATTAGGTTGGTCAATTTAAATACTGTGGCTCCCTGTTGGATAGACACACAATCTTTACACCCAAACGTTAATGCATACAAAGCAACAAGGCATTGTTAAATAAAACAGCAATAGTTACTGAAACTCAGGCCTTGTGACCAATTACACTTAATTAAAATTACTTCCCACATTCACATCCACAGTACTCGTCCACCATTTAACATCTCAACCGAAACGTTACACATGTGAAACAATCACTAACAGGCAAAAATACTAAACCTGTATATTTGGTATTGCAAATACACTTATGCATGAGCAAGCAAGGGATTCACAGTGAGAATCTACAGCTGCAGAAGCCTGAAAATGATTTACAAAAATTGTTAAATCATTAAAAAATTGTTTGAAAATATACACTTCTTGTTGTAGACCCCCACTGTACACACAACTATAAACATTGTTCCCTATGTAAACAAAAAAGGAAACATATAATAAGAGATTTGAAAAGTCTGGACATTTCCTTCCCAACAGATATTAAAGGCAACGTCTTTAAATCTAAGACATTATACTGAAAGGACTATCATATTTTAAAGACAAGATCACTGTCTCCACAGGTTTTTTAAAAATTAAAAAAAACTATATAGCTGTGTTAATCAAAGCGCTTATTTGTACAATACAATGATAATGACCTTGAATTTCTTAAAAAAAAATTACAATAAGCTACAAGTATCAAAGAAGCGAAGTTATCTGGAGTAGTCTATATAGGAGCTCTTTGGACTTTCTTTTATTATGCTAAAATAGTGGTGCTTTTAGGATTTACATTATTGTCCTCTCCAATACAAAGTATGGGGTGTGTTAAAGTATTTTCATACATGTACAACATTGGTGGATGAAAAATGTCTCTTAGCAGTAATACTGGATTGTAGCCTCTGGTTTTACCAGCTGCATACTCTAGGACTATTATATAAGTAAAAATCTCTCGTGATACTGGAAAGTGATTAGAATGTGCAAACTGATGTAGTAGCTTTCATCCGCCTCTTAAAGGGTACCACCACAGAAAGTCCATTTAAGATGTTGGTAGGTTTAACAAAGTTGGAATGCTGGCACTGTTGAATTGGGCAACAGTTCTTCAGACCTGTTGAAAGGGAAAAATTAAATTAATTGAAAATATGGGTTGATAATATCACACAAACGATGCAAAGGAACACATTAAGACAACAATGATCAAGTGCTGGAAAGGAGTTTGCGCAGGCTCTTGTCCTCCACATTACAGTAATGAAAATGTACCACGATTCACAGCAAAGCAAAGCAAAGCAAAGCATGGAGAGACAGTCTCACCTTTTTTGGAATGATTTCATCTATTCTGTTGCTCTTTGAAAGTCAGTCTAATTAAAGTTTTAGATACAAAAAGGGAACTGTATCCTAGTGTAAGTTCTGTTTATGACTTCCCAAAGAGGAAAAAAAACACAGAGACACTACATTAAAATTTTACATCAGGTCAACTTTATTAAAATCAGGATTAAAAGACAGTACTATTAACCACACGGGTGATCCTATAAGAGTGTTTTTTCCAACTCAGAATTACGTAGGTATAGAACACACATCTAATGAGAGTTTTTAGTGTCAGAAAAGCCAAGACCTTTCTTCCTTACTCTTCCAACAGAGTGGCTAAAAAGCTGTTTCAGAGAAAAAGACAAAGTAGAATTTATTTTATGGTGGCTCTTCAGAGTTGACAGTTACATACTTTCTAATTCCATATTTAAATAGATCTGTCAATTTTTAAGATGGATGGCAGAAATAATTGGTATTAGAAGGGGAAAAAAGATAGTGAAGTAGGAAGGCAAGGTGGAAACCCCTTCCCACACACACCAAGGAAGCAACTACAGCAAATACAACTCACCCTGAAGATGACCTGAAGACTGCAGAGTAGACCACCTACACTTGGTGAAGAGAGAAGGGAAAAGTGGCAGAGCCCTGATCAATCAGGACCCCAAGCCCTTCCCCCATCCAAGCCCAGAAGTGGGAGGAAGAGGCAGGAAGGGGTAGGCATACAGCAACTCTGTACACATGGCCTTGGAGATTGGCTCTGGGAACATGAATCCAAACTGCACTGCATTCTGGTGATTAGTGGGGCTGGAGACAAGGGGAGTCGAAAACCACTCTGGGAGGCTGAGACTCTAGTTGCTCGTGGAGGACAGGCCTGCTCAGTCAGTCCCACTGAGACCCAGAACAGAGGCAGCAGTTTGAAAGCTTTGCTAGCAGAGGGAGGGGTACCAGAGGGCTGAGGGTCGGACAGAGCTCTCTTCACGAGAGGTGACGCAGATGATACCTCCTCAGCCCAACAGGTGGAGCACTCCCAGGAGCACCAAATGCTCCACTCCCTCATTGGCGGCTCAGCCCCAAGGTGCTTCCCTGCACATTGTCAGCATACTCAGCTCAACAAGGTCAGATTTTGCTGCCTGGCAGGCAGAGGGAGGCACGGGCAGGAGTGAGCACCAAATGCTCGTTCTCACAGGCAGCCCAGCGAGATGCCAACGTGCCCTGCTACCACCATGCGACCTTGTGACTCGCCACTGTGCACCTCACCCAGCACAGCACGGCTGTCCTGCCCACCCCATTAGCACCACAGTGCTGCCCCTGCAGGACAGGCAGTGGGCGGCCCTATCCAGTGATCCCAGCAGAGAAATGCAGCTGTTCTTGTCACAGAGGGCTGGCTGAGGCAAACTGCCATCTGTTGCAGACTGAGACAGACCACTGCCAAAAGAGTCAGAAAGGTGGCTCTGCCCACAGCCCACCAACAGCAACTGGAGCTCCACCAGAAAGGAGAACCAGGCACTGGAGAGTAAAGAGTCCTGAGCTGGGCATCACAAAACTCCTTCTTCATAAAGCCATTACTCTCTAGACCAGGAAGCATAACAAATCCATCTAATGCAAAGGAAGGAACACAGAAACCCTGACAAAATAAATGAGACAGAGGATTATGTTCCAAACAAAATTACAGGGTAAGACACCAGAAAGGAGGCTAAATGAAATGGAAATCACCAACCTTCTTCATAAAGATTTCAAAGTAACAGTCATAAATATACACTCACTGATCTGTGGAAAAGTACTGACCATCTCAGGGAGGACTTCAACAAAAAGAAGACCTGAAAAAGAGACATTCAGAGCAACAGAGAAAAAATAATCTCTAGGAATGAAAGAATGCTGAGAGCTGTGTGACAACTCAAAATGAAACAATATTCACATAGGGGTACCAGAACAGAAGAGAGAGATAAAGGGATAGAAAGTCTCTTTGAGGAAATAATTGTTGAAAACTTCCCCAATCTGGGCAAGGAAATAGACATCTAGGTCATGGAAGTGCAGAGGGACCCTAATAAAAGGAACCCCAGGAAGACAACACCAAGACATATAATAATTTAAATGACAAAGATTAAGGGTAAGGATAAATTATTAAAAGCATCCATAGAGTGAAAAAAGACTATTTGTAAGTGAAGCCCAATCAGGCTATCAGCAGACTTCTCAGCAGAAACTTTACAGACCACAAGGAAGTGGCATGAAATATTTAATGTACTGAAAAAGAAGGCCCTTCAACCAAGAATGCTCTATACAGAAAGATTATCATTCAAATTTGAAGGAGAGATTAAACATTTCCCAGATAAACAGAGGCTGAAGGAATTTATAACCCTAAACCAAACATTACAGGATATGTTAAAGGGACCTCTGTAGAGGGAAATGTTCTTATACTTAAATAGTTTTCAACATAAACCCATGAAAAATGAAAATAAACCCATGTAAAGATAGTAGACCAATTACTTACCAAGCAAGTACAAAATTAAAACAAATGTAGTAAAACCAACTATACACAAAATCAGTCAAGGGATACACACACAAAAAAAGGTGGATTATGACATCTAATAAAGTGTGGAAAATAAAGAAGAATAAAAAAGAAGTAGACTTGCAAGATGGTGGGGTGAGAGGTGAGACGGAGAGCTCCTCCCAAAACCACAAATTGAACAAAAATATAGTTAATTAATACAACTAACCTTAAAACAGCAACAAGATAGAAGGACGAACCAGACTGCAAACAGACCTCACAAACAGAGCAGACCTTGCGAAACAGGGTAAGGTAGGAAAGCCTTAATCTGGCGGGACCCAAGGCCTTCCCCCACCACCTCACTGGCAGGAGGAAGAGAAACGGAGTAGGGGGATGGGGTGGAAGACTGGGCCTGCTTAACACTTAGCCTTGGAGATCTGCTTTGTGAGCAGAATCCTATAGTGTGTGGTGCTCTGGACATTGGGGAGGTTGGACAGGCAGAGTGCTTGACATTCCGGCTGTTTGTGGAGGAGGGGATCCACACCCGGCCACTCTGTATCAGAGGAAAGGCAGGCAGTCTGAGAGGCTTCCTAGCAGCCAGAGGGCTGCTGAAGGGGCAGGGTTTGCACGGAGCTTGCTGTGTGGAAGAAGGGAGAGCTGGACAAGGTTGTCTGGGCGTGCTCTGCCCAGCTGGTTGGGAACTTTGGGGAGCTTCAGGTGCTCCATCCCCCTGGCTGCCTACTCAGCTTCAAGGCCCCCCACTGTGACACACAGCCTGCCAAACCTTCCTACTGGCCTGCAGGCACCTGCTCACAAACCAGCAGTCACTGTGTAGGCGTCAGGCCAGACAGAGGGAGGCCCCACCTACAACAGCTAGAGACTCAAAGCACAGAGGCTTACACGTGTGTGCTTGGCCCACTGGCTCTGACAATGGAGACAGGCACTGCAGACGGAATCAGGAAACAGATCTTTCCTCCCCCCAGGCACCAGCTCTGCTCCCCTATGATCCCCAACCTCACTCGAGGGGCTGAGCAGCTCCAGAGACTGGAGTTTTTGTGCACTAGTGGGCACCATACAGAAATATGAAATGACAAAAGAACATGGTTCAGACCAAAATCTCACAAACCCCAGAAACAGGGCCAATGAAACCGAACACACCAATCTTCCTGAAAGAGAGCTCAAAATAAAAATTATAAACGTGCTTATGGAGGTACAGAAAAATATTCAAGAACTCAGGAACGAATTTAAGTTGGAGATACAATCATTAAGAAATTCCATATCTGAAATGGAACATACAATGGAGGGATTTAAAAGCAGATTAGATGTAGTAGGAGACAGTAAATGGAATAGAAATTGGAGAAGGGGAATACAAAGAAGCTGAGGCACAGAGAGAAAAAAGACTCTCTAAGAATGAAAGAATATTGAGAGAACTGTGTGACCAATCCAAACGGAACAATATTTGCATTATAGGGGTACCAGAAGAAGAAGAGAGAGAAAAAGGGATAGAAAGTGTCATTGAAGACGTAACTGCTGAAAACTTCCCCAATATGGGGAAGAAGATAGTCTCTCAGGCCATGGAGGTGCACAGATCTCCCAACACAAGGGACCCAAGGAAGACAACATCAAAACATATAATTAAAATGGCAAAGATCAAGATAAAGACAGACTTTTAAAAGCAGCTAGAGAAAGAAAAAACATCACATAGAAAGGAAAACCCATCAGGCTATCATCAGACTTCTCAACAGAAACTTTACAGGCTAGAAGGGAGTGGCATGATATATTTAATGCAATGAAGCAGAAGGGCCTTGAACCAAGAATAATTTACCTGGCAAGGTTATCATTAAATTTGAATGAGGGATTAAACAATTTACAGATAAGTAAAAGCTGAGAGAATTTACCTCCCACAAACCACCTCTACAGTGCATTTTGGACGGACTCCTATAGATGGAAGTATTCCTAAGGCTAAAAAGATGTTACCCAAAGGATAGACATGGAGTACAGAATATGATTCATAACATACAAAGAATGGAGGAGGAAGAAAAAGGGAGAAAAAAAAAAGAACCTTTACATTGTGTTTGCAATAGTATAACGAAGGTGCTCCTCTCTCTCTGAGGTCGCCTGCACTTCTTTCTCTCAAAGTAACTTTAAATAAAACTTTTACTCTGCTTCCAAAAAAAAAGAAGTACTGGTTTTACACTGTGTTTGAAATAGAGCAATCATCATCAACTTAACAATGACTTCTATGTAGTTAGGAAGCTATCCATGAATCTTACATTAACCACAAACTTAAAGCCTGTAATAGATAACACAAAAAATTAAAAGAGAGAAATCTAACATTGAGGAAAACCATCAAATAACAAGACAAGGGTATAAGAGAGGAAGAAAGGAACAGAGAGGAACTACAAAAATAACCAGAAAAAAACTTAATGAAAGGATATAACCACTATAAATATCTATGCATCCAACATAGGAGCACTTAAATATGTAAAACGAATACTAACAGAAGTAAAGTGGGAAACAGACTAGAACTCATTCACTGTAGGAGACTGTTAACACACCACTCAAATCAACAGAAAGATCAACCAGACAGAAAATAAATAAGGAAACAGACACTGAACAACACAACAGATCAGATCGGATGGACTTAACAAATATCTACAAAACATTCCACCCAAAAGCAGCAGGATACACATTTTTTCAAGTGGACATGGAATTTCTCTAGAATATATCACATACTAGGCCACAAAAAGAGCCAGTAAATTAAAAGACTGAAACTGTACCAAGCAAAACTTCTCATACCACAATGGTATGAAACCAGAAGTAAATTACACACACACATACAAAAGCCTACAATATACATGGAGGCTGAACAACATGCTTCTGAATAATCAATGCATCAATGAACAAATCAAAACAGAAATCATGCAATACATGGAGACAAAAAAATGAAAACTAAAATACAGCAGTCCAAAATTTTTGGGTGCTGCAAAAGCAGTTCTAAGAAGAAAGTACATAGCAATACAGACCCTACTTCAACAAGAATAATCCCAAATAAACAGTCTAAACTCACAATTAAAGAACCTAAAAAAGAAGAACAAATGAAGCCCAGAGTTGTTAGAAGGAGGGATATAATAACAGAACAGAAATAGACAAGAATAAAACAACAGGAAAAAAAAACCACAATGAAACCAAGAACTGGTTATTTGAGAAAACAGAGAAATCCCTAGCCAGACTTACCAAGAAAAAGAGATGCACATATAAACAAAACCAGAAACAAAAAAGAAGTTACAACTGACATCACAGAAATACAAAGAATTATTAGAGAATCCTATGAAAATTATATGCAATAAATTGGAGAACCTAGAAGAACTGGACAAATTTCCTAGAAAAATACAACCTTCCAAGACTGATCCAGGAAGAAACAGATAATCTGAACAGACCAATCACCAGTAGCAAAATTGAGCTGGTAATCAAAAAACACACCAAAATAAAAAATCCAGGACCAGATGGCTTGAGAGCTGAACTGTACCAAACATTTAAAGAGGCGCTAATACCTATTCTTAGAGTATTACAAAATGTAGAAGAGGAGGGAATACTTCCAAATCCATTCTATGAGGCCAGAATTACTCTAATACCAAAACCAGTCAAAGAAACAATAAAGAAGAAAATTACAGAGCAATATCCCTGATGAACATAAATGCAAAAATCATCAACAAATATTAGTACACGAAATAAAAAAATACATTAAAAGGACCATCCATCATGACCAAGTGGGATTTATTCCAGGGATGTAAAGATGGTAAAATATTCATAAATCAATGTGACACTACATCAGCAACAAAAAAATGATAAAACCATATAAACATCTCAATATAATGCTGAAAAAAAGCATTTGACAAAATTCAATATGCATTCATGATAAAAACCCTCAACAAAATAGGTATAGAGAGAACATACCTCAACATAATAAAGGCCATATAAAACAAACCCCCAGCCAACATCATACTCAATGGTGAAAAGCTGAATGCTTTTCCTTTAAGACTTGGGAACAAGAGAAGGATGCCCATTCTCACCACTTTTATTCAACATAGCATGGGAAGTCCTAGCCATGGCAATCAGACAACATAATGAGATAAAAGGCATCCAAATTGGTAAGGAAGAAGTGAAGCTGTCACTATTTACAGATAACACTATACTGTATATAGAAAACCCTATAGAGTCCACCAAAAAACTATTAGAACTAATAACTGGATTCAGCAAACCTGCAGGATCCAAAATTAATACACAGAAACCTGTTGTGATCCTCTGTACTAACAATGAACTAGTAATAGAAAGAGAAATCAGGAAAATAATTCCATTTACAATTGCATCCAAAGAATAAAATAGGAATAATCCTAACCAAGGAGGTGCACAGACCTGTATTCTAAAAATTACAGGACATTCATGAGAGAAATTAAAGACACCAATAAACAGAAATCTATACCATGCTCATGGATAGAAGGAATTAACATTGTCAAAATGGCCATCCTGCCCAAAGCAATTTACAGATTCAATGCAATCCCTATCAAAATATCAAAGGCATTTTTTCAATGAACTAGAGCAAACAATCCTAAAATTCATATGGAACCACAAAAGACCCAGAATAGCCAGAGCAATCCTGAGAAAGAAGAACAAAGCTGGGGGGATAACGCTCCTTGATTTCAAGTTATACTACAAAGCTACAGTAATATAAACAGTATAGTACTGGCACAAGAATAGACCCATAGATCACTGAACAGAATAGAGAGCCCAGATATAAACCCACACATATATGGTCAATTAATGTATGATAAAGCAGCTATGACTGTACAATGGGGAAAAGATAACTTCTTTAATGACTAGTATTGGGAAAACTAGATGATACTAGATTACTCTATAACCCCATACCCCACACACAAAAGCAAACCTGAAATGGATCAAAGACTTAAATGTAAGACATGAAACCATAAAACTCTTAGAAGAAAACATAGGCAAAAATCTCTTGAACATTAGCATGAGTAACTTTTTCCTGGACACATCTCCTCAGGCAAGGGAAACAAAATAAAAACAAACAAGTGGGACTACAACAAACAAAAAAGCTTCTGTTCAGCAAAGGACACCATCAGCAAAACAGAAAGGCAACCTACAATGTTGGAGAATATTTCATAAACAATTCATCTGATAAGGGGTTAAGATCATATAAAGAACTTACACACCTCAACACCAAAAAAACAAATAACCTGATTAAAAAATGGGTGGAGGACCTGAACAGACATTTTTCCAAAGAAACACAGATGGTCAATAGGCACATGAAAAGATGCTCCACATTGTTAATCATTAGAGAAATGCAAATCAAAACCACAATGAGCTATCACCTCATCATACCAGTTAGAAAGGCCACAATCCAAAAGGCAAGAAATAACAAGTGTTGGTGAGGATGTAGAAAAATCCTACATGTGTTAGTGAGAAGGTAAATTGGTACAGGCACTGTGGAAAGCAGTAGATTCCTCCAAAAACTAAAAGTAGAAATACCATACAACCTAGAAATTCCACTTCTAGAAATTTACCTAAAGAAAATTAAATACCCAATTCAAAAAGTTATGCATCCCTATGTTTATAGCTGCATTGTTTATAATAGCCAAGTTATGGAAGCACCTAGGTGTCCATGAGTAGATGAATAGATAAAAGATGATGTGGAATATACAATGGAATATTATTCAGCCATTAAAAAAAGAAATCCTACCATTTGCAAGAACATGAATGGATCTGGAAGGTATTACGCTAAGTGAAATAAGCCAGGCGGTAAAAGACAAATAGCATGTGATTTCACTTGTGGAATATAAAAACAAAAGAGAATGAACAACATAGCAGTAGATTCATAGACACTGAGTAGTGACTGGTGGTTACCATGGGGGAGGGACTGGGGTGAGTAGTAAGGGGGATAAAAAAGCACAAAAATTGTCAATCATAATATAAATTGGTCACAGGGATGGTGGTACAGCATGGAGAATATAGCCAATGATTCTGTAATATCTGTTTTGATAGACAGCAACTACGCTAGTGGGGAGGTGAGGATTTAATAATATAAGTAACTGTTGAACCACTGTGTTGTATACTTAAAAACAATATAAGACTGTATGTCACTATTCAATAATAAAAACAAAAGAGGCTGGTATTCACTAAAATCATATTAGAGTTAAAAAAATTGTGAGTGATATAAAACAAGTAAAATCAGAACTCATTGTTGTCAAATATTTATTTGGATGCTTTTCTGAAAACATTCCTGGGCTAAAAAACTGTTTTTTGGGAATCAGACTTGTTGCAAGCTCCAGGAACACTGTTAATAATGTGGCTACTGAAATAACTTTCACAAATGCCTTGAACTTAAAAGCCCTCATTTAGAATCTAAATGACTGCTAAAGTTTCTAAATCCTAGCTGACTGAAATGCAGCAAATTGGAAAGAACAGATTATAGAGTGTGTGAGCTCATACACAGGGGCTGCTAGGAATGAGCATATGGTCAGGAATGAGAGGATGTCAGAAATTGGAGGATGTATCTGTGAACAGAAAGTGTTACAAGGAGAGTAGGGACAAAACCTCTTAAAAATATACAGCATCAGAGTTTTATGGTAGTATAGGGTATTCAATACAGTAAGAAGTAGAGCCATAAACATCAAAAGTTCCCAAGGGTACAGTAAAATACAATTTAATGGTACTGAGCAGGAAACCATTACCATCAGGAAATAACATCAGATAATAGTTGAGATTTTACCATGTGCCAGGCACTAATCTAATTGCTTAAAAAATATTAGCTCACATTCCAAGATGGCGGCGTGAGAGGTGAGACAGAGAACTCGTCCCAAAACCGTAGATATTGTGAAAATATAGTTAATACAACTAACCCTAAAACAGCAACAGGAAAGAAGGCTGCATCAGACTGCATACAGACCTCACAAACAGAGCAGACCTCACGAAAAAAGGTAACGTACGAAAGCCTTGATCCAGCAGGACACAAGCTGTTCCCCCACCCCAGCTCACCGGCGGGAGGAAGAGAAATGGAGCACGGAGGGGGTGGAAGCCTGGGACTGCTGAACATCTAGCACTGGAGGTCTGCTTTGCCAGCAGAAACATACACAGTGTGGTGCTCTGGAGGATGGGGAGCTGGGACAGGGGGAGTGCCTGAAAGACAGATTCCGGCCGTTTGTGGAGGACGGGATCCACACCCGGCCACTCTGGGACAAGAGAAAGGCAGGCGGTCTGACAGGCTTCCTAGCAAGACCACTGCTGAAGGGGCTGGGGGGTGGTTTGCACAGAGCTTGCTGCGCAGGAGTAGGGATAGGGGCACAAGGTTGTCCGGGCAAGCTTTGCCAAGCAGACTGGGAACTTTGAGGAGTTCCAGGCGCTTCATTCCTCTGGATGGCCACTCAGCTCCGAGGCCCTCCCCCGCTGTGACACGCAGCCGGCTGCACCTTCCTCCTAGGCTACCAGCACCTATTCGCAAAACGGCAGCCACTGCGCTGGCGTCAGGCCAGCCAGAGGGAGGCCCCACCTACAACAGATAGAGACACAGAGTACAGAGGCTTACACCTGTGTGCTCGGCCAACTGGCTCTCACATGGGAGACAGGCACGGCAGACAGGAATGAGGAAACAGCTCTTTCTTTACCCCAGGCACCAGTCTACTCCCCTATAACCCCCAACCTCACTCTAGGGGCTGAGCAGCTCCAGAGACGGGAGCTTCTGGGCAATAGAGGGTACCACACAGAAATATGAAATGTCAAAAGAACATGGTTCTGATCAAAATCTCACAAACCCCAGAAAAAGGTCAAAATGAAACTGAACTCACCCAATCTTCCTGAAAAGAGAGGTCAAAATAAAAATCATAAACATGCTTATGGAGGTACAGAAAAATATTCAAGAACTCAAGAACGAACTTAAGATGTAAATTCAATCATTAAGAAATTCTATATCTGAAATGAATCATACAATGCAGGGATTTAAAAGCAGATTAGATGTAGTAGAAGAGATGGTAAATGGAATAGAAATTACAGGAGAGGAATACAAAGAACCTGAGGCACGGAGAGAAAAAAGAATCTCTAAGAATGAAGGAATGTTGAGAGAACTGTGCGACTAATCCAAACGGAACAATATTCACATTAACAGGGGTACCAGATGAAGAAGAGAGAGAAAAAGGGATAGAAAGTGTCTTTGAGGAGGTAACTGCTGAAAACTTCCCCAATATGGGGGGACAAGATAGTCTCTCAGGCCATGGAGATGTACAGATCTTCCAACACAAGGGACCCAAGGAAGACAACATCAAGACATATAATAATTAAAATGGCAAAGATCAAGGATAAAGACAGACTTTTAAAAGCAGCTAGAGAGAGAAAAAAGATCACATAAAAAGGAAAACCCATCAGGCTATCATCAGGTTTCTCAACAGAAACCTTACAGGCCAGGAGGGAGTGGCATGATATATTTAATGCAATGAAGCATTAGGGCCTCAAACCAAGACTACTCTACCCGGCAGGGTTATCATTTAAATTTGAAGGAGGGATTAAACAATTTTCAGATAAGCAAAAGCTGAGAGAATTTACCTCCCACAAACGACCTCTACAGTGCATTTTCGAGGTATTCCTATAGATGGAATTATTCCTAAGGCTAAAAAGATGTCACCCAAGGGATAGACAAAGAGTACAGAATATGATTCATAACATACAAAGAATGGAGGAGGAAGACAAAGGAGAAAAAAAAAAGAATCTTTAGGTTGTGTTTGTAATAGCATACGAAGTGAGTTAAATTAGACTGTTAGATAGTAAGGGAACTGCCCTTGAACCTTTGGTAACCACGAATCTAAAGCCTGCAATGGCAATAAGTACATACATATCGATGATCACCCTAAATGTAAATGGACTGAATGCACCGATCAAAACTAGTAGAGTCACTGAATGGACACAAGACCCATCTATATGCTGCCTACAAGAGACTCACTTCAAACCCAGACATACACAGACTAAAACTGAAGGGATGGAAAATGATATTTCATGCAACTAATAGTGAGAAAAAAGCAGGAGTTGCAGTACTTGTATCAGACAAAACAGACTTCAAAACGTTAAGTAACAAGAGACAAAGAAGGACATTACATAATGATAAAGGGGTCACTCCAACAAGAGGATATAACTATTATAAATATCTATGCACCCAACACAGGAGCACTTACATATGTGAAACAAATACTAACAGAATTAAAGGGGGAAATAGAATGGAATGCATTCATTTTGGGAGACTTCAACACACCACTCACTCCAAAGGACAGAGCAACCAGACAGAAAATAGAGACAGAGGCACAGAACAACATTATTAGAACAGAGAGACCTAATGGACATGTACAGAACACTCCATCCAAAAGCAAAAGGATATACATTCTTTTCAAGTGCACATGGAATATTTTCAAGAATAGATCATATAATAGGCCACAAAAAGAACCTCAGTAAATTCAAAAGGATTGAAATTGTACCAACCAGCTACTCAGATCACAAAGTTATCAAAGGTATGTAACTAGAAATAAATTACTCAAAGAAAATGAAAAAGCCCACAAACCCACAGAGGCTTAATAACATGCTCCTAAATAATCAATGGATGAATGACTGAATAATAACAGAGATCCAGCAATATAGGACACAAATGACAACAATAATTCAACACCGCAAAATCTGTGGGATGCAGCGAAGGCCATGCTAAGAGGAAAATATATTGCAATACAGGCCTACTTCAGGAAAGAAGGACAATCCCAAAGGAACAGTTTAAACTCACAATTAATAAAAATAGAAAGGGAAGAACAAATGAAGCCCAAAGTCAGTAGAAGGAGAGACATAATAAAGATTAAAGCAGAAATAAATAAAATTGAGAGGAATAAAACAACAGAAAGAATCAATGAAAGTAGGAGCTGGTTCTTTGAGAAAATAAACAAAATAGATAAACCCCTAGCCAGATTTATCAAGAAAAAAAAGTGTACACACATAAACAATCAGAAATGAGAAAGGAAAAATCGGTACGGACACCACAGAAATACAAAGAATTATGAGAGAATACTATGAAAAATTATATGGTAACAAACTGGATAACCTAGAAGAAACGGACAACTTTCTAGAAAAATACAACCTTGCAAGTGGGATTCATCCCAGGGATGCAAGGATGGTACAATATTCAAAAATCCATCAAAATCATCAACTAAATCAACAGAAAGAAGGACAAAAACCACATGTTTATCTCCATAGACGCTTAAAAAGCATTTGACAAAATTCAGCATCCATTCATGATAAAAACTCTCAACAAAATGGGTATAGAAGGCAAGTACCACAACATTATAATAAAAGCCATATATGACAACCCCACAGCCAACATTATACTTAACAGCAAGAAGCTGAAAGCTTTTTCTTTAAGATTGGGAACAAGACAAGGATGCCCACTCTATCCACTTTTATTCAAAATAGTTTTGGAGGTCCTAGCCATGGCAATCAGACAACATAAAGAAATAAAAGGCATCCAGATTGGTAAGGAAGAAGTCAAACTGTCCCTGTTTGCATATGACATGATATTGGACATAAAAAATCCTAAAGAATCCACTGCAAAACTACTAGGTCTAATATCTGAATTCAGTAAAATTATGGGATACAAAATTAATATACAGAAATCTGTGGCATTCCTATACACTAACGATGAACTAGTGGAAAGAGAAATCAGGAAAACAATTCCATCCAAAATAATAAAATACCTAGGAATAAACCTAACCAAGGAAGTAAAAGACTTATACTCTGAAAACTACAAGACACCTATGAGAGAAATTAAAGAAGATAACAATAAATGGAAACACATCCCGTGATCATGGATAAGAAGAATTAATATTGTCAAAATGGCCATCCTGCCTAAAGCAATCTATAGATTCAATGCAATCCTTATCAAGATACAAACAGCATTCTTTAATGAACTAGAGCAAATAGTTCTAATATTCATATGGAACCACAAAAGACCCCAAATAGCCCAAGCAATCCTGAGAAGGAAGAATAAAGCAGGGGGAATTACTCTCCTGGACTTCAAGCTCTACTACAAAACCACAGTAATCAAGACAATTTGGTACTGGCACAAGAACAGACCCATAGACCAATGGAACAGAATTGAGAGCCCAGATATAAACCCAAGCATATATGGTCAATTAAGATACGATAAAGGAGCCACGGATATACAATGGGGAAATGATAGCCACTTCAATAGCTGGTGTTGGCAAAACTGGACAGCTACATGTAAGAGAATGAAACTAGATTACTATCTAACCCCATACACAGAAGTAAACTCAAAATGGATCAAAGACCTGAATGTAAGTCATGAAACCATAAAACTCTTAGGAAAAAACATAGACAAAAATCTCTTGGACATAAACATGAGCAACTTCTTCATGAACATATCTCCCCGGGCAAGGGAAACAAAAGCAAAAATGAACAAGTGGGACTATATCAACTAAAAAGCTTCTGTACAGCAAAGGACACCATCAGTAGAACAAAAAGACATCCTACAGTATGGGAGAATATATTCATAAATAAAATATCTGATAAGGGGTTGACATCCAAATTATATAAAGAGCTCACATACCTCAACAAACAAAAAAGCAAATAAGCCAATTAAAAAATGGGCAGAGGAGCTGAACAGACACTTCTCCAAAGAAGAAATTCAGATGGCCAACAGGCACATGAAAAGATGCTCCACATAAAGCAGTATGGAGGTTCCTCAAAAGACTCAAAATAGAAATACCATTTGACCCAGGAATTCCACTCCTAGGAATTTACCCTAAGAATGCAGCAGCCCAATTTGAAAAGGACAGATGCACCCCTATGTTTATTGCAGCACTATTTACAATAGCCAAGAAATGGAAGCAACCTAAGTGTCCATCAGTAGATGAATGGATAAAGAAGATGTGGTACATATACACAATGGAATATTATTCAGCCATAAGAAGAAAACAAATCCTACCATTTGCAACAACATGGATGGAGCTAGAGGGTATTATGCTCAGTGAAATAAGCCAAGCCGAAAAGACAAGTATCAAATGATTTCACTCATATGTGAAGTATAAGAACAAAGAAAAAAATACTGAAGGAACAGAACAGCAGCAGACTCACAGAACCCAAGAACGGACTAATAGTTACCAAAGGGAAAGGGACTGGGGAAAATGGGCGGGAAGGGAGGGATAAGAGGGAAAAAGGGGCATTACGATTAGCAGATGTAATGTTGTGGGGGCATGGGGAGGGCAGTACAACTCAGAGAAGACAAGTAGTGATTCTATAGCATCTCACTACACTGATGGACAGTGAATGTAATGGGGTTGGTGGGGGGGACCTGATGAAGAGGCAGTTTAATAATCGTAATATTGCACATGTAATTGTAAATTAATGATAATAAAATAAATTATATTAAAAAAAAAAAGAAAAGATGCTCCACATCACTAATCATCAGAGAAATGCAAATTAAAACCACAATGAGATATCACCTCACACCAGTGAGGATGGCCAACATCCAAAACACAAACAACAACAAATGTCAGCAAGGATGTGGAGAAAGGGGAACCCTCCTACACTGCTGGTGGGAATGTAAACTAGTACAACCATTGTGGAAAGCAGTATGGAGGTTCCTCAAAATAGAAATAACCATTTGACCCAGGAATCCCACTCCTAGGAATTTACCCTAAGAATGCAGCAGTGCAGTTTGAAAAAGACATATGCACCCCTATGTTTATCGCAGCACTATTTACAATAGCCAAGAAATGGAAGCAACCTAAGAGTCCATCAGTAGATGAATGGATAAAGAAGATGTGGTACATATACATAATGGAATATTATTCAGCCATAAGAAGAAAACAAATCCTACCATTTGCAACAACATGGAGGGAGCTAGAGGGTATTATGCTCAGTGAAATAAGCCAGGTGGAGAAAGACAAGTATCAAATGATTTCACTCATCTGTGGAGTATAAGAACAAAGAAAAAACTGAAGGAACAAAACAGCAGCAGACTCACAGAACCCAAGAATGGACTAACAGGTACCAAAGGGAAAGGAACTGGGGAAGATGGGTGGAAGGGAGGGATAAGGGGGAAAAAGGGTATTACGATTAGCACACATAATGTAGCAGGGGGTGGGAGGGATACGAGGAAGGCAGTATAACACAGAGAAGACAAGTAGTGATTCTATAGCATCTTATTATGCTGATGGACAGTGACTGCAATGGGGTATGTGTGGGGTATCAAATAGGGGCAGTCTATTAACCATAATGTTGCTCATGTAATTGTAGATTAATAATACCAAAAAAATATGTATTAACTCACTTAACACGATTGTTTTAAAAAGCCATATTAAAAAAAACTGTTATATGCTCAGTTTCTCTAGGTTGTATATGTGGTTGTCTCTGACTTTGGAACTCTTCAGATCTCAGCTTAGATGTCGCTTACTCTGACAGATTTTCTCTGAATCCATAGTTCAGACCTGACTTTGGCGACGCCAAGTTACATGCAATACTTCCCATAACTGTACAGTAGCTAAGCATGGACTTGGCAGTCCATGGCTCAAATTCTGAGCCATGTATGCAGATCACTGGACTCAAGCAACAATCTTTTTCTGCCTTAGTTCACTCATCTGCATGGGAACAACAGTTTCTGCCTCATACAAATGTTGTCAGAAATAATACATAGAGTACTAAAAGAGTGTCTGGCATATATGATAAATGTGTTAGGGGTTCTTATTATCAGTACTATGCTGGGTTTATTCTACCATAGGATTTATCATGTTTTGCAATTGTCTGATTTATACTGATAAGGAGACAATGTCAGAAGGGTGATTTTGCTTATCACTGTATTCTCAGCACAAACCAGTGTCCAATTGGGAAATATGTATACACTGGATGAATTTATCTAGAATATTCATTTATGTGGAAAAGCTTAGACCTGATGATTATGTAAGTAAAATAATTATTTTAATTATTAGGATATACTAACTCAAGGATACTTTAAAAAAGAAGTAACCATTTCTTCTTTAGAACAGTAACAAATTCTGTACTCATTTTCTTGAAAGAGTACCTTCAATAAAGTTGAGGTTACAAATCGGAGGAAAAGAAAACAATTGGAAGAAAAGGTAAATTAACATACCTGGCTCAGAGCTACAATGTATGTAGTATATTAAAGCAGCTGACATGATGACTTTTTGCGAGCCTTCCCAGGTACTGGAGTTTTTCTGTTAATTTGCCGCACTAGGTCATAAAAGATCTGCAAACATATTATTATTTTTTAATACAGAGGAGAAGAAAAGAAAAACACACAGAAAAGAAAAACTAAAATGAAAAAAATGTAAATTTTCCATTATGAATCCCAATAGCAAATATTCTGTTCAGGTAAGGAATGAGAGTAAAACAAGGTGTTATAACTGCCAAGTTCTTTTCTGTTTGTTTGTATTTTGGGAGGGCTACAACCATTCTCCTTAAAGTAAGTACTGAGTTGAAGGAGCTCGAGAGATCTTGTCTTAGTTCAGTTAGAACATTTAGTATCATCCAAAGAAAATAATTCTTTACTTTTCTTCAATGTATCTTTTACAACATAACTTTAAGTCCCTTCAAGGCAAGTACCACACATGCCTTTTTACATTTGTCTCCATCTTTTACGTAACATTCTTCGTGTACTTGAAGACATAATGTGTCCTCCCTACCTCTAACACTTTCTGTCCAGTCTTACTTTTCTTCAAGGTAAATTCCACTGTATCAGAATTTAATAAGGAAGCTAAAATAGCATGGTTGCTTATTAATATGCATATATTTAACCTTAAGATTTTTGCCTATAAAATCAACAAAGCATCCCGAGTACACATTAACTTGGGGTTGTGCTAATACACATGCATTATTTTCCATTAATTTTGAATGCTGAAATCCAAATCAAGTTTTTAAAGTTTATTTCATCATACCTCATTAACATTTATTTTTGATTTTGCAGAAGATTCTAAGAATGCACAGTTGTTCCATTGTCTTGCTAGATTTTGACCTTGTTCTTTTCCTACAACTCTTTCATCTTCCAAGTCACACTTATTACCAACCAGAATCATTGGAACCTAAAAATGTATTTGTGAGGGTAGAAACAAATAAGCAAAATAAATATGTCATATAAATTCAAATCAGAGGAATTCTAAGAGTCAACCCTAAGGATTATGTTTTATATTAAGCCAGAGAAAAGAAAAATGCTAAATTAATGCATAATAAAATTTACAATAATGCAATAAGAATTTATAATAAAAATGTAATAGAAATTTACAATAATGTTTTGATAGTTAATTTGGCAATGTTAAATATGAAAACCTTAACAATGTTAATTTAAAAACCTTTCAGGTGAAATTTTCAGAAAGAGATGGAAAAAACTCCTTAAAACAGTATTACAATGTACTAAGGAGTAACAGTAAGCAAAACACAAGGCTTTTTAAAAAAATGAAGTACTGAAGGCTGTTACTGTGAAAACCCAATAGATTCCAAAAATTTTTAATGTTTCTTTAAGGATGTGAATCAATTTCAAGTTTTCTGGTTTCCTGAGATGAATTTATTGAATAATCACTTTCAATTTCATGACACAAAAAGAAGAAATTTGGAAAGCCCCTAAAGTAGAATTCTTAGTTTCTCATACAGTTCATATTAAAAAGCCAGAAAGTAAAATTATCTTAATTGACTAAAAATCTTGACCATGTCAATCATGTGTTTGGATACATGTGATGTTTGTAATTTTACAAGGACACTACAGGAATAAATAATAATGAATCTGTAAAACTCCTATTAATCATCTAGAAATTGGCTTTGTAAACAATTTTTGGAAAATATCCAAACTAGAAAACAAGAATTTTGGCCTTTTCAGGAACATATGCAGCTATTATGTATTAATATATACTTGTTTAATGTAACTGAAAGAGAAAAACTATAGTAGTCACCAGAAATAGAAAACATTTATAATTGAGAAATGCTCATTAAGGTTGCTGTAAACATGTAGGGTCCCCCAAAGTTCAATGGCATCATTTCCCATAGGTACTTCTGACGTCTCAAGATATTTGGTATGAGGAGGAACTAAAATAATCCTCTTGAGGCTTCCCACAGGGATTAAACCCCAATATGGGAGACTCTGAAGGGACATGTACATTAATGTTAGAATCCAATGTATCTGTTGGTTTCCTTTTAAAATTATTGTTATCATGCCCCTTTGTCATTGTTGCTTGAGCTGTGTTCATAGGTAGCTCTCATTCTTGTCAAAAGGCTCTTAAATCTACCAGGAATGTACCCAGAACATCATTTGCTCTGTCAGTAACATCTGCCACCCACACCTCTCCTTCCTCCCCACCTAATACATGATTTAAAAATAGGACGGGTGTAAGATTTCTTCTACACAGGTTAAGGGGACAGGCGGGTATTTCTCACTTCTCATATTATATGTACTTGAAAATATGCATGAGTGTTAAAGATATATTTTTGCCTTTCAAGGAAAAATGCTTTTGAAAAACAACCCTCCCAAATATACGAACTTCACTGGATTTAAATTCAAACTTTTAAATTGGATATCATTACAATAAGAGTTTGATAAGATATATTTATTTACTGGGAAGTCGGCTTACATCATCAGTGTCTTTAACTCGAAGAATCTGTTCTCTCAGGTCTTGTAAATCATTAAATGTGGACTGTGCTGTGATGGAATAAACTAATGCAAAGCCTTGTCCATTTTTCATGTACAAATCCCTCATTGCTGTAAATTGTTCCTGCAGTAGAGAAAGGGTCATTAAAAAACCATGTTTTGACAGTTAATTTGATAATTTTAAAAGCCTACAATTAGAGTTCAATGAAGAATAGAGTATATTAAGTAACATTTCTTAAAATTAGTCATGGTAAGATGCTACTTGAAAAATTGGTATTTCAAGAAACATTTTTTATTTAAAAATAATAGATCAAATTTATATGCAATAAATTTACTTAAGTTGGACAGAAATATCCTGTCTCCAAAAGCAACTTAAAGTTAGCTTTTTAATATACCACAGTATGTAGGGCACCCAAAGTGCTAAGTTACTCAGAGCCTGTTTATGTTTGAAGGTTCTGTGGGCTCCAGCAGCACGCTTACCTGTATTTTGCCATCTTTCCATTCCACTAGATTGTGAGCATTTGAGGGTAAGACAAGTTCATGGCACATACCTGGTACTCAAACATTAGTTGAATACCATATATTCAGAATAAATCTTCTCTTCACCTTTGGATACCAACAAATCTAGTTGGTCTGTAAATATGTTGAAGGAGACCATTCAAAATACTCTAAATAGTGGAGGAATAAATGTACACCCAAGAATTTTTCACATTATTTAAAATATGCTAATATACTATTTAACTTTTGAAAAAGCACTAGTGAGACTATGCAAATTTTAATCCAAATTTTCTACTAATTTCTTCAGTAACTGACCCAGTGCAATTTACAAAACACACTGCAATTATAAAAAAGGTAGAACTGAAGAGAAGAAAAACAAATTTAAAATTTAATGCAAGCAGTACTTTTAAATGAACCTAGTATTTGTCCAGCCAGCATTTATAAGGTCGATATTGCACAAATTGTGCATATACTTTGGTACTTTGTTTTACATACCGTTCCTGCAGTATCCAAGATTTCAAGCATACACTGTTGTGCATCTACTTCAACTTGCTGGGGGGAGAAATTAAAATACATCTTCATTTTTTATGTATATAAGACAACCTTAATATACACAAAAGCTAAGATAGTATTTAAAACTGAGTCACAGATTATAGCAACTTAATTCATCTCAAGTAATACTAATATAACAGGAGAAAAAAACATGCATTCTCAATTCAACATAAGGACACCTACAAGTTCCAAGCTCAATTATGCATCACTCTACACTTAATTCTGGAGAGGAAATGTTTTCAAAATAGCTCAAAAAAAATTTAACTATCCTAATTCTGCTATTCTTTAGATATACCTTCATTTCTCTAGATAACCACATCCCCTTCAGCATTTTGGAACAAAATTTCTGGTAACAAAGAAGCAGAAGACAGCTATCAAATAAATTATATAATCCCCATTACTCACTTTCCCCTAACATTTTTTAGGAAAAAAAATTATTTACAGTGAGATGTGGAAGGAAAAGAGTAACCCTGCCTCAGAGCTGTAGACCATGGGCACAAAGGGAGAAATGGAAACAGTGTCTCCACAGCAGCAGGGGCCAGGCTGGCTGCTACATAAAGGTGGGCTGGTAAATCAATCTCTCCCTATTAAATTGAAAATGTCTGCACAGTAAGTTTTATTGTCACATGTGTCAGTGGACACAGAAATAAATCTATTATGAGCAGTGACACTTTCTCAAGGAGTTTTAAGTAGGCATGTTAGGGAGACTTCTGTACTTATATCTCTAATTTAAAATGAGGGGAGCCTGAGTATTCAGTTTTGGGGTTGGGGTGGGGAAGGAATATGTAGCTACCATTACAGTGGATAGCTAGTTCTCAAGTTTGTGTGTCAAATTACAATTTTGGGGTCAGGATAAACTCAGAGAGAGAATGACAGAGCAAGAGCGAGTGTTTAACATTTTCATAAACTGGGGAACATGCAATGCCAGGAAATAATCAAGTGTGAACTGTCCCTACTAATTTTATAAATTTACTCTGCCTCACCCTATTTTGTAAACAAGTTCAGTAATTGTAAAGCTAAAAACAATTTATAGTAAAGTCTAAAGCACAAGTACTACTAGAGTGACATATACCTTTCTGTAAGAATCTTCTATTGTAGGGTCATATTTTTCAACAAAAATTCCTTGAACAAACTGGACAGTCTGAAAAAAATTAAGATACTATTATACTTCTAAAGAAAAGAACAAATCCAAATCTGTACATTTTAAACTACTGATTCACATAGGCAGTTATGCAGTTGGTGAAAAAACATAATCACTACTACATTTGAATGTATACATTTGGTGAGAAAATTACCTCTGAAAGTCTTTTTTAAAAATATCAAAAATTGTTATGTTCCTTATTAGGTAATGCTAAATTTAGAGATCATAAGGACTTAAATTTGAATTAGAAAGTGGTTGTTTTGTGTACACATACATGCACACTTGAAGACACCTCCCCATCACTTTGGATATATTTATAAATGAAAATGAAAAAACAGCTCATGCCTTGTACATTTTGTTTGATACAAGCAAGCTTTTCTGTGCTGGGCAGTCAGTCTAAGTGGCGAAGTGAGATGGTCAATCTGTTTTATTGTGGGGCTTTGCTAAACTTTGAACTATTCAAGTTATTTTCCCTACACTTCTCCCCTTCCTCAACCACTGTCAAGTTGCATCTTCTTTCTTGCTGTACTATTTTTTAATACAGAAAACACAGCTGCTAAAATTATGCAAAAACTGGACAAAGATAATATCGAAAAAAAGGTTTTTTATAAGCTTTGTTATTTTCTAACATTACATATGTATTATAAGCCAACTCACAGTGAGAAATATCAAAATTCATTCCTATCTGGCTCTGAAATGTAGATACGCATTTAGATGCTCTCATGTTTTGTGCTTAGCCCGAACTGTACTCTGGCTAAGTATCTCATGTTGGTTTGAAATCAATGTCCAGAGAGAGAATGATTTTCCCAGATCCAACCAAAAGTGGATTAAAACTGTAAGAAAAATATTATGTTGCTTCTAAAATCATTATGTGATTTCAGCTTAACAAACAATCAAAACCTGAAACTCAACAGAAAAAGAACATGTCTTGGAGTGAAAAGCTTAAGTACACTGAAAATGACTCACCAGAGCAGACTTTCCAACGCCTCCCGAGCCAAGAACAACTAGCTTATACTCACGCATGGTGCAAACTTGTCAAAAACCAGTACCTTAAAAAAAACAAAAAACAAAAACAGAATTTTTAATTAATATCTTTGTATCTGTGTGCTTCTTATGTAAGGCATTCAAATAAATATTTATATAAAATGATTACTATATAATACTAATATGGAGCATTCTATAAACAGACTTACTAAATGATGCTACTGGTAGATTTTTATAACACATCAGATGTAGAAACAAACTATGGAAGTAGACGTGACTTTCAGCCCAATCCCAAATTCAACTAAAATAAAATATTTATTAAGAAAAAGGTGGGGGGACTGAAAAACAGCACAAACTGATATTCTGCTAGTTACAAGATAACAACACACATTTACCCCCCTTCCCTGAACCACGTGTAAACTTGAGCCCCTACTTAGTACAGGGATATACCTAATAAACAATTAAAAAATTCCTGTTCTCACAGAGCTAATATCCTAGTAAAGATGAAGCGGATAGGGCTGCAAACACATCTAGCCCACCACCTGCTTCTGTACACAAAGTTTTCTTGAAATACAGCCATGCCTGTTTATTTGTGTATTGTCTGTGGCTGCTATCTTGCTGTTAAGGCAGAAGTAAGTAGTTACAACAAAGGACATCTGGTTTGCAAAGCCTATTTACTATCTGGCACTTCAGAAAAATTTGCCAACCCCTGGGATACCCAAATGGTATATGAGTTAGAGAAAGCAGCGCAAATAATGTATTCCCAAAGACGGAGGGGATACAAAGGGCCTGAAGATGGCTACTGAGTGCTGAATATGAAGAAACAGTGACAACTGAAACAAAACCAAAAAGAAACAATCCATACCAAAGCTTATCAGTGTAAAATTTAGTATACAAAGAACAGAGAAAGAAGATCCTGAAAGTTTCTAGGGTAGGGAACAACATGACAATACAAAGCTCCCACATTCTAGAAAAAAAACGGTTGGTCACAATGATGATGGTATCAAAGTAGCCACCACAATAGGTTTTAAACTTTTTAAATTAAGAAACAACAGTTCTTTAGTCATTGTAACAAGTAACTCCCAGAACTGGTTTAAATACATTTAATAACCCAATAACCATTTGCCTCAGGGAATATGCTTCTGCAAACTAGCCAATTAACCATAGCCCCTTACCCGTTACTTCTGAAGTCAAGAAAGGACTCACTTTGGCATAATATATTTTAATCTCTCTCTCTCTCTCTCTCTCTCTGTATATATATATACATTCACACACATACAATGGCAAAGAAGTCATCAAAAAGTGACACAGGCCAGTTACATAAAGGATAAAAGAATTCAGGGAGATGAGTCTAATTTTATTTCCTTCCAGTCCATACCCTTAGAGAAGATACCCTCTGTTTTACCTCTTTCTCTAAGCCATTCCTTTATTTCTTCTTAAGATGTCATGTCTAGTGCCATGGGCTTCCTTTCAGAACTTTCTCCTTCATTTCTGCCTTTAAATACATGGATATCTAATATATTACCTGTGCCGAATGGGGGAGGGAACCCCAAAAACCAAACACACACAAAAAAACTTAGCTAACTTTCCTATGAGAGCAAGAGAAACTCCATTTTAAAAAGGCCATCTTAAGAGGGAGGCCTCAACCCTGACCTAGTTCTAAGAAAACTTTGTTCCAATTACTGGAAAAACCACCCATTGTTCCAGTGACCCTCACCCCAGATAGTTCTCTAGCAATGACCTCAAGGTCTAGATGTTCCTGTTCCTTAAAGATAACATACCTTACATGTTACATCAGCCAGCAGCATGGTACCAGCCAGACTCAGCCAATGAAGAATGTACAAGACACACTTACTTTAAATCATCCAATCAGCATATGCCAAGTTAGAGTTCCCCTCTTCCTGCACCTTGTAATGCATAAAAAACCTTGCCTACCCTAGGCTCGGGGCTCTCACTTAGGATCCGCTGCGTCTGTGACAGGTGTGTGAGCCCGAGCTCGAGCTTGAAATAAATGACCCTTGTGTGTTTGCATCGGAATTGGCTCCTTGGTGGTCTTTCGCACAAAAAAACTTAGCTAACTTTCCCACTTACTATTCCTATTATTTCTAAACTTAGAGAATCCATCTTTTCCATAGACTTCTCCAGTTTCTGAACACTGTATCCTTGCCTTCTGTGAGTGCATAGTTCTTACTAGATTGTAACTGTAGGAAAAAAGGTATGAAATAAAAGTTCGAGCTTTCTGCTTTAAGAATATTACCCATTGTAGTAAGCATATAAATTTGGGACATATAAAGAAATCACTCTATAAAATATAACTGAAGCCAGGTTTATTTCTCTTAATGTAAATCATTATTTAAAAATAGGATCACTTAGGCACCAATTCTATTACTGGTGTCATGTAGACATTACCCAACTACTCTATACTGATCTATTTGAGAAATATTTTTAAAAACTTAGGGTTCTAATGAAAGACGCTTCCAAATTTGTGTTTCTGAACCCAACCAGAGGGAACATGGTAACTCTGGGGAACAGACTTTATAAACATCCCAAAGAACAAACCACAACTTTAACACAAATAAAATTAGACTCATCTCCCTGAATTCTTTTATCCATGTGGCTGACCTGTGTCACTTTTTGATGACTTCTTTGCCATTTTTTTCTGCAACTTAAAAACAAAAACAAAAAAACCTCACTTCAACACATGCACACTAAAATGCTAACCAAACTGTGTTGCTTGAGTGACAGTGCTTCCACAGTTGACAGTAACTCCTGCCTTTGAAAGTTTGTCAATCTTTGAACTCTAAAATTTCCTAAAACGCTGAAAGACTAAGCAGTCTGCTCTGCTCAGGGAAGGCGGTGTCTGACTGGGGGTAGCTTTTCCTTAAGTAATCAGTAATTTGGCCTTTGTGTTTTTTGTTCGGATAATGAATGGTGGCTCTCATTCTTTGACAGTCTGTCTACGACTCTCACCTGGCATCATTCCAAATGATGCCCACAGACAAACAAGTGTACTGAATGGGCTGCTTGTATCCAACTTGTTTGTTCTTTAAATTTGCTATCAGATGAGTCAGTCTCAACAACGATGGGAGTTCAAATTGGTTCCTTGAGTTCACACTGCTAAACTTATTTTGTTGTACGATTTGTACCAAGTAGACCTTTGTATAAATAAGGCAATTAGACCTTTGGTTTTGGCTTGGAGGTGTACTATTTGGTGATTATTTTTGTCATTACTATAATTCTTCAGCTACTTGCTTTGTTCTGTTCATCTGTTGTGCAAAATCTTGTCTTGGGTTTTTCTTATCCTGGACTGTTTTGTTCCCATTCACTGAATAAGGAAGAACTCCATCTGGAATGGATGGAGGCATAGGCCCGATAAGCCTCCAAACCAATTCAGGCAAAGGCAAGTGATTGGTCAAACTTCACCTTGGGTCACTTAAAAATAACCTTCACGATGGCATATAATTAGATCAGTAACTGTGGGAGGGTCGCTATGTGGCCCCTTCCTAACTTCCGCTTGGTGAAGGAAACTGAAAGCCTGTCCGTAAGGGCACATTTTTTTTAAGCACTCTTAAATAATTTTTATTTAGGAATAATTCACATCCAGTGAAACAAGCAGATCTTAACCATTACAATCAAATGAGTTTTGACATATGCTTAACACTGACAAACACAGCCCTCATTAAGATTTAAAACACTTCCATCACCCAGAAAAGTTCCCAATTAATTAATCTGATACCGCTTTTCTTGACTCATGACCTCTTTCTTCTCAAAGCCACAACCTTCTTTAGGAAGAACATCGGTGTCTTTTGTAAACTCTCAATATACTCTTGGCTCTTCTTGTTTTTACATTGGTAAATGACAAAAATTGTGACTTTGGCAACTGTGTCTTAAACTGGACTTATGGCCAACTTTTGAAATGCCCAAATTAATACTTAAGAGGAGCTATAACTATAGAAAAAATTATGAGATAAAATAACATTCAATAATTAGCTCCTTTGTTATTCTGGGACATCAAAATCAAATGTCTAAGATAGTCTCTCTTTATGTCTTGCCTGCTTGAACGTTTGGAAACCTACTCTCTGAATTGTTCTATTTATATTACCCACATAATCCTTCTATTTCTCTGCTCCTTCCCCCTTACTTCTGAAATGAACTACCTTTTTTGAGGCTTTCTCAAAAGGAACAATTACATCAGCTCTTCAATTGCTAGAGAATGCAGAGGTATAGAAATAAAATTCAAACACTGGTCTAGAACTTAGCTGAAGTTATGTTTACGGATTTTCCTAAATTTCAGGAAGACTGACAAAATTTGTTGCAGAATTCCAACTAAATTACCAATTATTAATTTCCTCTTTTAAAGAAACATGGTTAAAAGCAGGAAAGTAAAGACCAGACACAAATAGCCCAGAATATTTTTAAAATTCGGCTTGAAAGAATAAGAAACAATTTAGGAGATACCCTACTTCAGAAGTCTTTCTTAGGGGTAGATGGTCAAGATTTAAAATTGTAAAAAAAAATAGAATTTGACTTCAGGAAACTTTAAAATATCTGAGGGAGATACAATAGCTGAGGTAAAGGGAGACATGTTCCTTCCTTCTGTAAATGAGCTCAGACCTGAACAGGAAGCTTGAAGTGGAAAATCGGTAATTTAGAAAATCTACAAAGGCTGAGCATTTTCAGACTTACAAAGTAAACAAGCTAGAAAGAAATGAGTCCAAAAGGTCTTTCTTTTCTAAGGAATGAGAGCCTATGGATGAGGACACTTGTATATATGGCAAGAAGAGCCACGGGAAGAATGAATGTCCTGTGTTTCCATGTTTACTAAGAAACAGAAGTAGAACAATCCAAAATCTGTCCCACAATGTTTCTCCAAGGAAAACGAGCACTCAACAATTCCCTGCCCTTTCTCCACTCTGGGTGGGAACAAACTGACTACGCAGAGTCACGAGGGAATTTTGGGGGATGATGGAAGTGTTCTAAAACTGGTTCTAGTGATGACTGCACAACTATATAAATTACTAAAAACTCAAACCAAAAACATTGACATAACTAAGTCAACAAAAACAAAATCAATAAAATTACGATTTAAAAAACTGACTATAAAAAGTAGATATCTATGGGAATTTCATTTCTTAATGACACGGCTGGGACCTGTTTTCCCAGACGCTTCACTTATACATAAATGAGTACTACTTGTTGCTAGAAAGAGTAAGGTTCATCCATATTATTGCTTCTATCAGTAATTTGTTCTACTTCTTTTGATCAATAAAAAAATACATCTATTGTACAGATACACGTTTTCTTTATACAGCAGTTGATGGGCATTTAGATTGCTTCCAGCTTGTAGGTACTATTAATAATGCTCAATAATTTGTTTTAATTTTAGTAACTCAACCAAGATTTTCTTCTACAGAGACCTATGGTCATAGGAAATATAAAACATTTCAAACTGTGATGTAGAGAAACATGATAAATTCATAAATAGACTTTTAAATCTAAAAACAGTGACAAAACACATCTAATTCATCAACAAGCAGCTTTCTAAAACAAGGAACACTGGAAAAAAGGATATATAATGGAGCATAGTCATTGTCTTTAATTTTTTTTTATTTTGGTATCATTAATCTACAGTTACATGTGCAACATTATGGCTACTAACCTACCCACTTCATCAGGTCCCCTCCACTTACCCCATTACAGTCACTGTCCATCAGCGTAGTGAGATGCTATAGAATTACTACTTGTCTTCTCTGAGTTGAACAGCCCTCCCTGTGCCCCCCCAACATTACGTCTGCTAATTGTAATGCGCCTTATACCCCCTTGCCCCTCCCTTCCCACCCATCCTCCCCAGTTCCTTTCCCTTTGGTAACTGTTAGTCCATTCTTGGGTTCTGCGAGTCTGCTGCTGTTTTTTTCTTTCAGTGTTTTTCTTTGCTCTTATGCTCCTCATATGAGTGAAGTCATTTGATACTTATCTTTTTCCGCTTGGCTTATTTCACTGAGCATAATACCCTCTAGCTCCACCAATGTTGTTGCAAATGGTAGGATTTGTTTTCTTCTTATGGCTGCATAATATTCCACTGTGTATATGTACCACTTCTTTATCCATTCATCTACTGATGGACACTTAGGGTACTTCCATTTCTTGGCTATTGTAAATAGTGCTGCGATAAACATAGGGGTGCATCTGTCTTTTTCAAACTGGGCTGCTGCATTCTTAGGGTAAATTCCTAGGAGTGGGATTCCTGGGTCAAATAGTATTTCTACTTGGAATTTTTTGAGGAACCTCCATACTGCTTTCTACAATGGTTGAACTAATTTGCATTCCCACCAGCAGTGTAGGAGGGTTCCCTTTTCTCCACATCCTCGCTAACATTTGTTGTTGTTTGTGTTTTGGATGTTGGCCATCCTCACTGGTGTCAGGTGATACCTCATTGTGGTTTTAATTTGCATTTCTCTGATGATTAGCGATGTGGAGCATCTTTTCATGTGCCTGTTGGACATCTGAATTTCTTCTTTGGAGAAGTGTCTATTCACATCCTCTGTCCATTTCCTAATTGGATTATTTGCTTTTTCTTTGTTGAGGTGTGTGAGTTCTTTATATATTTTGGATGTCAACCCCTTATCGGTTATGTCATTTATGAATATAGTCTCCCATACTGTAGGATATCTTTTTATTCTACTGATGGTGTCCTTTGCTATACAGAAGCTTTTCAGCTTGGAATAGTCCCACTTGTTCATTTTTGCTTTTGTTTCCCTTGCCTGGGGAGATAAGTTCATGAAGAAGTCGCTCATGTTTATGTCCAAGAGATTTCTGCCTATGTTTTTTCCTAAGAGTTTTATGGTTTCATGACTTACCTTCAGGTCTTTGATCCATTTTGAGTTTACTTTTGTGTATGGGGCTAGACAGTAGTCCAGTTTCATGCTCTTACATGTTGCGGTCCCGTATTGCCAACACCAGCTGCTGAACAGGTTGTCATCTCCCCATTATATATCCAAGGCTCCTTTATCATATATTAATTGACCGTATATGTTTGGCTTAATGTCTAGATTTTCTATTCTGTTCCACTGGTCTGTAGGTCTGTTCTTGTGCTAATAACAAACTGTCTTGATTACTGTAGCTTTGTAGTAGAGCTTGAAGTCTGGGAGAGTAATTCCCCATTTTATTCTTCCTTCTCAGGACTGCTTTGGCTATTCGGGGTCTTTTGTGTTTCCATATGAATTTTAGAACTATTTGTTCTAGTTTATTGAAGAATGCTGTTGGTATTTTGATAGGGATTTCATTGAATCTGTAGATTGCTTTAGGTAGTATAGCCATTTTGACAATATTTATTCTTCCTAGCCAAGAGCATGGGATGAATTTCCATTTGTTAGTGTCCTCTTTAATTTCTCTTAGGAGTGTCTGGTAGTTTTCAGGGTACAGGTCTTTCACTTCCTTCGTTAGGTTTATTCCTAGGTATTTTATTCTTTTTGATGTGATTGTGAATGGAATTGTTTTCCTGATTTCTCTTTCTGCTAGTTCATCTTTAGTGTATAGGAAAGCAACGGATTTCTGTGTGTTAATTTTGTATCCTGCAACTTTGCTGAATTCAGATATTAGTTCTAGTAGTTTTGGAGTGGAGTCTTTAGGGTTTTTTATGTACAATATCATGTCATCTGCAAATAGTGACAATTTGACTTCTTCTTTACCAATCTGAATGCCTTGTATGTCTTTGTTTTGTCTGATTGCCATGGCTAGGACCCCCAGTACTATGTTGAATAACAGTGGGGAGAGTGGGCATCCCTGTCTTGTTCCCGATCTTAGATGAAAAGCTTTCAGCTCCTCGTTCAGTATGATGTTGGCTGTGGGTTTGTCATATATGGCCTTTATTATGTTGAGGTACTTGCCCACTATACCCATTTTGTTGAGAGTTTTTATCGTAAATGGATGTTGAATTTTGTCAAACGCTTTTTCAGCATCTATGGAGATGATCATGTGGTTTTTGTTCTCTCTTCGTTGATGTGGTGGATGATGTTAATGGATTTTCGAATGTTGTACCATCCTTGCATCTCTGAGATGAATCCCACTTGATCATGGTATATGATCTTGATGTGGTGGATGATGTTAATGGATTTTCGAATGTTCTAGCATCCTTGTATCTCTGAGATGAATCCCACTTGATCATGGTATATGATCTTCTTGATTTATTTTTGAATTCGGTTTGCTAATATTTTGTTGAGTATTTTTGCATCTATGTTCATCAGGGATATTGGTCTGTAATTTTGTTTTTTGGTGAGGTCTTTGCCTGGTTTTGGTATTAGAGTGATGCTAGCTTCATAGAATGAGTTTGGAAGTATTCCCTACTCTTCTTTTTTTTGGGAAAACTTTAAGGAGAATGGGTATTATTTCTTCTCTATATGTCTGGTAAAATTCAGAGGTGAATCCATCTGGCCCAGGGGTTTTGTTCTTAGGTAGTTTTTTGATTACCGATTCAATTTTGTTGCCGATAATTGGTCTATTTAGGTTTTCTGTTTCTTGCTTGGTCAGTCTTGGAAGGCTGTATTTTTCTAAGAAGTTGTCCATTTCTTCTAGGCTTTCCAGTTTGTTAGCATACAGATTTTTCATAGTATTCTCTTATAATTCTTTGTATTTCTGTGAGGTCCGTCATGATTTTTCCTTTCTCATTTCTGATTCTGTTTATCTGTGTAGGTTCTCTTTCTCTCTTAATAAGTCTGGCTAGGGGTTTATCTATTTTGTTTATTTTTTTCAAAGAACCAGCTTTCGGTTTCATTGATATATTCTATTGTTTTATTCTTCTCAATTTTATTTATTTCTTCTCTAATCTTTATTATGTCCCTCCTTCTGGTGACTTTGGGCCTCATTTGTTCTTCTTTTTCCAATTTCAATAAATGTGTCTTTAGACTGTTCATTTGGGATTGTTCTTCCTTCTTTAAATATTCCTGGATTGCAATACAGTTTCCTCTTAGAACTGCCTTTGGTGTGTCCCACAGAAGTTGTGGCTTTGTGTTGTTGTCATTTGTCTCCATATATTGTTTGATCTCTGTTTTAATTTGGTTGTTGATCCATTGATTATTTAGGAGCATGCTGGTAAGCCTCCATGTATTTGTGAGCCTTTTTGTTTTCTCTGTACAATATATTTCTAGTTTTATACCTTTGTGATCTGAGAAGTTGGCTGGTAGAATTTCAATATTTTTGAATTTACTGAGGTTCTTTTTGTGGCGTAGTATGTGGTCTATTTGGAAATGTTCCATGTGCACTTGAGAATAATGTGTATCCTGCTGCTTTTGGGTGTAGAGTTCTGTAGATGTCTGTTAGGTCCATCTGTTCTAGTGTGTTGTTCAATGCCTCTGTGTCTTTACTTATTTTCAGTCTGGTTGATCTGTCCTTTGGAGTAAGTGGTGTGTTGAAGCCTCCTAAAATGAATGTATTGCTTTCTATTTCCTCCTTTAATTCTGTTAGTATTTGTCTCACATATGTCGGCACTCCTGTGTTGGGTGCATGTATATTTATAATGGTTATATCCTCTTGTTGTTACTATCTAACAGTCTAACTTAACTCTCTTGTTAAGCTATTATAAACACAGTCTGATGATATTTCTCTCTCTTCTTCTTCTTCCTCCTCCATTCTTTATATACTAGGTGTTTTATTCTGTACTCTTTTACACTTCCTTTGACTGTTTTTGTGGATAGTTGATTTTACTTTTTTCCTTTAGTTAGTATTTGGATGGTCTGCTTCCTTTGCTATGATTTTATTTTCTCTGGTGACATCTTTTTAGCCTTAGGAGTGCTTCCATCTAAAGCAGTCCCTTTAAGATATCCTGTAGAGGTGGTTGTGGGAGGCGAATTCCCTCAGCTTTCACTTGTCTGGGAATTGTTTAATCCCTCCCTCAAATTTAAATGGTAATCGTGCCGGATACAGTATTCCTGCTTCAAGCCCCTTCTGTTTCATTACGTTAAATACATCATGCCATTCTCTTCTGGCCTGTAAGGTTTCTGTTGAGAAGTCTGATGATAGTCTAATGGGTTTTCCTTTGTAGGTTATCTTTTTTTCTCTCTCTAGCTGACTTTAATTCTCTGTCCTTATCTTTGATCTTTGCCATTTTAATTATTATGTGTCTTGGTGTTGTCTTCCTTGGGTCCCTTGTGTTGGGAAATCTGTGGGCTTCCATGGGCTGAGAAACTATTTCCTTCCCCAGCTTGGGGAAGTTTTCAGCAATTATTTCTTCAAACACACTTTCTATCCTTTTCTCTCTCTTCTTCTTCTGGTACTCCTATAATGGGAATATTATTCCATTTGGATTGGTCACACAGTTCTCTTAATATTCTTTCATTCTTAGAGATCCTTTTATCTCTCTCTGCCTCAGCTTCTCTGTATTCCTGTTCTCTGATTTCTATTCCATTAACAGTCTCTTGCACCTCGTCCAATCTGCTCTTAAGCCCCTCCATCGCCTGTCTGATTTCTGCAGTGTCTTTCCTCACTTCCTGCCTTATGTCTTGCATATTTCTCTGTAGATCCATCAGCATGGTTATGACTTTTATTCTGAGTTCTTTTTCAGGAAGATTGTGTAAGTCTATCCGATCAGGCCCTCTCTCTGGGGTTGTCTGGGTAATTTTTGTCTGTACCATTTCCTCTGTCTTTTCATGGTAATAGAAGTGGTCGCCGGTAGGTGCCACGTGTGTCTGCTGGGAGAACAAAGTCCCTTCCTGCTTGTTGTTCTCCTTGCCCTTCTCCAGGGCCTTAACTAGTTTCTCGCACACTGGAGGCAGTCTCTGGGATAATCCCTGGAGCTGCCTGTGTTTGGGGTCGCCCTCAGCCTAGCCTATAGCACTGCGGGGGTTTGAAGTCTTGCTGCGTCACCTTCTGGTCCCCTTGGTGCTTTCCAGCCCTTGTTGTGGCTTCTGGGGTCCTTCCTGCTTAGCCGGGAGTAGATTCTGTGAGGTTGCTGTGGGCGGGACCCCTCCTCCGCTGTTCTGCAGCAGTGGTGGATCCTGGACCTTTTGCAGCACTGGCCGGGGGCGGGGGTGGGGGTGGGAGGACAGGACAAATGGCAGGCTGCTGATCTCTGTGGGAAGCCTAGGCGCGGCTGCTTTGCCCGGCCGCCAGCCAGGGGGTCCAAAATTCCCCAAGACTCCCAGCTTGCTGAGTTGAGTGTGCTGGGACGATTTTGTTCCACTGTTGGGCCCTTTTTAAAAAGCGCCTGCTTTTCTTTTGCCCTGGGGAGCCGGCTGAGGGGATCCGCTTGCAGTCTCCATCTCGGATCCTGGCCTTCTGTTTCTTTAGTCTCCAATACACCACGCGATGTGTGTCAGTGCTCCCAGTGTAGATCACCAGGGATGGTTATTTGGCGGGCCTGTGCTTCCACTCCCTCCCCACTCTGAATCTTTTCCTCCCGCCGGTGCGCTAGGGTGGGGGAGTGCTCGGGTCCCACCGGATCGCGGCTTTGTATCTTAACCACTTCATGTGGCGCTGATTTCTCGCAGGTGTAGCTGTAGCCTGGCTGTTGCACTGTATCTTCTGGTCTCTTTTTTAGGAATAGTTGCATCTGCTGTATTTTCACAAATAAAAATGGTGTTAGGAGATTTCCGCTGCACTGCTCATGCCGCCAACTTTCCAGAAGCCTCTTTCATTAATTTTTAAACCAATTATTTCCTTAGACCAAACAACTAAAATATTTTAATTTAAATCCTAATACAATGCTAGGGCTATTTTTTTTCCTTAAAACAAACAAAATCACTGTGATAGCCAAGATCTGAACTAATATCTATTTTTCATATCTGTGGTTTACTGTACTGACTTTAAAAAACTGTTTACATACTCAAAGAAAATGATGAAAAATGGATTTCACTGTGATTGCTAAGTGACTGGCAATGGCCATTACTCCCTTCTTTTTTTTTAACAGCTGTGTCACTTCATCTAGTTTAAGCAGTAAAGACAACCTTAGTAGTAAGTAATGCCTGTTATTGGTTAGCTGAGCAGGGTGAGGAAAGAAATTGGTGGCACCTATGCTTTTGTGAGCTGTGGGTAGGACCTAAGTAGTCTTAACTTGAATCCCATGAATGAGAATTTGAGAATCTGAATTCCTAAAATTTCATGCACCATTTTAAGATAGAAAGAATTGCATCAGAGTTTCAAAGGTAATTGTGATAGTTATTGAGACATTGAAAGTAACTGTTCTATTTTATAGAACCCCAAAGGACAATTCTGACAGCATAGCACAGTGATTCACAGCACTAAGGTTCAAATTCTGATTTTGTATAACTTTGGGCAAGTCATGAAACCATTCAGGGCTTTACTTTCCTTACAAGGAAAAATGGAGATGGTTAATATCTTCATAATAAGTTTGTCAGGTGGATACACAAAAGAATATAAATTCCACAAAAGCAGGGATTTTTGTCTGTTTTATTCATTACTATATTCCCAGAACCTGAAACAGTACCTGGCACATCATATGTACTCAATAAATTAAGGAATGAAGTGTAATAATTTTCTGTAGGAGTCACTGGTCCCTTGTACACAGGAACAATAAATAAAAGATAGCTTTAAAAATAATAATGGCAATCAATGGTCTGAGCTACTGCTCAATGCTATTCCTTCAAGTTGAGAATCACTGCTCTACCCTTTTACCTCCTAGCCCAATAAAACATTTAAGAATGCAAGTGGGGGACTGCTGTCCAGCTTTTGTCTAGTTTAGAAAGTTTCTTCTAGGTAGGGAAAGATATACAATATATAAGCTAAAACTATTTTCCAACTATACATGGGTTTCTGTCCTTATTTCAGTCCACCTGTCACTACAACCAGTTTAGAATATGTTAAGATCAACTGACCTATATTTTGATTCTTTGGCTATACTCTTAAGGCTTACTACATATTCCACTAAAACTAAGAGGCACTTTAAAAGTACTTTTTAACATCTCTGAAATTGGGATGTGTATTACAGTAATCTCTCATGTCAATAAAAAAGCAAAAAGGTAATTAAGTACCAGTATTTTGAATGATTTTTAAATGTACTTCAGGGAGAAAGACTGGGAAATAATCCTCCTGTAAGTCTTTTTTTTTTATACAGATTACTGCACAAAAGTCCTATAATGTTGGTATTATCTCTGACCCTTAATAATTATGCAAGTCAATGAACTTTATTGTACCTCAACTTATGCAGACTGTAGTACTGAGAGCCTCGGAAGAACGTTACTTAGTATTACTACTTTAGAAATAGTGAGAA
This sequence comes from Smutsia gigantea, assembly GCA_032199065.1. Lineage (NCBI taxonomy): Eukaryota > Metazoa > Chordata > Mammalia > Pholidota > Manidae > Smutsia > Smutsia gigantea. The sequence continues at coordinate 61,506 of JAVSCE010019062.1, forward strand.
AAATTTTGAGATTGTAATGTAAAATGAATTTTAATTTCCTTGAACTTAAAAAAAAACTGATAATGTCATGGGATCATTTTTTTCCTCCTTCTGCTCATGTTTTTTTCTGGTAACTTTATTACCAATAAACAGCAAATTTATAAAATACACAAATGAAAATTCAACACTGTAGGTAAGAGGCTGTGGAGTTGTCTTGTAATTACTCCATGTTATTTTAAGAATGTTGGTAATCATTGGCATTTTTAGAAAGTGGCCATTAAGAAACTCAAAAATACCAAGTTTAGCCAGTCACTCAATCCACAGTGGTAATAATTATAATACTGATGCAGCGAGAGAAGCGTATTTTTCAGATAAATAATATACTGATGGTGACAGTACATGTTTAAAGAAAACAAACAGGCAAGCAGAAAAGAAAAACTAAAATTTCTTTAATCCTACTTTTGAAACCTTAATAATATGCTTCCTCTCAAAAGGGTTGAGATATATAACTATTGGAAATTCCAAATAAAACATTATTTTAAGATATATAGATAGATACTATATACAGAAAATCCTAAAAACTGATCTAAGAAAGTACTAGAACTAACAAATTCAGTAGAGTTGCAGGATACAAAACCAATATATGGAAATATGTAGGGTTCGTTTATACTAAATATGAATTAGCAGGAGAAATCAAGAAAATAACCTCATTTATAATTTCATCAGAGAATACCTACATGCTAACAAACTGGATAACCTAGAAGAAACGCACAACTTTCTAGAAAAATACAACCTTCCAAGACTGACCCAGGAATAAACAGAAAATCTAAACAGACTAATTACCAGCAATGAAATTGAATTGGTAATCAAAAAACCACCCAAGAACAAAAACCCCGGGCCAGATGGATTCACCACTGAATTTTATCAGACATTTAGAGAAGACATAATATCCATTCTCCTTAATGTCTTCCAAGAAATAGAAGAGGGAATACTTCCAAATCATTCTACAAAGCCAGTAACACTTTAACACCAAAACCAGGCAAGGACACCACAAAAAAAGAAAACTACAGACCAATATCCCTGATGAACACAGATGCAAAGATACTCAACAAAATAATAGCAATCTAAATTCAAAAATACATCAAAAGGATCATACACCATGATCAAGTGGGATTCATCTCAGGGATGCAAGGATGGTACAATATTCGAGGATCCTTCAAAATCATCCAGCACATCAACAAAAAGGACAAAAACCACATGATCATCTCCATAGATGCTGAAAAAGCATTCGACAAAATTCAACATCCATTCATGATATAAACTCTCAACAAAATGAGTATAAAGGGCAAGTACCTCAACTTAATAAAGGCCACATATGACAAACCCACAGCCAATATTATACTTAACAGCAAGTAGCTGAAAGCTTTTCCCCTAAGATTGGGCACAAGACAAGGATGCCCACTCTCCCCGCTTTTACTCAACATAGTACTGGAGGTCCTAGCCACGGCAATCAGACAACACAAAGAAATAAAAGGCATCCAGACTGGTAAGGAAGAAGTCAAACTGTCCCTGTTTGCAGATGACATGATACTGTACATTAAAAAAAACTAAAGAATCCACTCCAAAACTACTAGAACTAATAGCTGAATTCAGCAAATTTACGGGATACAAAATTAATACACAGAAATATGTTGCATTCCTGTACACTGACGATGAACTAGCAGAAAGAGAAATCAGGAAAACAATTCCATTCACAATTGCATTAAAAATAATAAAATACCTAGGAATGAACCTAACCAAGGAAGTGGAAGACCTACACCCTGAAAACTACAAGACACTCTTATGAGAAATTAAAGAGGACACTAATAAATGGAAATTCATCCCATGCTCTTCGGTAGGAAGAGTATTGTCAAAATGGCCATCCCTTCTAAAGCAATCTACAGATTCAATGCAATCACTATCAAAATACCAACAGCATTCTTCAATGAACTGGAATAAATAGTCCTAAAATTCATATGGAAACACAAAAGACCCCAAATAGCCCAAGCAATCCTGAGAAGGAAGAATAAAGCAGGGGGGTTCTCACTTCCCAACTTCAAGCTCTACTGCAAAGCCACAGTAATCAAGACAATTTGGTACTGGCACAAGAAAAGACCCATAGACCAGTGGAACAGAACAGAGAGTCCAGATATTACCCCAAATATATATGGTCAATTAATATACATTAGAGGAGCCATGGATATACAATGGGGAAATGATAAGCCTCTTCAACAGCTGGTGCTGGCAAAACTGGACAGCTACATGTAAGAGAATGGAACTGGATTACTGTCTAACTCCATACACAAAAGTAAACTCGAAATGGATCAAAGACCTGAATGTAAGTTATGAAACCATAAAACTCTTAGAAGAAAACAGGCAAAACTCTCTTGAAAATAAACATAAACAACTTCTTCATGAACATATCTCTGTGAGCAAGGGAAACAAAAGCAAAAATGAACAAATGGGACTATATCTAACTAAAAAGCTTCCGTACAGCAAAGGACACCATCAGTAGAACAAAAAAGCATCCTACAGCATAGAAGAATATATTCATAAATGACATATCTGATAAGGGGTTGACATCCAAATTATATAAAGAGCTCACGTATCTCAACAAACAAAAAGCAAATAAGCCAATTAAGAAATGGGCAGAGGAGCTGAAGAGACACTTCTCCAAAGAAGAAATTCAGATGGCCAACAGGCACATGAAAAGGTGCTCCATATCACTAATCATCAGAGAAATGCACATTAAAACCACAATGAGATATCACCTCACACCAGTAAGGACGGCCAACATCCAAAACACAAACAACAACAAATGTTGGCGAGGATGTGGAGAAAAGGGAACCTTTCTACACTGCTGGTGGGAATGTAAACTAGTACAACCATTGTGGAAAGCAGTATGGAGGTTCCTCAAAAAACTCAAAATAGAAATACCATTCGACCCAGGAATCCCACTCCTAGGAATTTACCCTAAGAAAGCAGCAGCCCAGTTTCAGAAAGACAGATGCACCCCTATGTTTATTGCAGCACTATTTACAATAGCCAAGAAATGGAAGCAACCTAAGTGTCCATCAGTAAATGAATGGATAAAGAAGATGTGGTACAAATACACAATGTAATATTATTCAGCCATAAGAAGAAAACAAATCCTACCACTTGCAACAACATGGATGGAGCTAGAGGGTATAATAAGTGAAATAAGCCAGGTGGAGAAAGACAAGTATCAAATGATTTCACTCATCTGTGGAGCATAAGAACAAAGAAAAAACTGAAGGAACAAAAACAGCAGCAGACTCACAGAACCCAAGAATGGACTAACAGTTACCAAAGGGAAAGGGACTGGGGAGTATGGGTGGGAAAGGTGGGATAAGGGGGAAAAGGGCATTACGATTAGCACACATAATGTGGGGCGGGGGGCCATGGGGAAGGATGTGGTAATAACTTAATAATGGGAGGAATCTAGTAACCACAATGTTGCTCATGTAACTGTATAATAATGACACCAAAAAAAAGAAAGAATACCTAGGAATAAATTTAACCAAGGAGGTGAAAGACCGGTACTTGGAGAACTATATGAGACTGTTAAAAGAAACTGAAGACACAATAAATGTAAAGATACACTGTGCTCATGGTTTGGAAGAATTAATACCATTAAAATGTCCATAATATCCAAAGAAATCTACAGATTCAATGCAATCCCTATCAAAATACCAAAGGCTATTTTTTATGGAACTTGAAAAATGCTAGAACCACAAAAGACCCTGAACAGCCAAAGCATCTTGAGAAAGAACAACAAAGTTGGAGGTATCATACTCCGATTTCAAAGTACACTAAACATCTATAATAAAACATTATGGTACTAGCACAATAATAGACACATAGATTGGTGGAACAGAGCTCAGAAATACTCATGCCTATGTGGTCAATTAATCTATGACAAAGGAGGCAAGGGAAAGGACAGTCTCTCAATAAATAGTATTGAGAAATCTGGACAGCTATATGCAAAAGAATGAAACTCAACTACTGTGTTACATGAAACACAAAAATAAACTAATATAAGACCTGAAACAATATACATTCTAAAATTAAAAAAAAACACAGGCAATTAAACTGTGGGTCATTAGCCTTAAAGACTTTTTTTGGATACATTTCCCAGACAAGGGAAACAAAAAGCAAAAAAGTAAGTGGGATGACATGAAATTAAAAAAGTTCCTGCACAGTGAAGGAACCATCAACAAACAAAAAAGGCAACCTACTGAATGGGAGAATATATTCACATATATCTGATAAAGGGTTGATATTCAAAATATATAAAGACCTCATTAAACATCAACACCAAAAACATGCAAATAATCCCATTAAAAAATGGGTAGAGGAACTGAACATTACAGGTAGAAATTACCAAACTTACTTATATAGATTCCCTCAATTTGTGTGACTACAATCAACTACTGAGCAACACAATGGGAATGAACCAGTGAACAAAAGACTCTGTCCTGAGAATTTACAATCTGGCAGAGGAAGAGGGGGACAGAAATAAAATCAATATAAAATATGTTAGATATGATATTAAGCACTATGGAGGAAAAAAAAAGCAAGTTAAGGGAGAGGTAGGAACAGAGGGAGAGGTAGGAACAGAGGGAGAGGTAGGAATAGAGGGACTGTTTTATACAGGGTGGTTATGAAGGACTTAACACTAAGGTGAAAGTACTATATAGCTCAGTGCTCAAAGAGTCTTTTCAATAGAATGATATTAAATCCTGCTTTCAACAAAGGCTCTACCATTAGACTTTTTTCTGTTTATTATTTTTAAATCGACATCTTTGGTGAGGTGACACACCAATTAATGTGGGGCTGAAGTTAAATTTGGATTTGGGAAAGCCACAGAGATTTGTCTAGGAGCCACTGGAGAGGTCATGGTTTCACTGCCCCTTTTTCCTCTAATAGGAGCATAAATAGGATTTCTGGAGGAAATCTAAATGTAGCCAGTCTTATGAGGTACTGTTAGTCAACATGTACAAAATAGCCCTTCCCTCAGTGATTTTCCTTGCTAGCTCTATACAGCAGGATATTCACAACTTTCCCCTTCCCCCATTGTGTAGTAAGAATAATACATAGCTCAGAATAGAATGTTCTGACTAGCAAATACTCAGGATACAGGCCTTAGGAAGGTAGTAGCAAGGAAACAACTCTAAAGTATTGTTGCATTAACACAGCCCACTATCTTGTTCCCCTTTCTGACAGGCTGCACCAAATACTTTAGGAATTGATCATATACTATTTGTATTGTTTTCTAAGAGGAGACAACAAGCTGTAGAGAATAACATTTTCTTGGGATTTAAGTGGTTTGGCTGTTATCTTAAAAGTTATAATTTGAGATACATCACTTTATTCTCAATTTCAAGGTTTTTTGTCTGTAAAATGAGGGAATAAAGGGAAGGGGAAAGTGCTAAACAAAGAGGTGCCTTACATCAGCCAGGTAGGAATGTAAATGCCTGAAGCAATAAGGTGTGTATTAGGGAATGGTGTGGATGGATTGTGGCTAAGAAGAGTGAATACTTATACAGCTTATATCACCTGAATTCTAAAATTGTGAATATTGTGTAAATCAACAAACTCCATTTGAGGTATGTACTTTGGACTCTGGAATACCAGTGTTTTTTTTTTTTTTTACTTCTGGACAAGATCTCTAAGGTCCCTTTCAAATCCAAATGTATTGTTCCATATACCAGGTTTTGAAGAATTATAAATGAACAGAATTAAAAGTATCTTAATGTTATGTTCCCTCTTTTTAATTACTGTGAGATATAAAATTCTATGTCAGTAATAAAATTTAATGATATTTTCTCCTAACTTCATAATGGTGGTTTGAAACAACATTTTAAGATAATGCATTTCAAATATAACAGATACTCTAAAACTAAAGTTAAAAAATTGGAAACAATATAGGGCAATCTCCCCATTCACAAGCTACCCCTAACTGTGAAAGTTCATTAATACTACTGGGCACTCACCAAGGCAAGATGCAAAGGCCTTCCACTTTTTTCTTCTTTCTAGCATGCTCATCCAACATGCTTTGTGCAGTTAAAGGGCTTCTTTCAAACTAATTTTAAGATTAGGGCATGGGCATGAGGTCCTCTCTTAGGAAATACACTTCTCTTAAACAATTACCCCAAATGAAGAGATTGGTTGTATTGGGGATTATACATATTGGTAATGGGGATTAAGACTGGGAAGTAAATTATAAAAAGAAGTAAAAAGGACTTCCAGGAAGATGGTGGCGTAAGCAGGGCGGCAGAAATCTCCTCCCACAACTATATATATCTATGAAAATACAGCAAATGCAACTATTCCTAAGAGAGACCAGAATACACAGGCAAGCGCACAGCGTGCACCTACACCTAAGAGGACACGGCACCCCGCGAGGCAGGTAAGATACGAAGCTGCGACCCAGCAGGACCTGAGCACTCACCCACCCCAGCCCACCGGCGGGAGGAGAGGATTCAGAGCCGGGAGGGAGTGGAAGCACACCCCGCGAAATAAGCAGCCCCAGTGATCTGCGCGGAGAGCGCTGACACACATCGTGCGCGGTGTAGCGGAGATTGGGGAGACAGAGGGTGCAGGATCTGAGCAGGGAATGCGCCAGGGTGCTTGCAGCCGGCTCCAGGGAGGGAAAGAAAAAAAAAAAAGAAAAGCGCGCGCTTTTTTCAGCGGTCTTAAAAGAGACAGGAGCCCAGCGGAGGGCCGGATCACCCCGGCACACTCAGCCCAGCAGGCTGAGAGTCCTGGTGAGTTTCAGACCCATTAGCTGGCGACTGAGTAAGGGTGGCCGCACTTAGACTTACCACAGAGATCAACAGCCTCCCATTTGTTGCCACCCCGGCCAGAGCTATAAAGGGCCCTGCGGAGCGGTGCAGCCACGGCTGCAAAATAGTGGAGGAACAGCGCCACCTACAGCATCCCCACAGAATCTACTCCCGGTGGGCGTTTTTTTCCTTTCTTTCTTTTTCTTTCTTTCTCTCCTTTTTTTCTTTTTAAAATCTTAAAGAGCCCAGCTGACATGTGTGGCAACTACCAGTGACCACTTCTATAGCCATAAAAAGACAGAGGAATATGGTCCAGACTAAGATCAAACAGACAACCCCAGAGAGGGAGCCTGAAGGGACGGAAATGCACAGTCTTCCTGAAAAAAAAAATTCAGAATAAAAGTCATAACCATGCTGATGGATCTACAGAGAAAAGTGCAAGAGCTGAGGGAGGAAGTGAGGGAACTGAGGAAAGACAATGCAGAAATCAGACAAGCGATTGACGGGCTTAACAGCAGACTGGATGAGAGGGCAAGAGACTGTTAATGGAATAGAAATCAGAAAACAGGAATACAGAGAAGAAGAGGCAGAGAGAGAAAAAAGGATCTCTAGGAATAAAAGAATATTAAGAGAACTGTGTGACCAACCCAAATGGAACAATATTCGCATTATAGGAGTACCAGAGGAAGAAGAGAGAGAAAAAGGCATAGAAAGTGTCTTTGAAGAAATAATTGCTGAAAACGTTCCCACACTGGGGAAGGAAATAGTCTCGCAGTCCACGGAAGCTCACAGATCTCCCAACACAAGGGACCCAAGGAAGACAACACCAAGACACATAATAATTAAAATGGCAAAGATCAAAGATAAAGACAGAGTATTAAAGGCAGCTAGAGAGAGAAGATCACCTACAAAGGAAAACCCATCAGATTATCATCAGACTTCTCAACAAAAACCTTACAGGCCAGAAGAGAATAGCATGATATATTTAATGTAATGAAACAGAAGGGCCTTGAACCAAGAATATTGTAACCAGCATGATTATCACTTAAATATGACAGAGGGATTAAACAATTTCCAGACAAACGAAAGTTGAGAGAGTTAGCCTCTCATAAACAAACAATACAGGATATCTTAAACGGACTGCTCTAGAGGGAAGCACCCCTAAGGCTAAAAAGATGTCACCAGAGAAAACAAAATCATAGCAAAGAAAGCAGACCATCCAAATACTAACTAAAGGCAAAGAATAAAACACCTAGTATATAAAGAATGGAGGAGGAAGAATAAGAAGGGAGAGAAATAAAGAAACATCAGACAGTGTTTACAATAACTTAACAAGAAAGTTAAGTTAGATTGTTAGATAGTAAAGAAGCAACCCTTGAACCTCTGGTAACTACGAATCTAAGGCCAGCAATGGCAATAAGTATATATCTATCGATAATCACCCTAAATGTAAATGGACTGAATGCACCAATCAAAAGACACAGAGTAACAGAATGGATAAAAAAGCAAGACCCGTCTATATGCTGCTTACAAGAGACTCACCTCAAACACAAAGATATACACAGACTAAAAGTGAAGGGATGGAAAAAGATATTTCATGCAAACCACAAAGAGAAAAAAGCAGGGTTGCAGTACTTGTATCAGACAAAACAGACTTCAAAATGAAGAAAGCAGCAAGAGATAAAGAAGGACATTACATAATGATAAAGAGGTCAGTCCAACAAGAAAATATAACCATTATAAATATATATGCACCCAACACAGGAGCGCCAGCATATGTGAAAGAAATACTATCAGAATTAAAGGAGGGAATAGACAGCAATGCATTCATTTTAGGAACTTCAATACACCACTCACTCCAAAGGACAGATCAACCAGACAGAAAATAAGTAAAGACACAGAGGCACTGAACAACACACTAGAACAGATGGACCTAGCAGATATGTACAGAACTCTGCACCCAAAAACAGGATACACATTCTTCTCAAGTGCACATGGAACATTTTCCAGAATAGACCACATACTAGGCCACAAAAAGAACCTCAGTAATTTCAAAAATATTGAAATCCTACCAACCAACTTCTCAGATCACCAAGGTATAAAACTAGAAATAAATTTTAGAAAGAAATCAAAAAGGCTCACAAATACATGGAGACTTAACAACACTCTCCTAATTAATCAATGGGTTAACGACCAAATCAAAACAGAAATCAAAGAATATATGGAGACTAATGACAACAACAACACAAAGCCACAACTTCTGTGGGACGCAGCAAAGGCAGTTCTAAGAGGAAAGTATATTGCAATCCAGGCCTATTTAAAGAAGGAAGAACATTCCCAAATGAATAGTCTAAAGACACAATTACTGAAATTGGAGAAAGAAGAACAAATGAGGCCCAAAGTCACCAGAAGGAGGGACATAATAAAGATTAGAGAAGAAATAAATAAAATTGAGAAGAATAAAACAATAGAAAAAATCAATAAAACCAAGAGCTGGTTCTTTGAAAAAATAAACAAAATAGATAAACCCCTAGCCAGACTCATTAAGAGAAAAAGAGAATCTACACACATAAACACAATCAGAAATGAGAAAGGAAAAATCACGACGGACCCCACAGAAATACAAAGAATCATAAGAGAATATTATGAGAATCTATATGCTAACAAGCTGGAAAACATAGAAGAAATGGACAACTTCTTAGAAAAATACAACCTTCCAAGACTGACCAAGCAAGAAACAGAAAAACTAAACAGACCAATCACCAGCGACGAAATCGAATTGGTAATCAAAAAACTACCCAAGAACAAAACCCCCGGGCCTGATGGATTCACCTCTGAATTCTACCAGACATATAGAGAAGAAATAACACCGATTCTCCTTAAAGTTTTCCAAAAAATAGAAGAGGAGGGAATACTTCCAAACTCATTCTATGAAGCCAGCATCACTCTAATACCAAAACCGGGCAAAGACCTCACCAAAAAACAAAATTACAGACCAATATCCCTGATGAACGTAGATGCAAAAATACTCAACAAAATATTAGCAAACCGAATTCAAAAATACATCAAGAGGATCATACACCATGATCAAGTGGGATTCATCCCAGGGATGCAAGGATGGTACAACATTCGAAAATCCATCAACATCATCCACCACATCAACAAAAAGAAGAACAAAAACCACATGATCATCTCCATAGATGCTGAAAAAGCATTTGACAAAATTCAGCATCCATTCCTGATTAAAACTCTCAACAAAATGGGTATAGAGGGCAAGTACCTCAACATCATAAAGGCTATATATGACAAACCCACAGCTAACATCATACTTAACGGCGAGACGCTGAAAGCTTTTCATCTAAGATCGGGAACAAGACAGGGATGCCCACTCTCTCCACTGTTATTCAACATAGTACTGGAGGTCCTAGCCACAGCAATCAGACAAAACAAAGACATACAAGGCATCCAGATTGGTAAAGAAGAAGTCAAATTGTCACTATTTGCAGATGACATGATACTGTACATAAAAAACCCTAAAGATTCCATTCCAAAACTACTAGAACTAATATCTGAATTCAGCAAAGTTGCAGGATACAAAATTAACACACAGAAATCTGTTGCTTTCCTATACACTAATGATGAACTAACAGAAAGAGATATCAGAAAAACAATTTCATTCACAATTGCATCAAAAAGAATAAAATACCTAGCTAGGAATAAACCTAACGAAGGAAGTGAAAGACCTGTACTCTGAAAACCACAAGACACTCCTAAGAGAAATTAAAGGGGACACTAACAAATGGAAATGCATCCCATGCTCTTGGCTAGGAAGAATAAATATTGTCAAAATGGCTATACTACCTAAAGCAATCTACAGATTCAATGCAATCCCTATCAAACTACCAACAGCTTTCTTCAATGAACTGGAACAAATAATTCTAAAATTCATATGGAACCACAAAAGACCCCGAATAGCCAAAGCAATCCTGAGAAGGAGGAATAAAACAGGGGGAATTACACTCCCTGACTTCAAGCTCTACTACAAAGCCACAGTAATCAAGACAATTTGGTATTGGCACAAAAACAGACCCACAGACCAGTGGAACAGAATAGAAAATCCAAACATTAACCCAAACATATACAGTCAATTAATATTTGATAAAAGTGCCTTGGATATACAATGGGGAGATGACAGCCTCTTCAGCAGCTGGTGTTGGAAAAACTGAACAGCTACATGTAAGAGAATGAAACTGGACTACTGTCTAGCCCCATACACAAAGGTAAACTCAAGGTGGATCAAAGACTTGAATGTAAGTCATGAAACCATAAAACTCTTAGAAAAAAACATAGGCAAAAATCTCTTGGACATAAACATGAGCAACTTCTTCATGAACATATCTCCCCGGGCAAGGGAAACAAAAGCAAAAATGAACAAGTGGGACTATATCAAGCTGAAAAGCTTCTGTACAGCAAAGGACACCATCAGTAGAACAAAAAGACATCCTACAGTATGGGAGAATATATTCATAAAAAACGTATCTGATAAAGGGTTGACATCCAAAATATATAAAGAACTCATGCACCTTAACAAACAGAAAGCAAATAATCCAATTAAGAAATGGGCAGAGGACATGTATAGACACTTCTCCAAAGAAGAAATTCAGATGGCCAACAGGCACATGAAAAGATGCTCCACATCGCTAATCATCAGAGAAATGCAGATTAAAACCACAATGAGATATCACCTCACACCAGTGAGGATGGCCAACATCCAAAACACAAACAACAACAAATGTTGGCGAGGATGTGGAGAAAAGGGAACCCTCCTACACTGCTGGTGGGACTGCAAATTAGTTCAACCATTGTGGAAAGCAGTATGGAGGTTCCTCAAAAAACTCAAAATAGAAATACCATTTGACCCAGGTATTCCACTCCTAGGAATTTACCCTAAGAATGCAGCAGCCCAATTTGAAAAGGACAGATGCACCCCTATGTTTATTGCAGCACTATTTACAATAGCCAAGAAATGGAAGCAACCTAAGTGTCCATCAGTAGATGAATGGATAAAGAAGATGTGGTACATATACACAATGGAATATTATTCAGCCATAAGAAGAAAACAAATCCTACCATTTGCAACAACATGGATGGAGCTAGAGGGTATTATGCTCAGTGAAATAAGCCAAGCCGAAAAAGACAAGTATCAAATGATTTCACTCATATGTGGAGTATAAGAACAAAGAAAAAAACTGAAGGAACAAAACAGCAGCAGACTCACAGAACCCAAGAACGGACTAATAGTTACCAAAGGGAAAGGGACTGGGGAAAATGGGCGGGAAGGGAGGGATAAGAGGGAAAAAGGGGCATTACGATTAGCAGATGTAATGTTGGGGGGCACGGGGAGGGTAGTACAACGCAGAGAAGACAAGTAGTGATTCTATAGCATGTCACTACGCTGATGGACAGTGACTGTAATGGGGTTGGTGGGGGCGACCTGATGAAGGGGTAGTTTAATAATCGTAATATTGCACATGTTATTGTAAATTAATGATAATAAAATAAATTATATTAAAAAAAAAAAAAGAAATGGGCAGAAGACATGAATAGACACTTCTCCAAAGAAGAAATTCACATGTCCAATAGGCACAGGAAAAGATGCTCCACATCGCTAATCATCAGAGAAACGCCAATTAAAACCACAATGAAATATAACCTCACACCAGTGAGGATGGCCAACATCCAAAACACAAACAGCAACAAATGTTGGCAAGGATGTGGAGAAAAGGGAACCCTCCTACACTGCTGATGGGACTGCAAATTATTTCAATCACTGTGGAAAGCAGTACGGAGGTTCCTCAAAAAACTCAAAATAGAAATACCATTTGACCCAGGAATTCCACTCCTAGGAATTTACCCTAAGAATGCAGCAGCCCAGTTTCAAAAAGACCTATGCACCCCTGTGTTTATCACAGCACTGTCTACAATAGCCAAGAAATAGAAGCAACCTAAGTGTCCATCAGTAGATGAATGGATAAAGAAGATGTGGTCCATATACACAATGGAATATTATTCAGCCATAAGAGAACGAATCCTACCATTCGCAACAACATGGATGGAGCTGGAGGGATTATGCTCAGTGAAATAAGCCAAGCCGAAAAACACAAGTATCAAATGATTTCACTCATATGTGGAGTATAAGAACAAAGAAAAAAACTGAAGGAACAGAACAGCAGCAGCCTCACAGAGCCCAAGAGCGGAGTAATAGTTACGAAACGGAAAGGGACTGGGGAAGATGGGTGGGAAGGGAGGGATAAGGGGGAAAAGGGGCATTACAATTAGCAGATGTAATGTTGGGGGGGCACGGGGAGGGCAGTACAACTCAGAGAGGACAAGTAGTGATTCTATAGCATCTCACTACGCTGATGGACAGTGACTGTAATGGGGTTGGTGGGGGGGACCTGATGAAGGGGGTAGTTTAATATCCATAATATTGCACATGTAATTGTAGAATAATGATAGCAAAATAAATTACAAAAATAAATAAATTTAAAAATAAATAAATAAAAAGAAGTAAAAAATGGGTGCAAAGTGCAAGTCTATATATTAAATATACAAAAAATGTGGACTAGGGCACTAAATATCACCAGGTTGATCTATAAAACACTAAAGTTATTAATAGATTATCTTTAAAGACTGCTTTAATTCTATCCAGGACAATATATAACACATCATCTGACCAAAGAAATTAAGAAACCTTTATTAATACAGTAACAAAATCTGTATCTAGGTTCATCTTGAAAATGTCTGAGTCAAGATTGTATTGAAAAGCAAATAAATTGATTCACCTTTTTAAAAAACGATGAGCCTATGGTTTAAACAAAATAAAGCAAACCTATATTTTAAGATGAAACCAAATAACCAACTAACATTTCAGAGACTTTCCTTAACCAAGTGTGGCCAATTCACTATTAATAAAGAAACCATCTGGGTAAATTTGAGGAACAAACTTCGTTTCTCCCTATATTCATAAAAGTAAAACTATACCATCTTTGCAGCCCAGGGTGGTAAAATATCTGGAAAGAAGAAGACCTAGAACTGGCTATCCATGCAATTTATCCAAGGCTTGTCACTTATTTCTATGCTTGTTTTCTCATCTGTAAAAACAGACAATGATAATAGTGATTTCACAGACAGATTAGGTAAGAACGTATTTTGTCTATAAAAGCCTTAAGTGTTAGTAATTACCATCATTAACTAGATCCAGAGAGGCCCTTATTTAATTTATTTTGTCTCTATTTGGTCTAGAAACGTTTGGTGAATAAAAGACTACCTACAGATTAATAATTCATTTCCAGCAAAGGAAAGAACTATTTAGAAGTTTAAAACACCACTAACAAGTTACCTTTTATAGGTAATATGCCATTTAAGTTCACATTAAGTATGGACTGATGTCACAAGTCCCAACTGAAAATGAACTACATGAATCTTGGTATTAAAAAAAATTAGTTCTTATACTTGCCCAGTGGAAACTGTAATTCCAGTAGAAAAGAAAATGCTCCAGTACAGGAAGAGTGTTAAAATGAACATTTTGGGGTTCCAGAGACATCTGCTCTCATCCTTGTAATCTAGCTTTTTTCTTTAAGTCAATCTCATTAATAAAGTTTGAAATTGTTATCTTAAATTATAAATAAAGGACTAAGGAAAAACACTTTTAACTACTGATTCCTGAAGTCAAGTGACATTATTTCTTCCACTGAACCCTTTCTTGCAGAGATGACACTTGATTTCTCCTTTCTGCCTCCAACTCCCAAAGTAGCATTTCAGCAGTTAAAGAGGATTACTGTGTTCTCTTCTCATTCTCAAATAAAATTAATTAAAATATCATAAGAACCTGGGACTAATATGTAGGACAAAATGATAGAATTCAAAACTTCTGAGCAGATTTAAAAATTATTTTTGGATACAAATAGGAGGTCCAAACACTACCACTCAGGCTTTCTTTTAAAAATAAAACTTCTAACAGGGAAACACAAAATAAGCAGAAAGCTGTTAAAATGAATATTGCTTATCGTATTTACTCTGAAAGTTGTTTGCCTCTCTCATAATGAGGACAAATGGGAAATGTTTCCAATCTAATTTATATTCTGCCAAGAAAGGTCTTCTCTGTGAATTAGAGTTCTAAATCTAGTCAAGCATTGAATTTGTAGACTATCAAGCTGTTCAGAGCATTTTCTCTATTTTGACTATATTTATAATACCTCAAGTAGGAAAAAATTCTTCCCTTGCCCTTTTCATGGATTAATATTGCTAGTAAATAAAGTCTATTCCAACATACACTATGATAAGCAATTTAAGGTCATGTTTTTCAGTTTTATTACTGGAAGTTATTACTGTAGTTACCTTTCAAGTTCAGTACTTGATCATGTCTCTGAGAAAATATACTAAAATACGAAAATTTATCAGTAATCTGATAAAAGGAGAACCACCTTTTCTCAGCCAAGTCAATAGATGAGCAAGGTAGTTTAGCAACAACAAATGGAAATTTCAACATCTCAAAAACAGGGAAGAAGAAATAATGTGGGCTTCAATTAAGATCACCTAATTAGTTCTTATGAGATCCCTCCAAATAGGTTGGATTTGTGTAGAACTTTCCCCTGCTCCCAAGAAGTCTTTGGATATGACCGAAGAATTAACTCATCAGTTTCTTCCCTCTTGTCAGATCTAGCTGTAAATTCTATAGTGGCATACAAAGTGAGTCAATGATCTGCTGTGCCTTCCAAACATAATTTAGGTACTGCGAAATACGGACATTTTATTATTGGCTGTGTATCTTAGAATCTGAAGAACACAAAGGCCTTATTTTAAACTATATTTTAAGTTGAAAAAAATGATAAAATAGGAAAATGTAACAACAGTTAAGAGCATAGTCTTTAGATCTGATTATCTGGGTTAGAATGACAATTCTAACATATTATTTAGTCAAGTAACCTTGATCATATTTAATCTCTTCGTGCTTCACTGTATCTGAAAATAGGACTAATGGTATCTATTTCTTAAAGTTGCTAAAGATTCAAATAACTTACCCTATGCAAAATGTTTAACATACACTAAGCAGTCAGTAAACGTTACTTGCTATTTTAAAAAATTCCATCAATTTGTTTAGTGCTTGACCATGAAGCGCTTGCAAGTACCTCAAAAGTGTACTGTACACTATAGTTATCTGTGTATCTGGGGGAGTTGTCACTGATTCTTCTCTCTTCTTCACCCCATTACCAACCAAGTTGGATCCAGTCTACCTTGGTATTTCTGGAATCAATTCCATTCTCTCCATTTCATCACCTTAAGAGTCCTCATTATTTCTCATGCAGGAAAGAGGGATACAGGAGGCAAATATGAAGGAAAACCATTAATTTGTTATACACTTGAATTTCAATAACTATATTAGAGATATTAGTTTTAATTTTGAAGACAGAAAGGTATGGCATCCCAAGAATTTGAGAGAAAACAACTATGACAACCACTTTTCAGTGTCCTTTATATCCCAGAAGATGACTTGTTAGTTTAGAAGATTACACTCTTTATAGTATTTGTACTGTTAGCTCACAATCAATCAAGGTCTACAAAACAAAGTGCTATGGGTGCACAGAAGAGAATTCTCTGCCTGTAAGGATGTCAAGAAAGGCTTCTCTGGGTGGATGTTTAAACCATACCAGAGGGTATTTTAAGGGCATAAAGGAGTACACTGGGATGAGGGCATTCTGGGGAAACAGATCAGCATGAGAGAATTCATCATGTCATGAGTATATGAGGGTGATAAGTAGATGGAAGAAGGGGACCCTTTCTGTTTAAGAGTCTGACCTATGTTTTGTAAGAGACTACAAGTTGGGAAATGATATAGACATATCAGTGTTTCAGATAGGTCACAGAAACTCAGTATTATTTTTCTGAATTCTGGTAATTCAGAAAGAGGTTACTGCAGGTGGGAGGTGGTGATCTAAGGTCAGAGACAGAAGGAATAAAGAGAAGGTGTATTTGAGAAATTTCTAAGTCAGAATCAAGAGAACATGGTGACTGGATAGGTGAAGAAAGAAAAATAAGATGCAGAATGATGAAACATAGGGACAGTGAAGCTATTCAAATAGACAGGGAACCTAAGAGGAACAGATTTAGTTTAGCAAATTTTTAAGAAGTCTTATGGATAGGTCTCAAAGACAGCTGAGTAAAAATTGACAACTGTATGGACAGGGCAGTGGCATCTTTACTCTTGAAGAAATTAGAAAGATACTCACTGCCTGCATTCAGAAGGTTCCAGGCACACAAAAGAACATTTTGTTTAGCAAGCTTATAAACGTACCATGTGTAATTAGCTTCACTGAATATTTCTGGCTTAGTTATTTGAAATAATTTATTTAATGATCACAAATCTCAATTTTTAAGGTTTTATATAGTTTCAGTTGTAAGGTGTTATCAAATGAACTCTCATGGAGTCTTTTGCCAGTTTACAAGAAATAAAACCATGAACAGAAAAAGTTAATACAGTATAAAACTAGAAAATTTTCTAGGCTTAATGAGTTTCTCAGTATAAAACACTTAGTGACTAGCCTGTATTGTACAATAAACCATAACATAGAAAAATCATTTACCCCTCTGGTGCTTTTAAACTTGCTCTTTTTCCTCTTATTTTCTGACTTCTCTAGGAATAGACACAGCTGTTATGGTGACACCATTGCCACTGTTTATATCACATTCTTTTAAGGTCTAGCCTAAAAAAAAAAGCTACTGAAAAATCTAAAAAAAATCTACTAAAAATCAACCAAAACAACTAAGCAAAGAAGTACAGATTCCCTCTACTCTAGTGAAAAGGACACCATGTCTTCTCAAGTTATTTCATCATACAATTGATCTTTATATTTCTACATAGGAATATAATGTATATATATTATATACATTTATATAATAGATATATATATATAAAATATATATTAAAGACACAATTAATTCTTCTACAACAATGTGGCCCAGGATATAAACTGTAAAGTCTCATAAAAAGCTAACATAACATCAAAAAAACTCTATTCACGTTTGCATAACAAGACAATCAGAGGAGAGCAACCAAACAAACCTTCCCAAAAAAGCTTTAGACAAAAGACTAATCAAATTAAGGACACTTACTATCCCACATAGCTCCAAGAGGTCTGCTAAAATTTCATCATTACAAAATAGGAGGAACTAAAAAAAAGGGGAGGAGGCTAGGGGACCACCAGGTTTTTACTGCCCTTTTTGGTATAAAGTATCAATATTTTTAATGGCTCTTCTAAAAATACCACCAGGCATAGTGGATGTCCCACAGTAATCTATGTTCCACTATGGCTAAACAGCTGGTAAAATGTGCAAGGATTTTATCAGCTACTTTAAGTTATATGAAGGAGTACCTCATTTCATTGTGCTTCACTTTACTGCATTTCACAGATAATTGTTTTTTATAAATTGAACGTTTGTGGCAACCCTGTGGCAACCAAGTATATGGGTGTCATTTTTCCAACAGCATTTGTTCACTTATCTTTGGGTCACATTTTGGTAATTCTCACAGTATTTCAACCCTTTTCACTATTATTATATTTGTTATGGTGATCTGTGATCAGTGACTTTTGAAGTTACTACTTTGTTTTGGGGCACTGAGAACCCATAAGCACATATAGGATGGCAAACTTAATAAATGTGTATGTTCTGAGTGCTTCACCATCTCTCCCCCTCTCCTCAGGGCTTCCACATTCCCTGAGACACAATAATTGAAATTATGCCAAATGACTCTACCATGGCCTCTATGTATTCAAGTAAAAGGAGCCTCTCACTCTAAACCAAAAGCTAGAAATGATTGTTTAGTAAGGAAGGCCCATTGAATGCCGGGACAGGATGAAAGCTAAGCCTCTTGGGCCAAATAGCCAAGTAGTTTATGCAAAGGCAAGTTCTTATAGGAAATTAAAAGTGCTACTCCAGGGAACACACAAATGCTAAGAAAGTGAAACAGCCTTACTGCTGTTATGGAGAATGTTTTATTGGTCTGGATGGAAGATCGAAACAGCCACAACATTCCCTTAACCCAAGGGCTCATCCAGAGCAAGGCCCTAACTCTCTTCAATTCTAGGAAGGCTGAGAGAGGTGAGAAAACTGTAGAAGAAAAGTTTGAAGCTAGCAGAGGTTGGTACATGAGATTTAAGTAAATAAGCCATCTCTGTAACATAAAAGCACAAGATGAAGCAGCAAGTGCTGATGTAAAGCTGCAGCAAGTTATTCAGAAGATCTAGCTAAGATAATTAATGAAGGTGGCTACACTAAACAACAGATTTTCAATGTAGATGGAACAGCTTTCTACTGGAAAAGAGATTATCTCTAGGTCTCTCATAGCTAGAGAGGAGAAGTCAATGAATGTTTGGCTTCAAAGCTTCAAAGGACAGGCTGACTCTCTTGTTAGGTGCTACTGCAGCTGGTAACTAAGTTGAAGCCAATGCTCATGTACCATTTCAAAAATCCTACGGCCCTTAAGAATTACATTAACTTTATTTTGTGCTTTATAAGTGGAACAAAGCCTAGATGACAGCATATGTTTACAACATGGTTTACTGAATATTTTAAGCTCACTATTGAGAACTAAGAATAAAGATTCCTTTTAAATATTATTGCTCATTGACAATGCACTTGGTCACCAAAGAGCTCTAATGAGCTTAATGTTGTTTTCATGTCTGCTAACACAAAATCCATTCTGTAGCCTGTGGATCAAGGAGTTATTTCAACTTTCAAGTCTAAGAAATACATTTTGTGAGTCTGTAGCTGCCATAAAAAGCAGTTCCTCTGAGGGATCTGGGCAAAGTAAATTGAAAACCTTCTGGAAAGGATTCAGCATTCTGAATGCTATTAAGAACATTCATGATTCATGGGAAGAGATCAAAATATCAGCATTAACAGAAGAAGTTGACTCCAACCCTCATGAACAACATTGAGGGGTTTAAGACTTCTATGGAGGAACCACCTGCAGATGTGGAAATAGCAAATTAACTAGAAATAACAAATAGAATTAGAAGGGAGCCTGAAGATGTGACTTAATTGCTGCAATCTCATGATTAAAAATTTGAACAGATGAGAAGTTGCTTCTTATGGCTGGGCAAAAAAGATGGTTTCTTGAGATGGAATTTACTCCTCATGAAGAAGCTGTGAAGATTATTGAAAGAAACAATTTAGAGTATTTCATAAACGAAGCTGATGAAGCAGAGGCAGAGTTCAAGAGAACTAACTGCAATTTTGAAAGAAGTGGGTAATATACTATCCAAACAGTACCGCATACTACAGAAAGCTATTCATGAAAAGACGACTCAACTAATTTGGCAAACTTCACTGTTGTTTTATTTTAAAAATTGCCAGTCACCCCAACCTTCAGCAACCATCACCCGGATTAGTCAGCAGCCATGAACATCAATCAAGGCAAGACCCTCCACGAGTAAAATACGACTTGCTCATATGACGGTCAGTATTTTTAGCAATAAAGTATCTTGTAATTAAGGTACATACATTACTTTTTTTAGACATAATGCTATTACACACTTAGTAGACTACAGTGTAGTGTGAATGTAACTTTTATATGAACTGGGAAACCAAAAAATTAATTTGACTTCCATTACTGCGATACTCGCTTGATTGTGGTAGTCTGGAACTGAACCTGCCATATGTATGCCTCTATAACACCTGCTATTAAGAGAGATCTCAGCTATGGACTTCTCTGATTTATATAACATGAACACATACAAAAATTTAAAAACTACAGCAAAAGAATGACTAGGCACAGACTATCCTCAACATTTCCTTAGAAACACAGTCTGTGCAATGCAAATGTATGACTAAAGCTTAAACTGATTTAAAGTTAGCTAACAGGAAAATTTCAGGCCACCTCACTTTACTATATCCAAAAAGCACATTTAAACAAAGCATTACTCACCTGACAAACTATGCAGTTTTCAATTTAAAATTTGAGTAGCACCACCATTTGATAAGATCGTGATATGTCACACCCAAATATATCCTAAATAGAGGAATTAATCGAATGTACTTTTGTATTTTCATTTGAACATTAAAGAATGCCTGTCCAAAAGAATATTCTAGAACTTAAACAAAAGCCAATACCCCCAGTGCCCCTCTCCTATCAAACCAAACATTTACTCAGTTACCAAGCATTTACTGCACTTCCTTGATACTAATAACAGTGATATGCAAAGGAGATGGCTACATAATAAATTGAAATCAGGGTGACCAACAGTCCTGCTTTTTACCCTCAAAGTCTTGTGTCCCAAGAATCCTCAATCCTGAGCAAACCAAAGTGGTTGGTCACCTTACATGAAATGTAACCTCATAGGAATTTGTTTGCTCTCATGCTTCATAATCTTGAAGATGTGGAACAATGAAGGCTTAGAAAACATCTTGCAAGTATTTTGGGGTAGCACACAGCTTATCTTTTTTCACAACAGAATCATACTCTTTTCTGAAATAAAACATGGAAATTAAAAACCAAACTGCATGCAGCACTTAGCCTAAAAGCGAAGTCTGAGTGTTTATGGTAACAGTATTTGTATAGCCTTTACAATTTACAATGTACTTTGACATGCGTTTTCTCATCTGAATGAAAGTCCACGGACATTTCTCATGAGGAACATGGTACTATACTTAATCAGAAAGTGTGCCCTTCACTCACTATGTACATATGCAGTAAGTGCAAGTCACCACGAAGGTTACAAAGATAACAAAACATACTTGCTCTCAAGAAGCTTATAATTTTGTAGGAAAGAGGAGGCATGAAAATATGGAAAGCTCATGAGAAATACAAAAATCCTACGGAAATTCAAAGAGAGGTCAGCAGTAGATTTATGACGAAGGTGGCAAATGAACAAAAGTCGTAGCATTTCAGTAGAAAAGACTCACCAGGGAAAGAAAAGTGAGACCAAAGGCACACAAGGCAGCAAAAGGTAAGAATGTGATTAGACTGTAAGAGAAAGCAGCCTGGATCTCAAGAGACAAAAGAACAGGAAAATAAAAACAAGAGCGTTTACAGTTAAGATAAAGATATCTGAGTACTTGTCAAAAGCCTTAACTAATTTTGTAATACTGGACATTCTGAAGGAAAACATACCAATGCAGAGCAAACTACAGGTACTTTTCAAATGAGTAAAAGTAGTTCTAACAGAAGGCTGGATAATACATCTAGAAACAATAAGCATTTCATTCAAGTATAATTAACATGTGGCCTACTTTTAAAATGCATGAATTAATTTTCAACAAAAACCTACGATAAGATGATGAAAACTAAAAGTGGTCAGAAAAAATACTCTGCAGAGGAAAGAAATTACAAGAAAACAAAAGATAGTTATGACAATTGGTAATTTCAGTTTTATTCTACAAGACTGTATGAATACTAAGTACCTACTATGTGCAGGCAGTACAAACACCAGAGGCACACATTTTAGGCTCCCTATTTTTCATAACAGGATGTTAACTTTCATATCACAGTATCTGAAATCTCAAGTGCACTGAGATTACTTTTACTTCATACTACTACCACTGAACATGGCACGTAGGCCTAAGATCTCACTTGCACTGACAAATGAGGCAGATGTTTGGGGTAGGCCATGTTTTTCTCCAAAAAGTTCCTTTGGTCTGTCCACACATAAAAAATACTCAGCTAATGTTTAAATACTTCATGGCCAGCAATCTGTGTGTAATGTTAACTGCTGTATAACCCACACCTTACACAGCACCTAGAATGCAGAAGGCAATTTTTTATTGAATGAATCAAAACCATATTCTTGCCCTAGGGCAGGGGTTCACAAACTCCATCCCTCAGGCCAAATGCCATCTGCTGACTTTTTCTGTAAATAAAATTTTGTTGGAACACAGCCGTGCATCGCTTATTTTCTATAGTTACTCATACTATAACAGGAGAGGTGAGTGTGACAGAGATTGTATGGGCCACAAAGACTAAAATATTTACTGTATGGCCCTTTACAGAAAGCTTTGCTAATACCCGCCCTACAGGCCAAAACCTGGAAGAGGTAAGGATAGAGCTTGTCCATTAATTCACTGGTAGCAAATGGGTTTTACTCAAATACCAGCTCAAAATATTAAGGCTACCTGCAGTGCAGTGTTGAGAATGATTTTGAGATCAACTCTGGACTCAAAGGGAAAGAGAGTACAGTTCTTAATTATCAGTGTCTACTGTAGTTTAGGGAAGGAGAAACTGGGTTATAAAAACATTTGAAAACTTTGGCTGTAGAATATTTTAAATAACTAGGACTGTTGTCTGATAGTTTTACAAAGATGAATTAATCAGCTGCAAAATAATACTTAAACACCCCACCCGCCCCAAAATCCCTTAATCACTGAGAATGATCCATCTGAATGCTGAGGACAGTGTACCAAAAACAATGATTTTGGTTCTGGCATAGTTGATATTGCCCATTTTTAAAACTTGCATTCAACAGACACCTTATTCACTTAGTCAACAGATTCCGCTGTTTAAGGCCACCTGTGAGGATGATAATCTAGTGTTACCCAGGGGAACCTGTTAACAAGAATGTAAGCCCCCAACATGTCACAAAACTCCATCACGCTTTATAGATAAAACTGAAAAAGAGAATCTTGGATAAAGCTAGTGCTGGTATTTTCATTTTCTATAGAGCAAGGTTGTCCATGAAGACTCATTTTAGGTCTGTGTCTTTACAGACACTGGTTAAGCCTCTCTAAAAATAAGTGCAAACACACACTGTAGGACATTTTTAGTCAGATACTCTATTTCTGTTAGATGTAGTCTGGCCCATATGGGCCATACCCTAGCCCTAGGTAAGTTAAGTAACCATGTATGGAGTATTTGAAGAAGTGGCAAAACAAAGTCACTGCTGGGAAGGGTGGGAGGTGAGATCTCAAGACTCAGAAGCCTTGGGGCGCTTGGTGATATTACAGAAGTGATCGTCAGCAACATCTCACATCATAGTAAGGACTGTGTGTGTGTCAAAGTTTTTAAAAGCACCTCTGGAAGACTCTAATAATACCTCCCTCCTTCCTTAAGACCAAAGACCTACATCCCCAGCAAAGCAAGGCCAGGGTCCACTAGAGACTATCTTATTCAGTACCTTTTTGTCCTCAAATAAGTGTCTCCCAATTTAGTATAGAAAAGGAGAGTTTCTGTTGCCCTTCAGTTCTCCAGAAATCACTCTTCAGTAATTAAGTAACCCACTCTTAATGTTTCAGCTTTCACAAATCACAGAAAAAGAGAAACACCACAATTGCAAAGGGATGACCATTTTGGGCATAAGAAGGCTAACCAAATATTTTTCTCTGTTCCTGGTTGAAGTCACATCTTCTCCAAGTCTCCTGAATTTGTCATTCCAGAATTTAACACCAAAGATACTCAATAATTTTGCTCAACAGGTTGCAGAATGAAGTAACTACATCAACCACAGAGATATCCCCGTTAGGGAAAATACCTGCTTTCATGTATTTCAAGCAAATAGTATATACTAAGGACAGTTTATGACCTGTTGTGGTAGAGGTATAAGAAGTCAGAAGTGAGGCACTTTAGTACTAGCAGATAAATTAGAATTCAAGTTAAGGGTAAGGATTCCAGAACAAACCACACCTGTTTTCACGAAGGGGAGAATGCCACAAATATTTCTTTTAATATAAATACTCAGATTTTTACAACACACTACCTGCTACAAGGATACGGGAACATTTTTTAAAACATAATTTCACAGTCTGTTCCAACAGAAGGCTGACTTAAAAAATAGAATTAGTGTCTTACATGAGAGGAACAACTAGTAACTACAAAAAATTTCATTTTTACTGTTAACCTGTTAACTAGGATTAAATGAAAAAGCCTAATATGACTGCCCTTAAATGAATGCAATAATTTTAGATTGTGGACTCATAATTTGCAAGACTACATTATATTCTAAATGAAATTTCAAGACTGGGATATTCCTAGTGGAAAATTCCCTAGTAAACCCACCAAAAGTTCAGAGGAAAAAAACTGACCAACTAAAAAAACAGTGGAAGCACAGGCAGGTTCTATAATTTTCTCTAACAACTTTAATGCCTCAATCAAAGCAGCAGTTTATGCTAACTGCTTAATGCCAACACTGGCTTGTACAACTAATTGTCTTATGAAGTTATTTTTGACCAAATGAACAGTTCTTCCTTTTATACTCTACCCTCTTCAGTTTATTCAGAGGTACTTAGTATTCAGTAAAATAAACACCACTTAGAAAAAATAAAAAGCATGCCACACTTTGGAAGCCATAAATAATGCTTACATTTGCCTTTCCCATACATTCTTCCACTTATATGAATAATTAGTAGGTCAGTGAGCATATTTTTTTTTGAAGTAGCTTTGGAACATGCTTCTCTTGGCAATTCTGTAAGATGCAACTCAGTATTTTCCCCCCTCCCACCAATACCCAGCATATACACATTTGCATTCTTGGACATCAGTATATAGCAAATGAATGGATAAAGACAATAAGAACCAAAGTCTGAGTGCTAATTAGGTTGCCAGAATAAGCAGAGCATACAGAGAAAACAGAAAAAGTGGGCAGGCACTTCTAGTAATCAAGTCTGAATCTCAAAAAGTAACACCTCTTCAGATATTTACTTCTTTCCTTATCAGTATCAAGTGATTTCCCCATCAAGGATTTTTAGAGAGATTATGTTAGTTCTGCAATATCTCTATTCTAATCTTTTATTATACTCTTACTCCACAATTAAATGTATTATATAATTCTTAGAAACCTTACGTACTGGGAGACAAACCACGTTATTTTGTAAGACCTTTAAAATCTATCAAGAAGAAATTGTGGCTAAAATATGTGCTCTCAACCAAACATATTTATTTAAACACTATTCTTCCAGGCACTGATACACACAGATGAATCTTCCCTACTTCTGAACATTTAACTAAGGAATTAGGGGTTTTAAAGATTCATCACACTTTGCAATGCATTGTCTTGAGTCGGTGTTAAAAAGAATTCCTCCAGGGAGACTGCTACTAAGTTAACTGCTTCAAAGTAACATTTTCAGATCCTGATGTCCTCCCCAAAGACACAAAGTAATAAAGAGTAAATCCTTTCCAACTATTTCAGACTATTTCTCATAGGAATTTTGAAATCCTAGTCTCTGAAACCTGAAAAGTTTCCCAACCTATTTAGTGGCAAACTTCGACCTGATAAAAACGTTTTACACAGTAAAATTTCACCTAGGCACTGACATGAGGCTATTTATAGTTTTTATTTATCCCATTCAGTGAAACTATTCATGTTTCACTTTAGAACTGTTAAGTGTTTGATTACTCTTACTAAAAATTAAAAAATCTTTCCCCCAAAATTCTGAATTCCAACATACCTGGCACTAAGAATTATTATAGGTGAGGGATTACGAACCTATAATCCCTTTCCACAAATATCTACTATAGCAAAATACTTCCTTGAACATACTTTACACTTTCCAATTTTTCTATTGTTGCCTTCCCTGATTCACTGTTAGTCTAAAACTTACATACCCCTTTGTATCATGTACAGATCCCACTCCATTTTTAATGTTTTCTTGGACTAATAGAGCCTAAGAGCTTTCACTTATTCCTGATTCTGTAACCACTTATCTGTATCACTCACATGGGTACTATTATTATTTTGAAACGTCATTCGCATTTCATATTAACTTTTCATGTCTTTGCTAAGAAACTTCTGTGCATAATTCTTCAATTTAATCCTAACACACAGCACTAAGAATAATTAGCTCTCAATAACATGCAGATAAACAAGTCCTCAAGAGACAGATGCCCTAAATAGAGTTTTACAGTTGGAAATAGATAAAATACCTAAAAAATTAGTGATGGGAATTGACAAGGACAAATCATTGAATACTATGTATTCTTTCCATTAAAATAAAAAAATTTTTAGCACTTATCATATGTCAGTTACTGGGCTAGCCATTTGAAATTATGGTGGAAAAGTGACATGGTGTTCCTGCCTTCCTGAGACAAACAGTTTATAGAGGGGCAGAGAGAATAAATGGATAAATATAATTATTGCTTGTGGTAAGAACCATGACAGTAATAGGGGGTGCTCCTTTACATAAGGTAATCAGGAAAACCTTCCCTGTTAAGGTGACATCTGAGTTAAGATTTAATGTTGAGACTCAGGCAGAGTTGTAGACAGCTGGGGAAAGATCATGATTAAAAAGTAATTCAAAGCACCAAAACTTAAAAAGTGGTTAAAAGGCTTGTTGGGTCAAGATCTGAAAGAAGTCCAGTATGGCTTGAGTTTAGTGAACAATGGAAAGGAGGTATTGTTGTGAAGCAAGCAAGAATGGGATCTGGTTTTTATTTTAAGCCATTGGGGGCGAAATTTGGACTGGAGGTTATTACACAATCTGATTTACATTTTTAAAAGATGACTTTTTCTTCTGGGTGGAGTCTGAGGTAAAGGAGGACAAGAATGGAAACAAGTGAGGAAACTCCTGTAGCTGAGAGTCCAGGCAAGAGATGACTGCGGCTCTAACAAGGGTAATAATCACAAACATAGGATTTTAGAGTTCAAAAAGATCTTAAAAACCTTTTAATTAAACCTTTCTCTACATAAAGATAAGCCCTAAAGAGAGGAATTAACTTATTCAAGGTTTCATGGCCAGTGACAGAGAAGGAACTGCAGCCTAGGTCTCCCAGATCAAAGTTACCACCTTTAAGCCATGCTACTTAAGACCACAGCATGGAATCAAAGGCCTAGAACCACTCAGAACTAGCCCACCATTTCTCAGGTTTACCCCTCATGCTCAAAGGAATCAGCTAAAACTTATGAGAAAAGTGTCCAATTTGAGCACCTGAAGGTTCAGAGAAAAGTGCACGAGTCTGCTGCGGAGTAAAAGTAACAAAAGTACTCTCACTCACATTGCTTACTGATGAAACTTTTACTTTAACCGTCATCTTTTAGCTGACAGATAATACCAACTTATCCTTTACATAGGACCTGCTGGTAGACAAGATTTATCAATCATTAAAGCATCATGTGCTTTTCAAAGTGGAGTTTATCTCTCCCGTTCAACCAGAACTGTATTAGGATAACAGGAGCTCAGTTCATGAGAAAGAGAACCTCTTAATCACTATCCTCCCTCTCTTTTCTGCCCCACTTCCTGCCCTTACACCTCTGCATTGACTATTATCATTATCATCACGTAAACAACACAAAAACATTGTGAATACTCCTCTGTCCTTAAAAGCCTGCAAATCCTGTCTCCTCCTTGTTGAAGTATGAAAAAGTGACAGGGCTCTTCGAAGAAAAACTAAGTATAAAAAACCTAAAACAGAGGAAATGTCATAGAAGTTTAAGTTTTTATTTCAGCTAGCAACTAACACTGCATAAGCAATACCCAGTGATAACCTTGTGACTAATTTGACTGTCTTGAACATAAAATATGATCTCAGTATGTTCCTAATTCAGGACAGCCAGAACAGCTGACCTGCTTATTATTTAATACAGGGAGAACTAAAGCTTCCTATCGAATTCTCTCCCTCACTGTGGGATTACCTCATGTATGCAGTTCTATAATGCTTACTCCCTGAAGCAACCCTGAAGTTAGCATTTTTACATTCACTCCTCTAAACCACTCCACACACCTCCTCCTCCTCTGACGTCAACCTTGTTCTCTCCAACTGTGGCTGTTCGGACTCAGTACCTACTTTACAGAACACATGCATGTCATTATCTTTAGGGGAATAACTGGCACTAAAATTTCCAAATAGCTGCCCTATTTATAAAAAGAGCTGTAAAACAAGGATTGTTACAATTGTACTTAAACAAACATGAAAAAGAAACAACTTTCTTCTCGGAAGGTAAGAACACTGCCATTTGTTTTGGAAAACTATTAAACATAGACAGTACACCACATTCTCAGGTCAAGGAGACATTATTAAACTTGAAATAGGAAAAATTCCATAGCTTTACTGTAAGAAAGCTACTAATAACCTAAGATTGTAAAAGTCAGCTATAAAAAAATCCACTTATTTAAAGTTATGTCAAAACTTGGGCATGCATGTAACCCTATAAGTTATCAAGTGTACAAATGAGTATTAAAACAAAAAATAGGCTTAAAAAGTAACAATAGGCTTAAAAAGTAACAATCACCTAATCTATTATTGTGATCAAAAGATGAATGGACTGCTTTAGGAAAAGACTGCAAAGAAACTAAGCCTAAAATGATAATATATGTATTAATAAGTTATTTAAAGATAAAGCACATGAATACACTGCCTCACATTTATCTATTGTTCCTAATTTCTTCTCTTCCAACAAAAATATAAAAAAACCAAACATGTTAAACACTGAGAGCAAAGCATGGAAAAATGAGTAATACAAAAGAAAAAAAATGACTATTAACCAGACAATTGAGAATATTTTAATAGCCTTTCAGTTAAATGCAGATAGTCTCCTTTGATACCACACCAAAATTTGACAATAGGCTGCAATATACTGTTACGACAAATTGTATCAATAGACTTTATGTTCCCTCTAACATTAAAATCCATTGGTCTAGCTAGAATTTTGGAAAGATTTCTTACCCATGTTTAATTCTGTAATATGCACTGGTACAAAGTCATGCATATCTTCAAATATTGACATATTTCATTGTATATTATTTTTAAAAACCATGTCCATCATTATTACCAAAATTACCAGAAAAATCGTTTAAATATTGGGAAGCTGTTAAGAGCACAGTGGCTAATACAAGTTCCCCAAAATTCTGATTTTCATTTGAAAACTACAACTTTATTCATTGACCATAAATACTGTACACCCTTTCATAAAATAACAGGCTCACTTTGGTTATTATTGAGAAAATGTCAGACTAACACCCAAGTCTGAATAACCATAGTTTGTCAGGCAGTCTTTTAAGTAAAAAAAGGTGTTCATGAAACAAGTAGCTGGTTCAGCCTGCAACTCAGACAATCACACATGCTTTTCTGAGACAGTTTAGTATAGCAGCAAAAGTGTTTTAAGCATACTTCCCATTTTGTCAAAGTACATTAAAATCGTGTATGAGTTGAGATTTGATAAAAAAAATTCAGATTCTTCATTGTGTTTAGTTGAAAATTTTTTCTTTTAAATTATGAGTGCATAGCAGTGAAGAATATAATGACTGCTACTAGTAACAGTGTGGTGCTCTGAACTGATTCATTCTAAGGTGCCAGAAGTTTGACTCACCATTGCTTTTGTACCACTGGTATAAATGTCAACACAGTAAAAAAGTCAAAGAACATTTCAGAATTACTGTAAAGATAGTTCTGTATTTTCAGACTCCCTGAAAATGCCTAGGCAATCCCCAGGATTCCTTGGAACATACTCTGAAACCACAGAGCCAAACAATTTCCTTGTTAAGCTGTTCACATCACAATTATTCTTCTCAGTCCTCACTTATACCTTAGTAAGAATCTTAACAACCAAAATCAAATCAACTTCAACTGGAAGAAGCAATGCTACAGGGGAATAAAAGCTTTATAGAACGAGAACAAATACTACATTAGTATATTCTTTCATAAACATTTATGAATAATAACTCCATTTAATTCTCAACAACTCTAAGCAGCATATGTCATCTTTCCCTTTGAGGAAGCAAGCAGGTAGGAAACCTTCAGAAAGGGAGGTACAAACTCTGCCTGAAAATTCATTGTACCGGTGAGACTACAAGTGGTATGAATTTTCTTCTTTATACATTTGTGTTCTAAACATGTAAATAAGAAAGTTAAAAAGACAAACGTATTTAAAAACTCAGCCAGTCTTAACAATACAATGTACAGTATCTCAAGTTCAACAATTTCAGGAGAAGAAAATTAGACACACACGTTTATAGACCTCACCTCTACCCCATCTTAGAGTACAGAATTCAAGATTCCTGAGGGATTCTCACCAGTTTTGTTACCGAGGAGCTTAATGACAACTTATAAAGACTCAGAAGCAGCAGTATAACTATGTTAGCATAATATAAGAGTATTATTATTCTCACTGCAATCTTAAAACACAAGGTAACAACTGGATGCAATATACATAACACTCTGACATCTAAAAACTATTAATGAAATGAGAAGAATTTAAATTTATAGTCTGTTTTACTGAAACCCTCAGTCCCCTTAACTGTTAACTTTTAGAAAGTCCATTTTTTTTCAGAATAGAACTTGGAAAAACATATTCTAATGCGAGAAGTTAAGTTTCAGAAGACACAGATAATTAGATTTTGATTTTCTGTAACATTTTCCATTTCCTTTCCAGAAGCTTTTGCCAAAAACTGCTATTAAATGGACAAAACAGATTCTCTTTCATCTTTTCCCCCTTCCCACAGGAAAAGAAAAGGAAAGCAACAGACAGAGGTAATCCACCACTGGGGCAGTCAGTTCACTGTGTATTTTCAAAATAAAACTATTGAACAAAATGCTAAGTTTTAAATAGAGGGGAAAAAATTATTTTGTTAAAAATACTATTTACTGAAATAAGTTTTCAAAGCAACTACTGAAAAACTTAGCAAGAAGCTCTGTGATGCATTAAAAGTGATGATTCCACACAGTCAATAATTTTAAGTTATCAAAATTAGTTGTAACTGCTGTTAATAGTGCTCTCTTCCATTAACATCTTTATTCAGTCTACTTGAACAACAGTTGAAAACGTTCAATTCCCCACTAGTGGAAAAGATTACCTGACAAGCATCTCATGAGATCAGAATCCAGTTTAAATTTAAAAGGTCCATGTATGCATGTATGCCTATTACATATATATACACACACACGTATCTATATATATACACATATATTTTTTTAAGTGGCATAACTACAAAATTATAAAATAGCATCCTACAAGGGTAAGCTTTAGAAAGAGCTCAATGTAAAATTCAAAACCAGAACATTAGATAATTACTCTCCATGGTTAGAGAGACTAAGATTCTTAATTTAAAAGTGAACACATTTCTAGCACTTAAGCACATTATATACAATCAATTTTAAGCATAGTAATGCTCCAGAATATTGTTCTGCATAACAAAAACCAGACAGAAATTCTGCAATTCATGTTGCAAATATTTTTTCTTTTGATAAGCAATTTAGATAGAGCTATTTTAAAACCTGGTACATTTCCCTAAATTTTCATTTCTTTCTTTTATGAGTTTTAAGGCTCCTTGGAAACAGTTTAAAAATTTTCGATCCTCTACTGATGCAAAGCAAAAATTCTAAATTGCTACTGAAATAATCAGTTGTTGTGTACCTTAAATTTCACTAACACAAGGAATAAACACACCAGTGTTAGGAAGTATGGAGAAATGGTATTTTTTTGTTGGTGCATTTTAAAAAGTGATTTTAATTTTTAAAGGCAGCACAGAAGTTCCTCATAACCCTTCTTTTTAAAATAGAAATTCTATGACTAAAGGGATTGGTCTTAGAACTCAGTGCTATACTAGGTTTTAATAAAGTATAACAGATTATATAGCAAGCCAGTCTTTACTGCTAATGGATAAATTCATTCTATTCTTTGTAGCTACTGCTTCCATTGCATTCATGAGATCTCCAAAAAACTAAAAAATTAAAAGACTAAAGTCCTCAAGTGGTAATCAGTACCTATTCAGTATTATTGCAAAATATTAAGAACACTGAAAGACCTTAGGCTTTTAGCACAAGGGTAAAACAAGTACAGTACCCATTTAGTGAAAAACTTGTTCAATGTTACAATGAATCATTGCTTTAGCCAAAATGTCTGTATCTTCAATTTTTCTAAATGAATATTTCAGTCTAATCCTAAGACCATGGAATCCTCAAAATATGTTGGAGGTCAGAAGGGAAGGCAGCATGTATTTAATCACAACCTCATATGGTCTTACAAAGTTTAAGAAAGATGACTCTCTAATGAAGTTTTTATATAGACTGAACATGTGACATCTTGCTGCAAAAGAAAAATACTGCTTTTGAGCATTTAGTCCACACCCAACTATTCCTCATACCAGCCAAATCTACACACTACAGATCAATACTCACCTTCTTGATCAATACATACACAAGAACACATTAAGTCCTTAGGAAAATGACACACGTGTATCAGTAAGATCTTGATATCCGATAATAAAATTACTTAATTACATTTTTGGAGAAAAAAGTCAACTTTGAAAAATGAGCCAAATCCTTTGTATCAATCCAGTTTCATGGATTAAACCTCACTCCCTTAACAAGTATTTATCAAGCACCTACAAGAGAGAAAACTAAACATGGGCAGTTTCTCACCCAAATCTTAGACTTTATATTTAAAACATGTATAATTAGTTACCATGTTATCAATTTCTCCACAGCCCTCTACCAATCTTGCATTACACTGGCAGATACACTTGATAAGCTCTTTATGTACATGGATCATGGTTTTTTATGATCAATTCCTTACCACATCTTGCTAGACCCTCCTTTCATGGTGGCTCCCTATTATTGGGGCTCACTTTCCCTTTATATACCTAGGAAAAAGTACTGGAATTTTACATTAAAGGATTGTTTTGAGGACAAAATGAAAATCAACTTGTATAGTTAAAAAGATTACAGAACCAATGTGGAAATGTGTCCTTTTTTGAAGGAATAAAGTTCTCTTCAAATAGCCTCTCTTTAAAAAATGTTCATTATATTTAATCCCTAAATCTAAATGCTAAACACTATGTACACAGGCAAGGTTCTAGGAACTAAGCATATGGCAGAGATTGATATGATCAAGTCCCTACCTTCATGGTGCTTAACTTTAACAAACAGGTATTGTCTATATGCAAGGTACCATGCCAGTGCTTTGGGACATACAAAGAACAGGTCCTCTCCTTGGAGTTTACAATCTAGTGGCATAGAAAACAAATATATATATATATATAATGGTAACAGAAAGTAGGAAGTGACAGGTGTCCTAGAAAGAAGAGAGATGACTTTTCTGAGGTGGGGGGGTAGGGGGAAAAGGCAAAAAGAATATTTTCATTCCCCTTACCACATTTTAAAATAAGTCTACTTCCTATTGGGCTGTTCAGTTGTATTCGGACACCTGACACACTGAAATCCAAATCTGGCTACATATGTTTCAAAGATTTAGTTTGGGGCTTCCTCATATAAAGCAGCCTCACAATTTATTCTGAATCCCAAACAAAAAGTGCAAGTGAAAATACTTTGTGTAATGCAGACGTGAAAAGCGTTGATGGGTTCAAATAAGCGTATCACTCAGGGCTATGTGTCCTTAAAGTTATTTAACCTTCCTGAGTATCAATTCGTCTCCTAAAACCTGCGAATGACACTATCCAAGTGATTCTTCCACACTGTTTGACTAAGGTACCCACCTTTTTTGGTAGGATGGGAATACTACCCTCTGTGAAATGTAACTCACTATAAAAATGCCGTACTTCCTCCTCCAGGTGTTCTATTATGGATAGATTACTGTCCTAAAAGTAAGCAAGACCACTATTATCTTATCTTTTCGAGGCCTCAGTTTCCTCCTCCATAAAATGGGAGGGTGGGACTGCATGATCTAAACAGTCCTTTCCGGCCCTTAAAAAGTCCCATGACTTCATTATGACTCAAATACTATTCAAGAGTCAGCTTTTAGAAGTGATAGGAGGTTGAAGTTAAATGAACGTCTTTTTTATGTTACTTCTTGCTAAGATAAAGTTTTGCTGAGCAAGTCCAAACAGGATTCGAATTACAAAAAAGAGGGTGAAAAATGAATTTAAGAGTTAGAGCTTTAAGTTATAAGTACTCGTTATATATCAGACGCTAACAGCAAAACAAAAATTCAATTAAACTGAATTAATTGACATTAAAATTACCATCTTCATTTAGTGTTAACTTTCAGTCCCCTTAGAAATGGGATTTCTCGTTACTGTAATACAGAACGGGTTATGTTCAAAACCAAACAAGAGTGGCTGGGCAAAAATGTTTTCTAAACTAACAGAGGGTGGGAGGAGCGGCAGGCGAAGCAGCAGCAAATTATCTGCTTAAACTCGCAACGATGGTCTTTTCTCCCAAAGCCATCAGTTTTTCTGGAAGTAAAATTTCAATGGCTCGGTTCACTGAGGGTAGTTTTAAATAAAATTTATGCCGCTGACAGTCAGTTTTAGGATTAGACACATCGAGAGGGCGAAAAAGAGAAGAGAACAAACTTCCTGGATTTTCTCTCCCGCTGTAGGAGAAAGAGATTTCCTCTTGCTGACGAAGGGAAAGGCCCCTTTAACAGTTCTCCTCGGAGCCCTGGCTACTGCCAGACTAGGTGGGGCTCCCTCCACTGCCTTCCTCCAGCCACTTCCCGCAACAAATGGAGCAAACCAGCCCGTTTCGGGCAACTTTTCCCCTGTCAGGCTGGAGCCTGCAGGGCGCCGGGGAGTGGTTTCCCCCGAACGCTCCTCGCCCCGGCTCGAGGCTGGGGGAAGCTGGGTCTCCGCAACGGACAACTTTCTGGTTTCCGTTCTAACTTCCACCCACACCCAGGAGAGAACCAAGGCAGCACCGAGGGGGCTCCGGGACGGGGCACGAGCCCTCCGGGTAGCAGGGGCCGCCGCGGCGGTCGCGCGCGGGGGGTCCTCGGGCTCTCACTTCCTCCGCCATATTTCAGACATTTGACCCCTTCCGCAAAGCGCGCTGCTCCCCCGCGGCGGCTCGTCCCCGTTGGCCCGGGAGGCAGGACGCCCGCGGCCGGGCGCCGGGCCGTCGCACCACCTGCCGCGCACCGGGGAGCTGCAGCCGCCGCCGCCGGGGCCTCCCTGACCGCCGCGTTGCCCTGCCCGGCCCGCGCCGCACCTGCCTGCTCCAGCCGGCGCCCGGCCCCCGCCCCACGCCGCCGCCGCCGCCGATCCCCTCGGCGACCACGCGCGACTCTGCGAACCTCGCACGCTGTCGCCGGGTCCCCGCAGCCGGCGTCGCCCCGCGCCTAGCGCTCCCTCCGGATCGCTGCTCCCGGGGCCACGGCGGTCCTGCCGCTGCCGCCGCCACCGCCGCCGCTCCGGCTGGTTTACACGCCTGGCTCTGGGCGAGGTTTGGTGGTGCCGCCTTGACGTCAGGCGTTCGGTCTCGCTCTGGCTTCCGTCCGCGGGCGGGGCGAGCGGGTGCGCGGCCCGGGAAGGGGCGGGACGAGCAGAGCCGGGGGCGGGGCCTCTCGCGCCGCCGCTGAGCAGGCCGGACGCGCGCGGCGCCCCTCGCGGCGTTTAGCCGGAGGTGTTTCCCGCTTTCACTGGCCTCTAGTCCTCAGCTGGGCAGGCTAGTTGCGGACACTTCCGCGTGTAGGTTTCCCTGACTGCAGCGAGTTGCAGTGGTGCAAAGGGCTTAGGCACCCTCCGAATGCCTTTAATGCAAACTATGTAATTCGATCACCAACGCCACCAAACAGTGGGTGCTCGCGTATTCCTTTGTGCTGGGGAAAGTGACGGGAGAAGTAACTGAGAGCGCTGTTTCCACACCTAGAAACTATATAATAATAAATAATAGACAAAATTCATCCACTGATGTCTTAACCTTAGCGAATTCTTACAAATTACCCTAACAAACTTAGTTAACAAACAGATGATTCCCAAACAACTTGGTACTCTGTACTTAAATCAACTGTTTATATAGATACAATAAACTGCGAATTTGAATGCATGACTCTGGCACTTCAAAGGGTTACCCAGAGGTAGGTTTATGATATTACTACTGGGCAACAGAAAGAACTTTCTCTTCCAAAAATGCCTTGTTCCAAAAAGGGCGGGAACTTAGCGAGGGAACTTAACCATTAGAGAAAAGGCTAAAATACAACCACTAGAGAAAAGAAGACGACCTTTTTTATGAAATGAGGTTTCTGATGGGCAAATGCGTTCAAAGAGAGAGCAAAGTGCAGGGAAAAGCGGTGTTAGGAGGACATTATTGACTAACTTACGCTTAGTTCAGAGTTGCACTGGGCCCTGTATAAATTATTCTTGAATAAACTTTAATGATCTCTGATACATGTGGAAGATAAATGTAGAGTATGTTTAATTTTACTCCTTTTAAGAGTACTACTAATTGAAAACTAACCTAAGTTAAAGGAATAGATAAGAATGAATTATAATTATCCTAAGTTTTCTCAGTGTAAGTTCATTCTGGGTGTTTCCCAATTTAGATTAATGGAATATTTTAATTTTTAGGTAATTTCTGTTTCTTTAGCAAACTCTTTTTAACGAAAATTTCAAAGGCAAATTTCAGAGCAGTCTGTAGGAATTGTTTTAAATTCTGAATGGATAAATTTCAAATAAATTCCACTTAATAGACTTTCAGTTATTGCCAGAAACTTTGAGAAGTCTGAAAGCTTGAACTCTTGAGTTCATGGAGTTCAGATGTTGCCATGGTATACTGTATTTTTTCTTTTTCTTTTATTTTCCTTCTTTTTTTCTCTCTTTTTTAAAAACTCTTTTTGACCTTTGGGCAACTGACTTTTTTTTTTTCTTTCCCAGAAGTCAGTTTTTAAAGTTTGGAGCTGGGATTATTTAGAATTTGAGAGCATATGTAAAATAGTTTATTTTAATTAAGCATACATGTGTTTTCTTCTATTGACTAAAAATCTAATATTACACTTGCATTAGACTATTATCTCTATGCAGAGAAAGCCAGTGTCTGCATCTCTTAGTACTGAACTTGCTTTTGGGCTTGAACCCCCTTGTTTCTATTTCCTAGAATTCTTCACCAGGATATTTCATTGGCGACTTGAACTGGTCATATGTGCAAACTGAACCCATCATCTTTGTCATGAAATCAGTTTCTTCTACTTTTCTTTTGTTAATTTTATTAACAGCTTTTAAATTACTTAGTCTCCATGCCTGACACTCCTTTCCCCACCTTTTCTTGAACTATCACATCTATTAGTAATTCACTTCTGTTAACACATTTGTTGAGATAGGTACTACTTCACAGCTCCCAGCCTTTAGAGCACCTTCCTACCTTGCCTTGCAGCCTCTGTTTCTACTGTGATTCATTCTACACATAGTTGCCAGGTAAATTATCTTAACGCAGACTGAGCAAGTCACTCTCTTCCTTTAAGAGCCTTTAGTCTTCTCCCTGCCCTACCAAAATAAAGTAAAAATCCTTGTATTTAATTTTCCCTTTCACTTAAATTGCCTTACAGTCAGAGTGGACTTCTCCTCTTGCCCAAATACAGTGCTGTCTTACTTCTCCAGTGTGCAGAGATGAAGTCCTTTGCCTTAGAATGCTCCTTTCTACCCCGGCCTGTTAATCAAGGTCCATTAACTTTCTCTAAGAAAGATCATCTTTTCTGATATTTCCAATCTCATGTGCTCTCTTCTCTTTTGAATCACCATAACACTCCATTGCTTCTTTCTTTTGTCCCTTCTTTCTGACCTTCTTACTAGAACAAGGGTCTGCAAACTTTTTCTGTAAAGAGCCAGATAGTAAATATTTAAGGCTTTGTGGGCCAGATGGTTTTTGTTGCAAACTATTCAACTCGGCCTTTATTGTTCAAAAACAGCCAGAGGGTACATAAAGAATGTGTGTGGCTGTATTCTAATAAAACTTTATTTATGGGCATTAAAATTAGAATTTAATGTAATTTTCACAGTCACAGATGGTCTTCTTTTCTTTTTAACCATTAAAAAATGTGAAACCATTCTTAGCTCATGACTGTACAGAAACAGGCAGTAGACTGTATTTGGCCAGCAGGCCATTGTTTGTCATGCTGTACTCAAGGCCAGCTTCATGGGCGTGTGACAGGGCTCTGTGCTTAAGCCCTGAGATCTATTTATTGCTCTAATGTCACCATCTTGGAAGTTTTAATACTTTTTGCAGAAGAGGGCTGCATTTGCATTTTGCACTGGGTCCCTAAAATTCTGTAGCTTGTCCTGCCTGTACTAGAAGATAAAATCTCTAAGATCAGGACATGTATTTCTCATTTTGGCATGGTAATTTTCACATAATAGGCTTTTAAAATGAATTTGTTGAATTTTCTGTT
This sequence comes from Smutsia gigantea, assembly GCA_032199065.1. NCBI lineage: Eukaryota > Metazoa > Chordata > Mammalia > Pholidota > Manidae > Smutsia > Smutsia gigantea. Next base: position 100,369 of record JAVSCE010019062.1, read on the forward strand.
CTTCAGGTACTGTGGAATAGTGTAGAATACAAGAATCAGAGTTCAGCTATAACACTAGTGGCATGGTCTTGGGTAAATTCTTTAACCATGAAAAGCCTTAGTTTTCTCATCTATAACATGGGATAATAACCTCTACCTTACAGAACTGTTAAGATATTAAGTTTAGATTAGCCTGTGGGACTAGAAGAAGCTCAAAATTAGTTTTTCCCCTTTTAGGGGAAGTGAATTAATAGTGGACTCACCCTTAACTTTTGTTGTGTTTAAACTGATAGAACATTTCTGAATTTCCATGTTACTTGCCTCCTTAAAAGTTTTGCTTCAAATATCTTCTATACCTCACTAATTTCATTTCAAAAGTCCACATAAGTGAAGGCCTTGTTGCAAATCCAAAATCAGATTTTAAAAAACTCCAAATTTACAATTTTCCTAACAGTTAATGATTGTTAGCATTAACAAGAGTCACACCGTTTAACTTCCAATTATGCATGGTTATTGGTAGCACTGATAGTCATTAACCATAAATATTATTATATTATTTCACTTACAAATGAACAATATTGAAATTTGACCCTTTCAAGGCACTTTCTTACTGGTTTTTCCCTCTGCTGTGTGTGCATGCATATGTGTGCTTGCATGGATATATATGTATGTACATATGTAATATATATATATGTAGTATGTGGTACATAAATACCTTTCTCTTTCTTTGCAACACCCTGCATAGCTGAGGTTGGAGGTTGAGAAGGATAAGAAGGCTGCTTGTTGATGAAAAATAGGGAAAACTATGGCTAAGATCCCCAGTCAGTTTCCTTCTGTTTTCTTGGTCAAGGATTGTATTCCAAACTCCATGCAGTTATTTTATAAGTCCTAGCACATAATCACACAAGAGACCAGATAAGAGCATATTACACCATCGCTAGTGGAGGAAAACAGAACTCCTACTCTCCTACAGCAATTTGTGTTCCTCTAAGATTTCTGTTTTGGGGAAACTGAATACTTATAAATAAGAGAAACGGCATGTTTTCTATTCAGTGTAATGCTTATTTTTATTTTATTTTATCATTTTTTATTAAGATATCATTGATATACAATCTTATGCTCAGGTTTCACATGAAAAACATTGTGGTTACTACATTCACCCAAATTATCAAGTCTTCCTCTCCACCCACCCCATTGCAGTCACTGTCCATCGGTTTTAGTAAGATGCTACAGAGTCACTACTTGTCTTCTCTGTGCTATACTGCCTTCCCCGTGCCCCGCCTCTACATTATGTGTGCTAATCATAATACCTCTTAATCCCCTCACTCCTTCCTCCCCACCCATCCTCCCCAACCCCTTTCCCTTTGGTGACTGCTGGTCCATTCTTGGGTTCTGTGAGTCTGCTGCTGTTTTGTTCCTTCAGTTTTGCTTTGTTCTTATACTCCACAGTTGAGTGAAATCATTTGGTACTTGTCTTTCTCTGCCTGGCTTATTTCACTGAGCATAATACCCACTAGTTCCACCTATGTTGTTGCAAATGGTAGGATTTGTTTTCTTCTTATGGCTGAATAATATTCCATTGTGTACATGTACCACATCTTCTTTATCCATTCATCTACTGATGTTTTTTTGCATCTGTGATCTTGTTTTTTGGGTAAATTCCCAAGAGTGGAATTCCTGGGTCAAATGGCATTTCTATTTTTAGTTTTTTGAGGAACCTCCATATTGCTTTCCACAATGGTTGAACTAGCTTACATTCCCACCAGCAGTGTAGGCAGGTTCCCCTTTCTCCACAGCCTCGCCAACATTTGCTGTTTCTTGTCTTTTGGATGTTGGCCATCCTAACTGGTGGGAGGTGATATCTCATTGTGGTTTTAATTTGCATTTCTCGGATGATTAGTGATGTGGAGCATCTTTTCATGTGCCTGTTGGCCATCTGAATGTCTTCTTTGGAGAAATGTCTGTTCAGCTACTCTGCCCATTTTTTGATCAGGTTATTTACTTTTTGGGTGTTGAGGTGTGTGAGCTCTTTATATATTTTGGATGTTAACGCCTTATTGGATATGTCATTTATGAATATATTCTCCCATGCTGTAGGATGCCTTTTTGTTCTACTGATGGTGCCCTTGGCTGTACAGAAGCTTTTTAGTTTGATGTAGTCCCGCCTGTTCATTTTTGCTTTGTTTCCCTTGCCCCAGGAGATATGTTCATGAAAAAGTTGTTCATGTTTATATTCCAGGGAGTTTTGCCTATGTCTTCTTCTAAGAGTTTTATGGTTTCATAACTTACATTCAGGTCTTTGATTCATTTTGAGTTTACTTTTGTGTATGGTGTTAGACAGTAATCAAGTTTCATTCTCTTACATGTAGCTGTCCAGTTTTGCCAACACCAGCTGTTGAAGAGGTTGTCCTTTCTCCATTGTATGTCCATGGCTCCTTTATCATATATTAATTGACTATATATGTGTGGGTTTATATCTGGGCTCTCTATTCTATTCCATTGATCTATGGCTCTGTTCTTGTGCCAGTACCAAATTGTCCTGAGTAGTGTGGCTTTGAAATAGAGCTTGAAGTTGGGGAGTGTAATCCCCCCGACTTTATTCTTCCTTCTAAGGATTTTTTTTGGCTATTCAGGGTCTTTTGTGGTTCTATATGAATTTTAGAACTATTTGTTCTAGTTCATTGAAGAATGCCTTTGGTATTTTGATAGGGGTTGCATTGCATCTATAGATTGCTTTAGGCAGGATGGCCATTCGTGTAATGCTTATTTATCTCATTATATTTCAAATTCTGTCTCTAGTCTATTTCAGCAATTGTAGGCTTGACCAACAAACCTGCCTCCACTACATTAAATAAATCTAACAGTTCTATAGTTTTGGCATTGCTAATGCCTATGATGTAAGGAATAGATTAAACTTAAAATTTCCCTCCTTTTTAAGTGTAGCTGAGGAAAACCACACAAATGAAAATACATTCCCTTAGCTATTATGTAAATGATTGTTACAGTAGAAGCCACTGGAGGGCTAACTTTATGCAATACCCCATCATGAAATTTTCAAAAGAAATTTAAATTATAAAGATGTTCAAAAACCATAGTTACCAAAGGGAAAGAGACTCAGGAGGATGGGTGGGAAGGGGGGGGCAAGGGGGAAAAAGGGGCATTACGATTAGCAGATGTAATGTTAGGGGGGCACAGGGAGGGCTGTACAACCCAGAGAAGACAAGTAGTGACTCTATAGCATCTCACTATGCTGATGGACAGTGACTGTAATGGGGTTGGTGGGGGGGACCTGATGAAGGAGGTAGTGTAATCACCATAATATTGCTCATTTAATTGTAGATCAATGATATCAAAATAAACTTTAAAAAAAAGTAACTGAGGAAAAAAAAACCACATAAAAGTATTTTCAGATCTGGGGTGTCTCCAAATCTAACAGCTAATATAATCATGCCAAGGGTGCTCAAGAATTAGACAGCCCCTTATATTTTATCATTATGACAATATTTAGCTTCTAGTCCCAATTACCCCCAAGTCCTATGTATGAATCATATACATTAATAATGATTACCAAGTTTCCAGAAGTAGGTTTTAATGACCCATTATACAGACGAGATGGGTAAAGTTTAGAGGGGATAAGTGACCAACACCACATATAAATATGTGAGCAGAGTTGAAATTTGTGTCTTAGTCTGTCTGTTTTCTTTTGGCTCCGTGCTCCCCTATTATTCTTTTATTAGTGCTGTCCTTTTAGCCAGAAAAATTTCTCCAGTCTCTTTTGTATTTATCTAAATCTCAGTCATTGTTCAAGACCAAGTGGATTCTCACTTCTCTGAATTTCCCTGCTAATTATTGTTTGTACCATTCACATGGTACTTACCAGACATTGCCTTACTTTAATTGCTTTTCTTTTCCCTCTATCCTGAAATCCTTGAGAACCAAAACCATATCTTATATTCCTTATGCCTATCATACTGCCTGGTATCACAATATTAGAAATACAGTTTGGAGAATCTTGCTAATCTGGTTAGGTGTTCCAAGCTGATCATAGTGATTTGTGACCTCTGGAGTTATTTAATCTTCCCAAGGTTTCTTTTCAAAATCTTTAAAATGCACATAACAATATTAGTAATGTAGGGCTTTAAAATTCTTTTAAAAATAAGGGACCAGATATAAAAATGGAAATAAATCAGAGTAGCAATTAAGTGCATCAGTCCTGGAGTCAGACTGCAAGTGTTCATATACACGCTCCATTCATCTTAACAAATTTACTTCTGGCAACTCAGTCTCCCCATTTGTAAGATGAGTACCATAGCAGAACCTACATGATGGGATAATTGTGAGGATTAAGAGTTAACACAAATAGAATAGTGCCCACCACACAGCAAGCACTCTATAAATGTTAGCTATTGTCATTTAGAGTCTCAATAAATCTTGTTTCCTACTATGTCCTCTGGCACAATAAAACGTTGTGCAAACACAGGAAGAATTCAACAAGTGTTTGTTAAACTTTCCTTTTGCTTTGCTTATGAGAGTCCTCAAGGATTGGTTGTGTTCTTAAGTTTCTTCATGTCAGTAGCTTGTAACTTGAAAATATTTATGCAGTGGAAACAATGCTATAAAATTTACAGCATGGCGACCCTAAAATATGACTTGATTATTATGGAAGCTCAAAAAAAAGGCTATTTAAAAAATTTTTAGTCCATACATACTTAAAACACAGTTCTAAAAGTACTATTTCAACTGTTCCTAATCAGTATTTATAACCCTGTTCCCTTAGTCTTCACAGCACCTTATTCTCATGGTTTTCTTCTTTTCTCTCTGGCTGGTTCTTCCCACTCTCTGTAGGCTATCTCTTCTTCCTGATCTTTAAGGGTTAGAGTTCCCTAGAGCTTGATCCTGGGCCCCTTTTTTGTATACTTCCTTCTGGGCAATTCTAGTCTCACCAACGGCTTTATATGCCATCTAAATGCCAAAGTCTGATAGATCTCTGTCTGTAGTTCTCGGTGGAGCTCTCTTTCACTTTTGTCCCTCCTCCCATCCATTTTCTAAATAGCAGTCCCTTTTTTTTTAATTGAAGTATTGTTGATATACAACCTTATATTGGTTTCAAATATACAACATAGCGGTTTAACAGTTACCCATTATCATTAAATCCTCACCCCCATTAGTGCAGTTACTATCTGTCAACATAGGAAGATGATACAGAAACATTGACTATATTCTCCAGGCTGTACTACCATCCCTGTAACAAACTTTTATTATGATTGAGAATTATTGTGCCGCTTTATCCCCTTCACCCTCCCCAACGAACCACCCTAACGCCTCCCCCATGGTAACCACCAGTCACTTCTCAGTGTCTATGAGTCTACTGCTGTTTTGTTCATCTTGTTTTGCTTTGTTTTTATAGTCCATAAATAAGGGAAATCATACAGTATTTGTCTTTCTCCACCTGGCTTATTTCACTTAGCATAATACCCTCTAGGTCCATCCATGCTGCAAATGGTAGGATTTCTTTTTTTTTTAGTGGTTCAATAATATTCCATTGTGTATATGTACCACATTTTGTTTGTCCATTCATAGTAGTGGTCTTTTTTTAAATGGAAAACTTCAAATAAATGTAGAGAGAAAAACTTACTGAGCCCCCATGTACACACCACTCAGTTTCAACATTTATCGTTATTTTTGCTACTCTTGTTTCATCTGTCCTGTCCTTTTATTCTTGGTTGGAGTAGTTTAAGGAAAATTCTATAAATACTTCAGTATGCCTCTCCTTTTTAAATGTTCCTTTAAATATAAAAAATAAAAAATATAAATATAAAAAATATAACCATAATACCACTATCATATTTAAATTAAAGAAGACTCCTTAACAAACTTTAATACCCAGTCTATAGGTAAAATATCCATTGTAGTGTATACAAATATTTAATTATTATGCTGTACACCTGAAGCCATTATAATGTTATATACCAATTTTACCTCAATTAAAAAAATGTGGAAACCAGAGCTGAAAGAGTTAATAAAAAATATTTTGAATTCAAAAAATAAAATTTCCTGATTGTATCAGAGAGATGGCTTCTAACTGTTGGTTTGTTCAGTTATCACACAAAGAAGTCCAAACATTACATTTAATTATTATGCCTCTTCAATCTCTTTTAATCTCTAAAAGTCTCTTCTTTTGCTGAATGAATAACCATTTATATTTTTTCTTTTGTGATGTGCCTTTCCTTATCTTTCAGCTTCTGTATTAATGACGTCACTTTTGGTCAATACTGACATAAGCATTCTGGAGCAAAAATCCCATAGTGCTTGCCTTACACATCTTTATCTAAAAATACAAGATTGAGAAAGTAAGGACCTTCATACATTATGTAAAGAAAATATGAAGGATGGGTTGAAAAGTATTCATTCATCCCAAAATCTACACAAGAAATGTGCTTATTGAGCATATACTACATACTAGGAACTTACCTCATCTGATCCTTTAAAAAGTCCTTTAAATAGGGTATTTCTATCTCTGTTTCAGGTTGGGAACCAAATTGAGGGAGGCTAAGTAAGAAATATGAGCCTATCATGTCAGTCTGAGGCAGGGCTAGAATTAAAGTCCAGGCCTCTCTTTCCTAGGGACACATGGTCTCTCTATAGGGGAAAAACTACTAAAGGACAATTCTGATAGATGGTTTGCTCAGATAAAAAAAGAAAGAAAGAGTCCTACATGGGTGTGTTTCAGGGGAAGTTGATTTTTTTTTGGCTTAAGGTGACTATAGTTGAGAAAATAACTACTCAGAGGGATTCTGATAAAAGTTGATAAAAGTCTGATAAAAGTATAACAGTGGCAGAAGCAGCCTCCTAATGTCATTTATCTCTCAGTGCCTGCTCTAGCTGATTCTGTCCGTTTCTTTTTTCATTTTAAATTACATCCTTTTGCCATTTTTTAAGACAGACTTTAGCATCACTAATGTGCTTATATATTTCCTTCCTGCTTCTCAGCAGACCTCAGAACCACAACTTTATTTTCACTAGGATCCTTTTCCCCTTCTAACTGTTTCTATCTAAACTCTTCAGTTGTCAGGTCCTTAATGCCTAAAAAAGCATGTCAAAAGGCCATGTAAGCAAAGTTTGGGAAATTATGTTTAAAATTGTCTGCTTTGCAGTCTGCCTGAATGTGCCTGCATTTACCCGAGCTGTGAGCCAGCCCAGCCTTCTTCTGCTGTTCTCCATGCTACTAGCTTAAGATGACACAAGAATCTCCCTAGATAATTACACATTTGTAATTGCTTCATAAATAAAGACATCCACAAAAAGCAAACAAAAAGCAAAGAATAAGTGGCCATAGCAAAAAGAATAAAAGTATTTAAAATGTCTTGGTTAATAGGTATATTCCCAAAAGAATTGAAAGCAGGGCTCAGGGAGGCCCGCAGGTCTGAGGAGGAGTCCAGGAAACCACACAGAGATGGGGCGAGACCCTGAACAGAGCAAGCCTCAGCCGTGTGCCTGTAGTAGTGACACTGTGTCCATTGCAAGTAACAACTGCCAACCTGCGCTGCCCTAAGCAGAAAGGGAATGTATTCAAAGAATTCAGAGGGATCTCAGGGAACTCTGGGGTCAGGGAAGAGCCAAGGCAAGTCTTGGACCGAGCTGGGAGAGCTCCCAGGCTGTCACAAACCAGTGCCTTGATTTGCCTCCCAATTCCAGTCTGCCGGAATTCTCAGAGTGTGAATATGGTATGCTCAGATGAGGTTATTGTTCACAGTTGGCTTAATCAAAAATGGCTGGGTTGGGGGAGGGGAAGAGGTGGGTGCAGTGGGAAGTTCACACAACAGAAACAGGAACCCTCCCTGTGGTCAGATCTGGCAGTTTCCAAAGAAGAGGGGCTCGGGTGACATATTAGACAACCGCTACTTACCCCCACAGAAACGCATCTTATTTGGGGAGTCATTCTGCAAGGGAAATTGCTTCGAGGCAATAAACATAGTTAAGAGGACAGCTTTAGAGCAAGGTAGCATGAGCCCAAATCCCAGCTCGGCCACTTCCTGGGCAACATAAGTGTTCTGTGCCTGCTCACCTCTAGAGCAATGATAATAATAACACTTACTACATGAGAGCATTAGGATTAAATGAGTTAATACCAGTAAAAAGCTTGAAATGGTGCCTGGCACACAGTTAGCCCTTGATAAATCACTGGCCTTTGAGGCATCCTAATATTTATTGGAATTGTCAAACGAGTCCACCTCACTTAACAAATACACAGTGGGGCTCTTTTAGCATGTAATTTTATGCAAAAAAGAGTATAATCAGTTAAACACTTTGCTATAAAATACCTGATTGATTTAATTATCATAAATATAGATGCAACAAATTTAAAAAGTATGGATATAAAAACATTAAGAAAAGAAGTAAAACAAAGGAAATAAATACAAAAGAAGAAAGAAATGATGCAACACCAAAAGAAAGTACCAATAGAAGAAAAAATTGATAAATTGCACTTCCTCAAAATTAAAAACTTTTGCTCTTCAAAGGTGCCATTGAGAGGATGAGCAGATAAGCCACAGACTAGGAGAAAATATTTGTAAATCATATATCTGATGGGGAATTTGTGTCCAGGAAAAAAGAACACTTACAATTCAATGATAATAAGACAAACTGCCTAATTAAAATGTGGACAGGACATTTAAAGACATTCATCAATAAGCTATCTAATGGCTTACAGACACATGAAAAGATGCTTGACATTCTTGGTTTGGGAAATGTAAATTAAAAATCACAGTGAGATTCCACCATAAACTGACTAGAATGACCCTGATTCAAAAGACTGACTTCATCAAATATAGAAGATTGTGGGGAAACCGGTATGCACGCACATTACTGTTGAGAATGAAAAATGGTGCTTCCACTTTGGCAAACAGTTTGACAATGTCTTAAAAGGTAAGGCATAAATCTAGCTTATGACCCAGCCATTGCTTTCCTAGGTATATTCAAGAGAAATAAATAACATATGTTCACACAAAGACTTGTATAAAAATGCTCATAGAATCATTATTCATAATAGCTAATAAATGGATACAACCCAAACGCCCATTGACTAGTCAAATTAAATGTGGTATTATACAATGGAATATTATTCAGCAATTAAAAAGAAACAAATTAGTGATATGTACATGATATAGGTGAACCTCGAAAACATTGAAAAGTGAAGAAAGACAGGCACAAAAGAAGACTACATCTTGCATGATCCTATTTATATGGAATTTCTGGAAATGGCAAATCTGTAGACAGAAAAGCTGGATGTAATTGCCTGGGTTAGGTATGGGAACGGGGACTGACTGCAAACAGGAATGACAGAAATTTTGAGGATGATTAAAATGTTCTAAAACTAGATTTAGTGATGGTTGTACAACTGCATAAATTTTACTAAAATCATTGAAATGTGTACTTGTTAATGGGTGAATTTTATGGTATGTAAATTATACCTTAAAAAAGCTGTTTCTGTCCTATATTCAGACATTTTGACTGAGTTACCTGTAAAAATTATAGCTAAAAATAATTAAGAAAGAAGAAATCTCTGTCTTAGTCCAACATTATTTGCTGAACCTCTTTGGTTTCATAATGTTTATGACCAGTTCCTGCCCCATCTCACCCACTGATCCACTCTAGAGTAGTGACTTTCTATTATCGGAGTTGATAAATCATGTATAGACAGTGGAATCTAAGAGTACTCTGCACTGAGACTTTAGGTAGGGAGTCTTTATGAACTGCATTTATACGGCTCAAGCTATTCCCATTCCTACCCACTATTGTACAGGTGCGGGAATTCCTGGAGTCTAGGAAACCGTTCTCCAGTCTGCTAATACCCAGGAATTTATTTTCTCTCTCTTCAATGCATCATACTGCCCTAACCTTGAAGGAAGAAAACAACTTTCAAGTTGAGTGCTACATCAAAAAGGCTTCTTCTGTTACTAAAAAAAAAAAAAAGTCATTCGCTTGACAGTTATTTCCTGTGTCAAACTATCAAGTGTTTCCCCTGACTGCAGCCATCTGGGGGTTTGTTGCTCCATTTCATGTCAACATATTAACATAAGGCACCTGCACGGAATGACATTCATTCATTCACCCCTCCCTTCCTCCCTCCCTCCATCTTTCCATCATCTACATGTTCGACAATTATTTTTTGAGCACCAGTTAGGTATCATACACTGTGCTAGATAATTAGGGAAGCAAAAGTGAGTAAGAAAGTCATAGTTTCCACCTTCACAGAGCTTAGAGTCTTTTTTGGATGACAGCAAAAGGCCAGCACTGAAGACACCTTTTTCCACTTTCCAGGTTTTCCTGGACTAGCCTCGGCTCCTCTAGAGGCTGCACTGGTAATGTCTTAGCTGACCTGGTGACTCAGGTGACCTGGTGGTGATGTGGCAGCTCTGTTAGTGGAGGCAAAGAGCTCCTGGCTGCTGGTAATGGTTTTGATTCCTTGGCAATGGTCACTTTGGCAGGTTCCAGAGGAACAGGCTTTGAAGCAGCCTTCTCTTCAATGGCAAGTGCAAAAGTCTTCGGAATGGCCACAGGAACTTTGGCAGTGGTAGGTGCCTTCAGAACCTCTGCAAATCAAACAGAAGTCAAGTGCAAGTTATGAGTCTCTTTATGAAAATGTGCCTCGTGTACTTGGAAGCACAGCAGCTCTCTAAGGTAGAGGCGAAAATTCGTGTTTCTCACATATTTCATATTTCTGTGAATACCTAGTAAATCAAGGTTGCTTTTCAACTCTTGCAGTATTTTCAGCTCAGTGGTATGTGGTAGCTAGGCAATGATATTAGATAACATTGTTTTCAGAGGAAGTTAAAAATAATGTGTCCAGTTGGGCCTCTAAGAGGAAAAAAGATTGACTAATTGTCAAGTTATAACCAGGACCAGAAAGACTTCCAACCTTTACTTTTGAACAAAACAAAAAATATATATATATCAAAATGGAACAGCACTTCAGGTAATTTAAGTGAGTCAAAAACTCATAAGAACATTGTATTTGCTGGATAGCTTTTCTGTCCTAACCTGTTTCTACATATGGTGGAGTCTGAAGCTTCTCAAGTTAAATAATTTGCAGAATGCTGCGGAGTCTGACCTACTTACTTATATGAGTGCCACGGGAATGCTATGGCAGTGCCTTTCCTCCGGGCTCCCTGAAGATTCGTACCATTGAAAGCACTTCCTTTGAGGTCAGTGATGACAAATATCTGGCAGACTTGGCCCAGGCCCAGAGAGCCAACCAGCTGTTATAGCCCTCTTCAGCATCCCTAGCAGCTCAGCATCCCAGGCTCTGCCACCAATCACTTGGAATTAAGACATGAGATGAAACCTGCTCTTCTTCCTTGGGTGAAGAATGAAAACAGGGGCATTAACTTTAAAAGGCTCAAGTGGAATGAAAACATGTTTCCTGGCAAAGAAGAGATTGCCTTGACCAAAGTAAGAGCTCCTTTTCTATGAGGCTAGTACCTGGTCTTGAAGAACTGGAGAGTTTGAGTAGGAGGAAGGAAAGAATGGTAGTGACTGGCTCTGACAGCCTGAGGGGAAGGCAGAGCCAGGGAGGCAGCACAGAGAAGAGTGGGAGAAGAGAAAGGCCAAAGTGGCTTATCGTACAACTCCCTGGGGTCTTTTTCTTAGCCCTATACTGAGGAGTGTTAGAGAGAGTGACTCAGAATGAGGGCTACTAACAATGAGTCAGCTGCCACTACCTGTATTACCTGGACTTTTTGGGAAACCTTCCACCAAATATTGGTTAGGGTAGACCAGACCCGCCCGCCTTGTGACAACTGACAACATTGTGCTGTGAGGCGAATCTGAGTACATAGAGTGGGACGTCCATCTCTGTGCTGATCTATCATTCCAGTGAGAACGGAAATAAAGCTTTCAGTGACCTCAGCGGCTGTGAGGTTTGCGGCTTTCCAATGAATGGCCAAGGTGAGCATGCCCAGTCACGTCTAGGAACTTGCACGTAAAGTTCTCTGATAGTCACTTAATGATAGGAATAATTTTATTGGCCTATTTAACACAATGATAAAAATCATAAAGCTACTTTGCAAATTGCTGCTTTCTCCTTTACTAGCTGTGTGACCTTAGGCAAGTCTTGTTATCTCTCCATTTCTTTATCTATAAAGTAGGATAATTCCTTTTGTGAAAAGAAAAATTACACCAAAATGTATTGAATAGATACTCTCTGCAAGACGTTGAGGTTGGTCCTGGGGAGTAATAAAAAAATAGAATAAGCATAGACAGCGATCCCAAACAATTTAAGACTTAACAAAGGAGAATAAAGACAAGTTGAACAATAGGCAGACAAGGAGAAGTTCTTAAGAGAAATGCAAGAATTGGAGGATTGGTGGATAGATCACCAGCCACTTCCTAGGCATCTGACTTATTCTGGTTGGTGAGGTGTTCAGCAAAGGCTGGTACAGGTGTCTTTTCATTTTGATTTTTGTTTTGGTTGATGGAGAAATGAAAGGCTGATTCCATTTATTTTATTCTCTTATGCATTATTCATGGAAGAAAAAAACAGTCAGCTGGTAATTTGGAATTAATATGCATGCAGCTGTGGTTAATGTTTTAAAATTATAAGAGCTCAAGCGCAATATATTAGTGCTGAAAAAAGTAAAATTTCCTCTGATATAAGCAGAGACTGGGGTGCTAGTTATGGGCAACACAGGTCTGATGTCTTCAAATCAAACTCTCTGTTCATTAGAACAAAGCTGCCACTGTGAAAGAAACTTTAACCTTTTGTAACTTTACAAAACATTTACTCTTCTTTTGACTCCAAGCTGAAAGAAGCACTGGAGAATTTTATAGCAACAAGCTAAAAATAAGCTCATCTTCCAGCATCCTCCTTCTCCTCCTTTCAGCAGTAGGATTCTAACCCAATTAGCAAACTGATTTAAATGAAAATAAAATTGTGATCAGTCTGGTTGCTTTCTCCTCCTCTCTGCTGTTGAATCCCACTGTAATTAGCATTGTAATTTTTTAATATCTAACTTTAGTCAAGAAAACAAAACTGAGCAACTCAGCTGTGTAATTTGCTCGAACTTTTATTTAGTTCTTGCTTAGCACGGACTCCATCCAATGGACTTCATATTTCCACAATTTTTACACGCAGTTTTTTTCCCTAGAACATGAAGAATAACCCCAAGAGAAGAGACCTTTTAACAAGAATTTCCTGTCTACCTCTCTTATTAATTTCAAACATGGAGCAAACTAACATATTACCTGGTTAGCCTCAACTCACCTAAAATACATTGAAAACAAACTATACCAAGTAGAAATGGAAGGAAATCATGTCACTGATAGTTTAAACTGCTTTTCTAAATTAAGAGTTTCAAACATACTATATGGCCTAATTGTGGTTGTATTATCATTTCTAATGCATTAAAAGAATTTAAATAATTTACTGTAAGTCACATGATGACTCAAATAGCAGGGCTGAAACAGAGCCCAGAAGTGGTGATTTCTAACTAGAAGAGCACCTCTGCCCTACTACATATGATTCATGTCACATTGCTTGTCTATGGTCCACTTCCACAAGCCTGTAATTCCCCTCTCCCCTTTCCCTTCCTCTCTAACTCCTTTCTTCCTTCTTTTGTAGGGTTTGTATCATAGGATAAAAATCAAGTAGCAAAATTAGAAATCTAATAGGGTCTCAGATGCCTAAATATTTTTCCATAAATGTAACTGATCTTGATTCCTATTCTGTCCAGGTTCAAGGGTCAAGTTCAGACTAAATTATTTTGTATCAAAGACAAAGGCAATAGAAAAATTCTATTTAGCAAATGTCAGAAGAACAAATCAGTGGGTGACATGCCGTTTCTCTCTGTCTCTTTTTGTCACACACACACACACACACACACACACACACACACACACATGCACTATAGCTCACTTGATAAATGGTTAGCAATTTTTTATGGTGAATACTCTAGGGCATGCTATTTAAAACAGACCTTATTTAAAGCTTCTTTGCTTGAAGTAGGTCATCCTATACTTTCCAACATTCAGATGCAATATTCTTTACAAAATCTAGGACTTTTAAGGCTAGAAATTAAATTCACTTCATCAAATGTGTTGACCACTTCCTTATTATAAGTCTCTTTAAACATTTATGGGGTGAAAGAAATATACCTCTGTTGAGTTTCTCTTCTATGGAGGCCCCTTACTTTGAGTCTGAAGATAGACTTCCTAGATTAAACTGTGGGCCCTGCCACTTTCTGCCTGCATGACTGGGGCAAGTTACTTGATCTTGCTGTATTTTAGTCTTGTCATCTGCAAAATGGGAATAATGACAGGACTCAAAGCTTATGTCATTGTGAGGATTAACTAGATAATACAATAAAGTATTTAGTACAGTGCCTGGTCTTTAACTAGTATTCATTCCTAATGTAGCTTCTTCACTGACATTATCACCTTCAGTCTTTAGTATTACCCTGTGAGGCAGGCATTATCACATCTCTTTAGGAGTAGACTCAACTCATAACTAGTGAAGTCCAGTGAATGACCACAAGTCACAGAGCTTTTCACCTGCAGACCTGCAATCTTAACTTCATCTACCTAGTTCCAAAGCCTGTGCACCTCAGTGCACTGAGTTCTCTCATGCAAGTAGATTATAAATCATTATAGGACATTTTTTATAGGACTTCTGACTTTTAGGTTAAATCCATAAATTTGAATTTAGTAGTTATTCCAACAACCAATTAATTTCAGTAACAGAAATATCTGTAGCCATTCTAAATGTTTGTGAGAAAGAAACATGATAAAAAGTCAATATATGGGGAAATTTAGCTGAAGAAGAAGGAGAAGGAAGAGGAAGGGGAGGAGGAGGGTGAGGAGGAAAAATACATACATTAACACACACATTCACACACATTACAAGGTGTGTTTTGTTTTTTAACTAAGGTATCATTGATATACAATCTTACGAAGGTTTCACATGAGCAACATTGTGGTTTCAACGTTCACCCATATTATCAAGTCTAAGGTGTATTTCAAGTTTGGTACAGATTCAAACTATTTTTACTTATGCAATAATTATTTGGAGGCATCACAGTGTGTAGCTTGAAGAGCACAGACTTTGAAATCAGATAGAGTCCAGTTACCTGAATTCCAGCTCTGCTGACTTTGGAAGCCTGAGCTTCAGTTTTATGTCTGAAATCAGGGCATAGTATGTGCTTCATGGGGATTTTGAGATTAACTGAGATCATGTTTGTAAATGCCTGGGGTAGAGCTTAAGACAGATAGGATGGCCAGTGAATGGCAGGCTATTATAACATAAATAGCTTTTATAAAAGATTTGTGAGTTTGTATTAGGTTCTAAAACATATCCTTAGTAATTTTAAAAGATGTTCAATATTAGTGTAGTCCAACATTATGGAATTTTAGAGATGGATGGTAAATTAGAGAGCTTTCTAGTTCAATTACTTCATTTTATGTTTGAGGAAATTGAGACTCAAAGAGACTAAGGGGGTTGCCCCAAATCACACAGCTAATTATAATCAGAGTTGGGATGAAAACCTGGCCTCTTAATTAATGGTTCCCCTCATTTTTTTAAAGTTGTGCGTGAATGATCATACCACATGAGCAATAAATTATGAAATATGAATACCTGTGAATGCAGTTTAGGATTCTGGTCAAATAACACTTACAATAAAGTTAGACATATATTTAATGCTAGCCATAATTATTGCTTTGCTGCATGATAACAAGGCATAAATGGTAAGTACTTCATATTAACATGCCATTGTCATTCTTTTGTACAACCAAGCCAAGAAAGGGAAAAATAAAATGAAAAAGAGCAGGAAACTGCTCTGAGGGCCTCTTTGAAAGTTCTTACATCTGTTACTCAGGGAACTCAGTAGTTGTGTTTTTCTGGCAAAAGGTAGGGTACGGAGAAGTGGTTTTGGAGGAAGGGTGGACAAAAAAATCTCCCTTGAACTACTTTTCTCTTGGTAGGAAAGATAAGAGCTCACCTTCTTCCCTCCTGATGGAGGAACTAGACAGTATTCTCCTCTTTATCCATCTGCTTCTTGCTTCAGTCTGGAAGTTTCAGCCACGAGAATCAAATCCTTAGTGAGCACATCCAGAGCGAAGTGATGGAATAGCATTTCTTTTAGTAAATCTATTGCCTGTTTTTTAAATTATCACTGGGTTCTAATTCCTAGTACTTTGTAGACATTGCACTGATATGCTGAGGAACTCAAAGAACACCTGGGCCCTGGATGGCCCCCAACCTCAACCAGGTGGGATGATGTGGCTGCCTAACTACCCCCGTGGTCCTTGGAGAAAACCCTAGGTTTTCCAATTCCTTCTTTTATTCCCAACATGAGTGGGTGAGATCTCCCTTTTCCACTCTCTACCAGGACCTGCTCAAAGATGTGTTTGAGGGAAAGGCTCTTGGCTCAGAGATAGGTTCTCCCTGGGGTTCACATTGTTCTTACCAGACATTCATCTGGGGGGTTTCCTGAAGTGAGATCTCTTTCATTTACACTTGGAACTGATGAGTGTGATCAGATTGCTTTTCTTATACTTAAACTTCTAGGAGGGTGGTAAAGGGAGGGAGGAGAGGTACAAAGAGGTATATCTTGAGTGGGGGGAATTTTAGGGGAGAAAAAACCCTTCCTGAGCCCTTACACCGGGAGTGGTCAGCCAGATAGCAGGCATGAACCAGAAAATGTGCCAAGAGAGAGGAGGTGCACATGCACAGAGAAGGTGAGACTCTGACGACAAACATAAAGTGCACCCCATCTTTCGAGCCACTGCCCTCTTTCCTCACTTGCGTCTCTTTCCTTACTCTACCTCAAAACAAAGCTGATATTTAAATCGGATCAAATCCCCGATGCACCTCATTCCTGAGGGGTGAGACTACCCAGACTGCTCACTCTGGATGATTCCTACAAAGATCTTTGCAGAGACAGGCCCAGGACCACCTTTGGCAGTGGGTGAGTATATTTCTTAAAAAGCGTGTGAGGATATTCTCCACCTGTGTCTGGGGGCACTTGAGCTGGCCCTGTCGCCTAGTGACTTTTCCCCTACGCCTTGCTGCTTGGGTGGAATTGGCTCCCTGATGGCCTGCCTTCCTTACTCAAGTCACCCGCTGCTATGTGTGTGTATCTCAGGGGACATGGGAGGGCCAAGATGAACACCACTGTAGCTCTGCACTCTGGGCCTCCTCTGAGCTGTATTTCTTGGGCCTGGTGGCAACTGGAACTTGTCCACAGCTGCTGGTGGTGTCCTGACTCCCTTGCCATTGCTCCTGTTTCTCAGGCTGCCAGTTTTACTGTTTTTGCTCCATTCACCCCTTTCCTGCCGCCCCGGCGCTGTCAGCTCTCAGATGCTAGCTCCGCATCGCTGCGCTTGTTCAGCTGACTGGGATGCTGGGAGGGGGATTTGGCACTGAATGGAGTTGGCTCTTCCTGTCAAGCACCGCTAGCCTAACTCGAAGTGGAGGCTGGGGTAGGCTGGGAGCTGGGAAGACCTGGGTTTGAATCCTAGCTCTTCTACCTAGTAAACCTGTGACCTTGGGCAAATTATTTAAAATTTGGGACTTTGTTTCTGTATTACACTTTGGAGACGACAATGCCTTCTTCACAGGATTGTTATGAGAAATAAGGGTCCTTCGGGGTGAAAGAGGTAAATGGTACCTGGCACACAGTAGGCATTTAGTTAATGATGACTGGAATCATTATTTAAATGAGCACAGTTCTTTTGGCCCATACGGGATAGCTCAGCATTCCTGAGGAAGGCATGGAAACTGGGGCCCTTCCTGTGACCTTGTTATGCTTGACTGGTGAATTATAGATGGTTTCTAGGGTAATCGCTGTTCCCAGGGAAGGTAGCTAAATTCAGGATCTTATTTGTAAACATTTTGGGTAAATGGGATTTTACAGAAAATTTTTTTCATCTCTAATAAATTAATAAATCATTGGACTATTGAATCTTTTCCTGATCGGCCCAGTTTGAGTATAGACATAGATGGCCTTTGCAGAGCTGGGCTGGTGGCTGTAGGGACCAAGGGCCGTGTGACTGTTCCAGGCATACTCAGTTTCTTGCTGGGAGAGTATCTCCAAGAGAGGGCTGTGTCATTAGGGCTGCAGGCGCCCTTGCCTGAACCCAAAGACGACGGCGCTGAGTCTGTGGCCATGGGTGTGCCTAGCTATGGAGTTGTTGGTTTGAAATCCAAGGTAAGCTGATGGGTCCAGCCGTCATGTCCTTTGAGGCAAGGTAGGAAAAGGGTTCCTTGGAGCAACAGCATCTTGAGCAGACAGCTCCCATCCTGACAAACATTCCAGGATAACGTTATACTAAACTGATACCAGCACTGATATCCAAACCAATACCAATGCCCCATGCTAACAGCAATCTCTGTTAAGGCTGATACCAACTCTAATTTCAGTATTATTAAGTGCCAGTACGAATACTTCTGCTAATTCTGATTTAAGGCATTTACTGAGCATTAAGTATACATCAGACACTATGCCAAGAACTATCTAGGTAGTAGCACACTGAATCCTCACCAGAATTTTTTGAAGATAAAATATGTAGTGCTTAGCATATACCAGGCACTGTGCTAGGTGTTTTACAGTTATTTCCTTAATTCTCACTACAACTCAGAGACAGGCATGATTATCCCCGTGGATGAGGAGAACTGAGGATCAGAGAAGCTTAGTAATGTGCCCAAACTCACACAGTTACGTATGTGGCAAAGCAAAGATTTCAAATAGGTTTCTCTGACTCTAAATCTGGTATTGTGTGGTGCATTTGTGTGTTTAGAATGGTTAGGACACATTTACAAGTTTTCTGCATGATTTCTGCATCTATTAATGAAATTTGAGACAATAAATTGTCTCAACAGAATGTATCTGTTTTGTTAAAAGATAATTTTACCCTCAGATATGCTCCACTTTAAAATACTTTTTAGAGATATTTTCTCTTGATTTTTCTTAATTTCACTGAAATGATTTGAATATAAGCTCCAAAAATTACTTCAAGGCTGGGTAATAGACCATTCTTATAAATAACACTGAAGCTGTTTTTTAAAATTTCTGATGGCTTTTGAATAAATTCCAAAACATATTTCTTATGATAAGCACTTCATATTTTACTTCTGTGTGTCTCTTTAATAATAGACAAGGACATCAGAAATATTTCCTTAAACTGTTCTTGTCAAGCATCACTTTACTGTAGAAATTTCTTTCACTAAGTTGGATTTTGGGAAGAGCTTGGAGCTTAATGTTTATGGGGAATTTTCAAAGGAATTTGATTTTTATGATTTTTCTTTATTTCATATTTGATTTTAGCGCTCAGAAGGATGTCCCAACTAAGGCCTTTGAGACTGAGGTATTTTATCTGCAGATTATCCAAAACATAAACTGTACAGAGTATGTGCATAGCCATTTTCTTGGGTCTCAAACCCCACTGAAAAATCCTCGAGGGGCTGGCTGGTAGTTTATTTTTCCTTTAATCCATTCATTGGCCTATAACTGCAGTCTGCTGCCATTCGTCATTTGTGGTGGAATTAGCATTTTACAGCCTAGGCCTTTCTGGGTGACAGTGACTGGAATCAGACATCCATACATTATAGCTTTCATAAGGTTCTTGAACTGTGAAAGGTGTTCAAATCTAGGACCAGTCTTGTCAGGCATTAATCATATCACAAACCAGAACTCTTACGTACTCTCTGGTAGAATGCAGAAATCACAAGGATCATTTATGATTTAAAGTAGTGTTCTTAACCCGGGATTTATAGACTCCCAAGGCATCTGTGTTTAGAAATGAGGGGTTCATGAACTTGCTGGGAAAAAAATCCACATATTTATTTTTCACTAATCTGTAGCTGAATTTTAGTATTTCCTTCTCTTGAATGCAGGCCACAAACTATAGTGGTATTACCTATTGATAATACCTGTGATTCCGTCTCCAATGGAAATCATAGGTATTTTCCTTCCTTACTACAGTTGTTACTGATATCACAAAATATCATTTATTTTCCTCTCTAAAGTTATGGTAATTATTGGACATACTGTGACATCTTGAAATTTAATGCTTTAACAAAGAAGCACAAATATTACAATATGAAATTCAAAGATTATGTTGAAAACTGGATTTCAATATAATTGGCTTGAAATCCTATTAGCTTAATTTTATAGATTTAAAAACATTTTTCCACAAAGGCTCCACCAGACTGTCAGAGAGGTACATGGCACAGAATAGGTTAAGAACTAGAGAGTCATATAAAGGTGTGTGGACTGAGGGTACTGTGGTTAAATGTAGCTTATGAACCAAAGTGTGTGGCATCCAAAGAATCTTATGAAAAAGGAAGAGAGCCTCATTTGCCTCCGCAGCTTTCAGCAAGGATGACCGATCCTCAGGCTAAGAGACTAAGCCAGAAATCTTGAGTATAAGAATAGACAGCCCATAGTCAGAGATGTGAGCAGGTCCCAGGGATCATTGCCAAGGCATACACTATCCACAGTATATCAGGCATAAACTCAGGTGGACCATGGTGTTTCTATGAATCATGCCCAGTAACAACCCATATGATTTCTGCACAAAGTTACCTATGTGGATAAATACTCTTGTCCTTAGATTGAGGGGGAGACTTAATATGTAAAACACACTGACGCAACCTAAGTCCTTATTAAAAATGAGTACAGAAGAATCTAGCTTTTACTCTTCAAAATTTAATATGGATCTAATAGTATACTCTACAACTTGGAACAGCTATTATTTTGAGATAATCACTCCATTCTCTGGTTACTCGTTGGTGAAAGCATTTATTTAAAAAAACCTAACCTTAAAATAGAAATAATTTGGGAAAATTATGTGTATCAGTTAGGATTAAGATCTGCTGCACATAATTGGAAACCCTAAATCATTAGTAACTTAAATAAGATAGATTTGTTTGCTCTTGTGTATGTGAAAGTACTTTTACAACTAAAAGCATTGCATAAATGCAAAGTATGTGTGCCTTCAGGATGCCTAGGAACTGTACTCAGAGAAGGGTAGGTTCAGCAGATCTCCCAGTAAACCAATTTTACCTAAGACCCTGAGCCAAGAAACAGTTCCATCTCTATATTGACTTGCCAACATCTGATAATGCTTTTTCTAAGTTTAGGTGGAAATCAAACTATTGTGTCTTTGGACCATTAAGTGATGCTAGCTACACATACTATAATTGTGATATAGGTAAAGAAAGCAATTTTCAATGAGAGTATTATGTCTGATGAACAGTGTCTTAAATGGAAGTCTTGGTCACTACTAAGGATGCCATGAATTCCAGCCAGCAGAAGCAGAATGGAATGTGTTGCAGGATTTAATACGGCTTGCGTAATCATTGGGGACAAGGAGCCGAACAAACAGCATTTAGGCTGAACTTCGGTGGACAACACCCAAAGCCCCCACAGAATTGTACTGCCGTGGTCAAGAAGCCATGTGTTAAATTAGGATCTTGCTTGAGGTCCTGCTCCAGAGTCACACTGCTGCAGCCTGAATCAGACCCAGCCTGATCACACCAAAATGATGCCTCCTATTCTTTCTCACTCAACTCCTTTCCAAAACCAGTTCCCACATGATTGTCCCTGACTGGAGGATCCTTAATCAACCCAAAATTCTAGTCTCAAGAGCATCTAAGAAATACACCTTTTGCCTTTACAACCTCTGTTGGAAGTGTGTTGGAATATATGTTATATGTGTCAATTGTCAATCTATCAGATTGAATTTTATGTTCCTGTGAAATGGAAATTGCTATTTGAGGTCCAAAAACACCAGCTACATTTCTTAGAAAAGAAATGATTTCAGTGCAACATAACATAATTAGAAAAGAGGAAATTTATTTAACTCAAATACAGATTGACTGAAGAGGTGGAAAGCATAGGAAACATTCCTGGGCATGTGTCTATAGCATGTTATTATTAGGTTAAAACATTTGCACCAACGTTAAACCCAGGCTAGGCATGTGGATGTTTCATTAAGAATATTATTTGCTCATAAATATAAATTTGTTTACATCCATTGATTAGGCCAGAATAACTTGCTCATTTTAATGTATTTACACAGCATGATGAAACTATAATAATTAAAGTTCAACATGTGCCTGGAGATGATCTAATGAAATTTTATTGACTAGAAGAGTTCCCAATAATTTTCTTTCTGTTTGAGCAGCTTAGCTAATAAAACACAAGGCATTTGAAAATAAGAATGGTCTAGAGTCTTAGAAAAATGACCACAGTTCTTAATGATTCTAAAAATATTGTGGAAAATAATGTAACCATTAGAGTGAGATGATAGTTTTGTTACGGGTCCGACCAGCTTCTAAGAACAGCAAATTCTGTTTAATAATGTAGATTTGCTTCTGCAATGAAACCATGAGCTGTCACTGAATGGCGTATGGGAACAGCAGACAAAAATGGTGAATGGATGAGAGGCGTACACTGACATTCCTAAAGATGGCTCAGCCAAGGCTTACGGAGAAGGGAGGAGAGAAGAGAAAAATGGAGGGCAATGGGTCAGTGAAATATATACCTTCATTCTAAAACCCATTTTTTTTTCCCCTAAAGGAATGGTTCTTACATTTTTGGTCTCGAGGTTCTTTTTAATTCTTAAAAATTATTGAGTCCTCCAAAGAGCTTCTGGCTATGTAGATTGTATCTATTGATATTATATTCAAAATTAAAATTGAGAAATTTAAAACTATTTAAGGTAATAAACCTTTCATGCATTGATGTAAAATAAAGGTTGGCTGCACTCTGAACCCATTTCAGTGAACTTTTTGTACTCTGTTACCTTAAAATCCATTGACCTATCTTCTTGTTTGAATGAATCTTTTACAGGTTTTGATTTTGAGCATCATTCATCTGTCATTCGGAAAATATTAGTTCATTGAATTACACAAATATCCCAAAGGTTGTTGACACAACATATTATACAATAGGGGAAAAATTACATTTGTTAATATTTTTATTGATGTTATCAGAAAAGTCTTTGTGTATTTGGAAGCTGTCAAGCTTAAATGGGGTAAATTTTCCATAATGCTAATTTTCACTTTCCCCTTGAATTCTGTCATTGGCAACTAATACTGTTACATGTTTTCCTTGAAGTGACAAGCTCACTTCATTCATTTTTTGAGAAACTGTCTGCCAGATACCCAGGTCTGAATCATCACGCTTTTTCTATCAGTTGTTCTTTTAAATAAAAATGGTGGTCCATGAAAAAAAGTGGCTCGTTCAGCCTCTCAACTCAAACAATTGTACAAGTGCTTTTTCTCCAGACACAAATAATACTTTGGCATACAGAAGTGCTTTGTGGGACTTCCCGTTTTATCACACAAAATGTACCCAGAGGTCGAGATGTAAGACACCAATACTTTTTAACTGCTTCAAGGACATTCTCAACTGAAAGGAGCCTTTTCTTTTGTTTCTGTGACTGCACGGTGGGGAAGCACACCACAGTTGCTAGTCCCGTCAGCGCCACTTCCTTGATTTGTACTAAGGGGCCAACAGTTTTTTCCAATGTCACTGCAAATATCAATTGAGTGAAAAAGACAGATAATGCCTCATTTTGTCATTAAACTAAATTTGATCTCATGGATTCCTGAAATACTTCTGAAGTGGTATCTGAACTGATGATTGCTAGGTGGGTGCCATATTGGGATGTGTGGTACTTGTCACTATCTTGTGCTAGCCTGGTGCATGAAATATTGCAAGATTGTCTATTTGAATTTTCATTAACTTTAATCATGAATTGCTCTCTGAGAACAGTGTTCCAAACAAAACACATTAGTTTGAAAAATTTTAAATTTTGTTGGTGTTTCCAAGGTTCTCTCCTTGGCCTACTTCTGCTGGTGTACATTCTTTGTGGGCCGTCTCATTCACACTCCTGGCTTTTATTGTGTATACACCATTGGCTCCTGGTCCTGTACATCTCATCAGGCCGTGCCTTTGAGCTCTCGGCCAGCATTTCCAACTGTTTCCCTGGCACATTCCCTTGCATGTCTTCAGATACTTCTAATCCAAAGGTTCTTGAAGTGAACATCTTTCTTCTCAAATCTACTGCCCCCACTCAAGTTCCTTTCTGAGGTGCCCCATCCAGAAACGTGGGAGTAAATCCTAGACTCCCCTTTTCGCCAGTTCTGTAACTAATTGACCCTGAGATCTTACTATTTTTTGTCTTCTGGGTTTTTTAATTATCCTGCTAACCTGCAGCTCCTTTGCAAGTCCCTGGATAAGTAACTGCCTCTGGTATCCTAACTGATCTCTCTGTTTTTGATTTGCCTTACTCCGATCCATCCCTCTTTTCAGATACTAATATTTATTTTCCATAAAGCCAAAAGTGATGATGTAACTCCCTGCTGAAAATCCTTCATTGGCACCTTCAGGACCAAAGGAAAACTCAGCATGGCACATAGGATTCTTCAATATCTCCTCTTGGCTCTTTCTAGCCTTATTTTCCATTATGCCCTCTGTGCTCTCTGCCGCAACATCCTGCTTACAGTTCCTTCCAAGGACCATATTCTTTCCTACCTTGGTGATTTTGCTCATGCAGGTCCCCATGCATTGAAATCCTTTCCCATTCATTTGCATAGCTGTGTCACACTTACTCTTCAATATTCAGTTAAAGTACTCAGCAGATACATCCTGATGCCAGTCTACGTCCTCCAATATATCCCCACAACTCCTTGCACATATCCCTAATATAATGCTTGCTATACTGTATGGTTAGCACATTGATGTTTTCTTCCTGGTTTCCTCTGGGATACAATTTTTTAGTGCAGAATTTGTCATGTAATGTTCATTTCTTTCCTTGATGCCTATCATTTGTTATAATTGTAATGATATGCAAATAATAATCTGAGATTTTTTCAGTATTTCATGCATCAGGGCTAGCACAAGATGGTGGCTTCCTGGCTGCAAACCCAAGTGTCCCGGCCTGTGACAATTAGCGCAGGTCAAGATGATGGCAGCAAACCCAGCCTTGGGCTGATTTTCATCTTAGATTTTCTCAGTTATGGCGGAACTGCAGATGTCAAGGGGGAGAATTAGGAATTCCATCAGGGACTGACTGATGTCGTGGGGGCCGTATTTGGGAAAACTTCTTGGAGACTCATGAAAAAAAGTAGGTGTATGTCCTGAAAAAGTGTCATTAGAAGAATCTCATAATTTTATGTTTTCTCCTGTGAATTCTTAGAAACACACAGAAATTATTTCTTGAATGTGAAGAGTCTTCAACATTTCATAGCTCAATGGTAGCATTTACTTTAGCAAGTTAACTTTATTCATTGCAGTCTCCTACTCGAAAAGCCTGAAGCAGAGGAGAATTTGGTTTCAACAAACAATGTTTCTGACTTATCACTGGGAGGGCCCTGGTTCTGCTGACAATGAAAATCTCCTGATATTTCAGAAACCTTCTTATTATAATCTTTCCTATGGCGTAATTTTCTTCCATCTTCTCCCTTTTAAAAAAAGAATTGTTTAGGTTGGTCCTTCCTTTCTCTATACTCATGCTTGTAAAATGACTAAAATATGTTTTGCCCGCATCTTTATTTAGTTGAATACACTATCTTACCCAAAACTAGGTCTTTTCCATAGTAAACAATTTTATTCCAGGATTTTTGAAAACAAGATTTCCATCTTTTTCAAGGATCATCAAATTTACTCTTAACCTCAGGGTTTCCTATGCAATAACACGTGTTCATTTTTGTTTAGGTCTGGGTGCAGTTATGTGAATATTCTTTTACTCCTCTTTTTAGAGAAGCTGTAATGAGTCTTCATGTTATTAAATGTGTTTCTGATGGTATTTTTGTGCTTGGCATGGTCACTAAATGCAGAATAATGTCTTACCTACCAATCTGTCTATTAAATCGTGTCTCAACACCATTCTTGTAATTTTATTAAAATGTTCACCTTGATTCCTAAATGTAGATTTTGATTCCCCAACAAATTTTGTATTTTGTTTATGTATCTCAATTTGTATGATTTCTGAATATGGTGTGGTTTATATAACAATTTGAAACAATATGATCAGAGAATGTTAAACAATGTCACAAGAGGGAAATGGATAGACTTATTAGAGTCTCCCTGTATTTCATTCTGTTATTGACTTAACAGTGATCTCATTAACTGTGCTGCTTTCCAAAGTGATCACAAACATTACTTACATTGGTAAGCAGAGAAACTATCCTTTGGAAATGAGTACAGATGATTTTCAGAAAGGACACAGTCATTGTAAAGCATGGCTTAGCTGGAAGCTAAAGCAAATAAAATCTACAAATGAACCAGTAAAAAAGAAAAAGCAAACCATTTGCAAAATAAATCCTGATACACTTAGGGAAGACCTGTATGATATTTCCTTTTCCTGTTGTAATAATATACTATTTGGTTGACCAACTGGCCAGCTGGCCCCTAAAGACTTCATATCTTGTTTCCAATTATAGGACTACAAATTAATGCATCTCCAGTGTTGAGCAATGACATTTTGGCTCATTTAACTAACTTCTTTGTACAGGCTACTTTTCTTTATCAGCACCATGAAAATGAGACTGGTGGCAACATTTGTAGTTACTGTGAAGAGTAGCCTAATAGCTGGTGAGTCATGAACTCATTCTTTCCTCTTGCCCAGCACCTTCTAGCAAAGCTGAAAGGTTGAAGAAAAATGAATCATACATTTTATAAACAGTCAAAGGAACATGGTGATAGATTAACTCTGACAATATTAAAGGTAGGATGTGAAATCATTCGTTCATCCTATTTTAAAATTAAAGAAACTGCTATATAATAATGAGGCTCGAATTTATGTAATTGGGTAGAACCATGATATGCATGAGCTGGCAAATATGCTGAAAATCTTCTGGAACCATACTTTGCAGAATTTTTTCCTCTTAGAAAATTGCCACATTGGCAGTTTATTTTAAACCAACCTTGTATAGGATTTTAATAATTTAAGGGAGATGATGTTAGGTTAAAGTTAACTTCTTTGTTAGTACTATTGTAACCTTTGATGAATGAATAATATGAATATCTTTCTGTGCTCTACCATTTGTAGCATAACTGGCATGGTAAGGGCTTCCTCTTTTGTTTTCAGGGCTTAAATTGTTGATCTGGAGAGCGTGGGAGAATAAATGAATCCTTAATAAATTCATCCTGATGGGATGATGCTGTCAAAGGAACTCAGACTCAGGTTCCCTTTTTCTGAGATTTGAAGGGTCAAAGATGAAACCCAAAATCTAAATCTACTTTTTTCTTCCTTGTTTTAGGAGAAAGCACACTGTCAAACATTTTTGTTTTTCTAAGGGAATTAGGTCTTATTTTAGGTGGGAGTAGTCATTTTCACATACTCACAAGTTAAATTTGGATTTTTGATGTGTCACATCCAAATGTGGTCATATGTAGAGTCTCAGTGACAGGATACAGCCTACAACTTTATACGTGCTTCTGATTACTGGATTACATCACCATGAATTAATATTTTAGAATAAATTCTGCAATTATTTTATGAATATTACATTGTCTCATGGGGGGTAGGTGGGAAGAATATTAAAAGAATTACTTTGCCAAATGTTAGCATTTAGGTAATTTTTGTAACCCTGTTCAGGTATTTTTTACTTTTTTTAATGAGACAGGAGGCTAAAACAAAAGAGAAAGAAAGGAAGGAAGAAACAAAGGAGGCAGGGAAGGAAGGAAGGAAGGAAGGAAGGAAGGAAGGAAGGAAGGAAGGAAGGAAAGAAGGAAGGAAGGAAGGAAGGAGGGAAGGAACAAAGGAAGGAAAGAAGGAAGAAAGAAAGAAAAGAGAAAGAAAGAAAGAAATGGCTCTTTCTGGCTTCTGAGAGGCTTTGAGAATAAATACAAAGAAAAGATTGATGACCTGTTTTCTTTTTCCTAGAAATAATTGTATGTTTTTCAGAGAGGCGAAGTAAGATTCAAGGAAAGAGTCTTACACAGCAATTAGAGGGGAGAGTTGGGACTAAAATAATATATGAGAGAAAAGAGAGAAAGAGAGAAAGAGGACTAAAGATATCAGAATATGAACATTAGCTGCCATGATTTCAGGAAGAGTTGTTCACCTTTTGGTTATCTAGCATCCTCCAAGACACACATATTTTACTTTCTCTGTTTAACCTGGGAATGCCCTCTTCAGCAAAGCACAAATGCAGTTCATATTTGACCTTAAACAGTGTTAGTGTTTTCAAGTTTAACACTGGCAAGCTGTTTTCCTTCTTGTAAACTGCCTTATCAAACATCGAAATTGGTGTACACTGTAAGTGGTGATATTTTTGTCTGGGACTTTCTCCCATTTTGCCTTCAGTGTTTTGTTTCTCTTTCACGGTGCTGCTTCCTAGTTCCTTTTCTGTCTGTCCTATCCAGGGGGTCTGAGTCTGCTGCTCGCTGCCCTACCGGCTGCAGTCCCAGGCTCACTGGGCCCTCCCCCGCTGATGGAACAAGTCATGGTATCTCCCTGGATCTGCAGAACAATTATATACTAAGTTCTCAAAGTGTGGTCCCCGGACAAAAAGCACCAGGATTACCTAGGAACTTGTTAGAAATGCAAATTTTGAGGCCCTACCCTAGAAAAATGAGAAACTCTGGGCATGGGGCCCAGAAATCTGTCTTTTAATAGATTAAAGCTCTCCAGGTGATTCCAATGCATGTTAAAAAGTAAATATTTATGTTTTAATAGGGTACAATATCTTCACCCAAAGAAGTATATTTTTGATGGTGAAATTCAGATCATCAAGGACAAAAGGGAAGTTACTCCACTGTCCTCAGATTAAAGCACTAAGTAACTCCATCTATGCATAAAATGAATCTTACTTGGGGGTCCAACTGCTAAAATAAATCATTGAAGGCTACAACAAATCAGATGGTAGGCAAGTAAGAGTGGGTGTAGGTACATAGAAATAGGCTGGGAAAAGCTTGGTTTCAGTTTGCTGAGGCAGGGAGAAGACTGAAAGGAAATTTGCCACTTTTTGGCAAACACAAGCAAGCTTTGTTCTTTTTCCCTCTGTCGTTTTGCATTTGACCTTGAATGATTATGAGAATGGCTACAAAGCCTCTAAAAATTAAAGCTCCTTTTACTACAAAGGAATATTTATGCAGTAGTTTTAATGTTGAACTTAAATTGAACTAGATTCCAGACGGCATACTGTTATTAACTTTCTTGGTGGTTTTATATAAATGAATTAATTTTGTCCCTTAATTTTTCTTTCAATTGTAGATATTTTCAATCTATGGATATAATATAGGAATAGATAACATTAGTAAAAACTATTGGAAAATGTTTTTAATAATACTTTGCTCTAAGTTACAATAATGAATATCAGTGTACATATTAAAGTATGTTCTTTATCTTCTGTTTTTACGCAGAAAGCACTTGTTAAATAGATTACCTAGGCAAACCTAAGGGATTATATGAATTATGTATTAGTTAAACTACCACTGTAGTTGAGAGTTTAGGCACTATTTTCAGCCCTGGTTGTACATTACAATGATATAGAGATGAAAAATGTACAAATATAAATGCACAATCTTGCCATCAAGAACAAAAAGCATAAGCGACACCAATGGCTGGTTGTTTTGTGGGAAGCAGTCCCCTCTCCCCTGTTTTTGTTTGTGGGAACATGTGACTGGCACACAGTAATAGGCTTATAAACGGAATAATTGAATACTTTATTAAAAGTAAACTAAGCAGAAAGGGTTTTGTTCATTAGTTAGAATGTGAGTGACATTTAACTCTGGGAAGATAAATTGAAGGAAGTGGTTGACTATCTGAGGATCCATGAGGGTTTTGCATGGGCCCTGAAAAGTCCAATTTGAAAGTTTTGGGATTACACTTTTACCTGCTTCTGAAAGTGTCTTCAGCATTAAAGCGCAGATTGAGGTCTAGGGAGGAATAAGAAGAACACCCAGTTTCTCTGAAGCTGGCAAAGCAGTGACTAGAGCTCTGTGATTGCCTTTAATATCTCACAGGGAGCTCTGACCAGCAGCTTCACGAAAGGGTCCAAAGTTACTGACATGTGGGTGACTTAGAGTAGTCAAACCGGCACGAGTTTATGTCTGATCCATCTTGTGGCATGTGATTCTTTTCTTTTTTTTTTTTAATCAGGCATTTTCCTCCTAATTCTCTCAAAGCACAATGCAAATATTTATTGATCTCAACATCTGGCAAAGAGGATACTAAAAAAGTGTGTTTTGTAAGTTGCAAGTGGGTGGATTGGGTGTGCTGTAAAGGGACTCAATGACCTCTTGCACTGAAGTCCTCAGTTGTAACCACCCTATGGTACATCTATGTCACAGCATAGGCAGTGGGAGAGAGGAAGCAGATTTGACCTTCCAGTCACAGAGATCTAGGTTTGCTTCCCTGACCAACCAGCTAATTAACCTTGTGGCACTGGACATGTTACTTAACCTTTCGGAAGCTCAATTTCTTCATCTGTAAAATGGACACAATAATGTTAGCTTGTTGTAAATGTTAAAAATGCTGTGTGTAACGTGTCTGACTCCCTGCAAACTCTCAACACTGAATAAAATTTATAATAGTTATTTTACCTTTAATTTTATCTGTATGCCATCTGAAGAGAAAATGCCCACTGGGCATTTGCTGTTTTCAGTAGAATTTCTCAGCTGGGCATAGGTCATAGTCCTGAGATGACTTTTTAACCCCTATGAACAAATGATCATAATGAAAAAATTCTGATTTTTTTCTAGGATGTTTTTGTTAATCTGTGTCAAGCTCTTAGCCAGATCTTTTGTAAGATTCCTGTGATAGTCTTGAAAGAAACGATTCATTTCATATTTACTCATATTTTATGTATTTTAGGAGTGAGCCACATCTGGGATTAATGTCTATTTATACAGTTTATCATTTTTTTTAAAGCCAACAGCTAACTCTAGCCGGTGCTCTTCTGAGGCGACCGGCTCTGCAGGATGACGCCCCTGGGGCTGTCACTGCCCCTCACAGCGTCCTCTGGTGAAGCAGGCCTGCTGACCTCTGCTGGGCTCCCTGGGGTCGGGATATTGCCTGGCCCTCTCTGGTCTGTCCCCTCTGCCTGGCCTAATCCAGCTGCTTCCCATTCATTTCCTGGCTGCATAGCTTGCAGAGGGCTTGGGAATACTTCCCAAGTGAGGCAGCGATCAACATTCTTCACAGCTGGCGGTTTTCCTGCCAAATAGGAGTCTTCCTCTTACAGCATCCCCCACCTGTCTGCAGCTGAATAGCTTCTGGATGTGTCCATGGCAGCCAGAGCTCAGAGCATGTGACACAGCCCCCGCTGAATTCCTGCCCAGGTCAACGGCCCACTCCATTCAGGGCCCTGGAAATCCCCTGCCCCCACTCACCTTCAGCCTGAGGGAAGCGCCATCTAAGCAGATTTCTATGCGTTCCTCTTCTGCCCGGCTCCCATTTCCCCAAATGAGAGCACTAAGGAAGGTCAGCAGAGCTTGGAATCAGCTAACCAAGGTTAAATCATGGAAAACACCAGAGGCCCTGGCAGGAAATAGGGACCAAGAGTTGTTTCAGAGAGTTGACAAAAACAGGATTGGCTGAACCCTCAACCCTGTGGATGAATGGAGGGTGCTGAGGCCTGGTAGGGTTTTTGCACCTCTCCCATGTCCTCCGCTGGCTCTGCACAGTGCTTGACGGTCTAGTTCCTAGCCCAGCTTCCTCTTTCCAGTAAAAGCAGGGTGTGGTGCAGCATTTTCCAGAGTGTCTGTGCAACACTGATCCCCTGAGAGGCTCCTTGAGGAAAGGTTTCCACGGCTGAATAGCACTGTGCGATGCTGTGCGCTGTGGCTTGCTCAAGAACAAGTCCGCTCATGAGTTAGAGGCCCTTGGAGGTTCTGCTACAGCCCGAGGGTCGCAGCATGCTTCTTTCAAGTGACACCTAATAGTGACCAGTAAAACTAATGCTCAATGGACACACACACTGTTCCTTAAACCGCCAAGTACACACCCACCTCAGGGCCTTGGTCCTTGCTGTTCCCTCTGCCTGGAAGGCTATTTCTCCTGATATTCACATAACTAATCTCTCGGTTCATTCACACTTCCGCTCAAGAGATATCTTCTGTGACTATCCTACCAAAAAGAGCCTCCTCTTTCACCTCCATCCAGTCCCTTTGTTTATTCCCTCACTGTCCTTTATGATCTTTTTCATAGATTTATAACTCTCTGGCATTGCAGATCATTTATTTGTTATTATTTAAGAATTAACTTATTTTCAATAAATCTATTGTAATTAGAATGGAAGCTTCATGAAGACAGAGACATTGCTTTGCTCTCTCTATATCTTCAGCTCTGGAATGGTGCATAGAGCCAACCTGGTATTCAATAAATTGGTGTTGACTGAACCAGTGAATAGTGGAAAAGAGCAATGGATTTCAAGGCAGAAAATCTTACATCCGTCCCTGATTCCACCTCTTTCTCTCTTGATGTGACCTTGAGCAAATCCCTTCATCACTGGGACCCTTGATTTCTTTATATAAGATAATGAGAAATATACCCATCCCTCCTATCTTAAATGAACATGAGGAGGATCAAATAAGAACTTGGCCATGATGGTGCTTCATAATCTGTCAGTGGGTGTTTTAATCCTTTCAGACTGCTATGACAAAATAGCATAGACCAGGTGGCTTATTAACAACAGAAATTATTATTTATAGGGCTGGAGACTGGGAAGTCTAAGACCAGGATGCCAGCAGATCTGGTGTCTGGTGAGATCTGGCTTCCTGGAATGTAGAACTCTTTGGTCTTTTTAATGTGTCCTCATAGGGCAGAAGGGGAAGTCAGGAGGGAGTTTTCTGGGGTCTCTTTTACAAGAGCCTTCATCTCGTTCATGAGGGCCCCACCCTCATGACTTAATCACCTCCCAAAGGTCCCACCAGAAAATACCATTGCATTGAAAATTCGGTTTCAACATATGGATTTTGGGGGAACACAAACATTCGGACCATAGCAGAGGCTAAGCAGATAGAGGTTGTTCTTATCAAAGACAAAATGCAGAAAAGAAAAGGGAGGCAACCCTCATGGTAAAGATCAGATTCTCTGAGAGGGAGGATAGGTTATCTTGACAGAAGGGAAGGATGAGAAGGAAGACCCCAGAACAGGTAATGTCATCTAGAGAGGAAAGACCCCTTGATACTCTCCTCAATGGCCGGGAACTGGGAGGAGTCCTTCGGTGGGGGTTGGAAAGATGCGCATGTAAGGGCTAGTGACTGCTACTGTGCCTCCGACACTTTGCTTTTCGAGCAAGTTTATTGAACCTGTATGAACACCCAATGGGATAAGTGTTGTCTAGCTTTATTTGTAAGGATGCTGAGGCAGAGGGACTTTGAGCACTGTTGAAGTGAGAGCCCAGATCTAAACGCTGATCCGAGGCTGTGTGATGGTGCGGTCTTGGCTGCCCTGGAGCCTGTTGGGGTCTGCGTCTTGCCCTGCTGGGAGGTGGCAGCGTAAGCGCACAGGTAAGTGGAACCGGGGAGCATCTGCTGTCCTCTTTTTCAGCTCTCAGAGGAAAAGAGTTTGAGCCACAAACTGACAAACATTGCTGAGACATAAGACCACCTGCTGGAGTTGCTTTTCAGTGGAGAGGGTGCAGGATGAGGAAGGTAGGAAGTTGTTACGATGTGGCACTGGTCGAGATTTTGTTATTGGAGGAAATGTGTTCATGTGCAGAAAACGGAAATTGTGGAGGCTGGGATGTGTGGAGATGGCTGCTAGCCTTGTTTGCAGTATTACTTTCTGTTTCTAGGGTTTATTCTCATATCTTGTTTCTCTTTATTTTTTAATCATGCATTGATATTACTGTTTTTATTAACTAATTATCTGTGTGTCTCCAACTGAGTCAACCTAAAAATTATAAATGACATTAGTATCAAGTCTAAATAAATTGAATGAGATCTAATATTCCTCTCTGCATTACCAATGTTTGCCTAATGAGGACTTAAATCAACTTTGAAAAGCCTTAATTTATTTGGGAACTATATTCAATAAAGCCTTCCCATCCAGTTTGGCTGTTAGACGTGATGTACAAAACTTGCCCCACTAAAGACACTGTGAACTTTGCCCCCCAAAATAGGGTTCTATGGTTGGAGACAAATCCTGAATATATTAGAATACAGAATAGTCTAGATCTCTGGGATAAAGTGAGCATGATTAATGCTATTTCTAGTCCGTAGAGCTCATTTTCCTTATAAGAGCTGTCAAAGTGTGAGTCTGGAGAGAAGCTTTGACTGTATGTGTAAAAAGTCAATTCAAAGAAATGATCCAGGTTAATTCAGCCCCTAAAATCTTTCACTCAAAATAAACTGATAACTGTTATCTCAAGGTGAGAATGGGAATGGGGAAATGTTTTTCTCTTAT
This sequence comes from Smutsia gigantea, assembly GCA_032199065.1. Lineage (NCBI taxonomy): Eukaryota > Metazoa > Chordata > Mammalia > Pholidota > Manidae > Smutsia > Smutsia gigantea. The sequence continues at coordinate 134,713 of JAVSCE010019062.1, forward strand.
ATGTTTTTTGGATATTGCTTTCAGTTTCTGTCAGTTCAAGGGGATGGATACTCTGTGTATGTGTTTCTGTGTGTGTCTGAGAGGGAGAGAGCATTCCAAGCTTTTCAAAACTACCCTCCTAGCTCTCTTCACTCATTTGTTCCTCCCTCTGAGCAGGCCACGTGCACATTTCTGTTTCAGCGTCACAACTACGGGCTCAGTGTCATAGAATGAGGAGGGATGGGAACAACGGCAGACAGCTCAGAAATTGAGTCTTGGCTCCACCACTTTCTTCTGTCCTTGGCACATTTTCTAACTTTTCTGTCTCGGTTTCCTCAGCTGCCAGTGGAGATAACAGTCCCTATAGCTCACTGTTGTGTTGAAATAAATTTCTTTTAAGATGGAGCCGCTCTTGCATGGAGTGCAGCAGGAACAAACTGAAACTTAGGTAACTTTTGTGTCCCTGTAAATTCTCTGCTTGACCCCAAATGCAGGCGATTCAGGCAGCCAATCGCCAAACGCTGAGCCAACTCTGGGGCTTCCCATCCCAGACAAGGGTGACCGAGTGACTCTAAGCCCATCAGGTAGTTTCAATTTTTGTCTTGCTTGTTCTTTATACTTCATCCTGTAAAAGGTTCCTGTCTCCCACCCCTTGGCAGTTCTCTGAAAGCAAACTGTCCATTTCGTGAAGTGTTTTTTGTTTGTTTAGAATTGTAAAAAAGATGGTCAAGTGATATGATTTTATATTTACCAAAATCAACTGAAAAAATCACTCCAAAGAATTGAAGAATCAGTAAATTGCAGGGTATAAAATTACTATACAGCAACGAATAACTCATATAAATAATACCAGTTAAAAAGTACAATGGATTGTTTCTTGGCCTTTTGGCTAAGATAAGCGTAGCATCTGTTCTTATCAGCTTCATATCTGATACATCCTCTATCCGAGGACAATGCATCGAATGTATTTTGGAGCAGGGACACGGAATAGAGGCTTGCTTTGTCCCCTCCACACATTGACCTGGTGTTGCAGTATCTCTGGGAGCGGTGTACCCCCTTTGGGGGAAAAATACAATGGAAAAGAAAACCACATCTGCAATTGCAAAAACAATAATAAGTGGATAGATTGCTTAAAAATAAACTTAACAAAAAAATACACATCTGTGTCAGGAAAATTTCAAAATGCTACTGGGGATGCAGAAGTAGGAATGAATACTGAAATATATACCATGTTCTTTGGTAGAAAAAAATTTATTAAAAAACTTTAAAATTAAAACCTTTTTACTTTGAAGTACAGTTGATACACAGGATTGCATTTGTTAAAGGTGTGGTACATAGTGATTTGACAGTTTTACACATTATGAAATGCTCACCATGATAAGTGTAGTTACCATCTGTTCACTATGCGATGTTATTACAATATTATTGACTATAATCCCTGTGCTGTACTTTTTCATCCCTGTGACTTATTTATGTTATAATGGGAAGTTTGCTCCCCTTTATCCCCCTCACCTATTTCACTTATCTCACCCCCAATTCCCCTCCCTCATGAAGTGTTAAATGTAGTTTGTTTGTATTACCTAAATTGTCTTCTTTAATCATTTTAAAAAACAGCTGTCATGAAGATTATATGAGATAATGCACGTGGAGCATCTGGCACATGGTAAACACTCAGTAAATATCAGTCAGGATTATTTTTACTACTAACACCTTCTCCATTCCCTGTAAGGATATACCTTCCTGGACGGAAAGAACTACTTTACTGATCCTCATGGTACCTTATATATAGTAGTTGTTTAATAACTGTTTATTTAATGGAATGGAATGCACATTTTAATAATACTCAGTGTGTTGCAATTGGTTCTTGAACTTCTCAAAGAAAATACCTATTATATTCAGCACATCCCCTTTGCAGATGTTGTCAGGTGTCAGGTTGAGTGATTCAACATTCCACTGCCCTAAAAATAAATTCACTGTATATTTCTCAAAAGCATAGCATCACACCTAAACATTGCCTTATTTTTTGATTGTGCACTAGTTAGATTGGCTCCTTCTGTTCTGTGGTCTTCCCTGGGAGCTTGAATTTTATGAAGCTGGTAGGAGCCCTGGGTGCATGAAGAGATTCACAGTTGGTGGAAATCAGATGACTGAAGTTCTGCACAGCTTTGCTGAGAAAATTCATTTCTGTTTCCTCTGGGTTACATTCCTGTCACCCACTTTACCACGAGCTGGTCAAACAGAAGCAGAGAGAAATCGATTGGGTGAGTCATGTCTATTATTGTTACTACCTTTGAAAGGCCTTGTAAATCGGGCATTTGCTAAAGAGAACTGCTTTAGAAACAGCACAATTGTTCACTGTCCATCTGGGACAAACAACTCTGTGGTACCAAGTGCAGAAACCATTGAGGTCATGCAGATGAAACTTCATGAATGGCATTTCATTGCACAGAGGTGGCATGAATTGGCTGTCTGATTAAGAAGCACTGTGATGATAAAACAGAATTAAAGTGAGTCAGAAGAAATTACCGAGCCGGGGTTAAGGAAGGACAGAGGAGTCTGGATCATGGAGATACAGGCCTAGATGTATTAATTCTATAGGTGTTTGTTTTTAATAATTATGCATAAATGTTTGAATAATAATCACCCCCACGAATTATGTGAAATTATACTCCTCTCAACTGTATAAAACCTTTATATGTGTCCATCAGCTGAGCCGAGGAACGTGTAATGATGTGAAGCCTAAGACTTCAATGAAATGTTTCCATAAAAAATGACAGGTTTTCTTTTACTTATAATTACTTGTCAATTTCAAAGGAATCAAATTTCATATCACATAAATTCACCAAGGCACTAGATCCTGTTGTTTCAGTAAGCTACCCTATATTTAGAAATTTCCTGTGCCTTTCAGATAAATGTATTTCCTTTAGTAAAGCAATTTGCATAGCCTAACTTTAAAATAGAGTAGAAGCTGTTTCTAATGAAAGGAATTTGTGATGTCATATTGGGTGTGCCAATCCTTCAATTAAAAGGGGAGGATCAGAAAATGGTCATGCCGAGCAACTTAAAAAGAAATGTATCAAAAGATCGTTATGCGTGGTCACATTCGGCAGCAAAATATAATCCTATAGACAGTAGAAAGGTCTGCGCTTCCGTGTAACTTGGCTTGGAAGCCAGCAGTGACAGACCGCGCAGATCAACAGCCTCGCCTTTGAGCAAATGTGGAAAACCACGTGTAAGTTCCTCCCCTCTAAGCCCCCTCCCTAAGGCTCCACTTTGTTTTTCAACTATTTTATTTTTGGTGAAAGTTAGGCTTACCAAACCCTGAAATACACTCAACCTCCTGCTGTCTATTCCAACACTGGAAGCGGCTCCAATATGAAATCAGCGCATCACGTATAATAAGGCGGAGAAACGTTATTAACAGTTGGCACAAGCATTGCTCTTAGAAAGGGAAATGAGTTTACTTTGAAAAAGACCCTGAGGGAGCTGGGAGAGCACAACAGATCACCGGGAGGGACCAGGGTGTGGGCGGAACATTTCTGAGACAAAAGCAGCAATTTGGCAGAAACTTCCCAGGAGGGCTAGGGAGGGGCTGCGGCCAATGAGGGGGCGGAAAGAGGCTCGCAGCTGCTCCACGTGACTCCTCTCTCTTCCCCCCTGCACAAATCTTCGCTGAAATTACTGAACTGATTAAATATTTGGTGCAAGTCTTTTTTTTTTTTTTTTAGAAACTTGTGTAAGGGCTGAGCTTGTGTCCAGATCCACTGAGTAGAACACTGTCAACTTGTGTGGACCCAAGAGTGGATGCAGAGAAAAGCCTGTGTGCATAAGTGCTTATGAATTTTTTAGGAATTGTAGGGAGACTTCTGGACACTCACACATCTAGATTGGTGTACTGAAATCTTTGGCTGCCTGAGAGAGCCCCTCATGGCACATATACCAGCTACTTTACGGGCAGTATCACTACTTTGTGGTATTGTTGTTATTGGTGGGAAGCTACTGTGTGTCTTGAGCTACTTGACGGACAGGTCTTGGAAACACGACTCTGTAAACACCATGCAGCATGGTTGATTTAGTAGTCTTTGAACTGGCTAGACTTCAAAATAATGTTAATTTAAGAGGCTGGCTCACGGAAAATGATGCTTGAGTGGACTGAGAACCTTAAGATCCTAGCCTTACATTTCATAAACATCCACCAACACGAGCCTTTCAAAATCAATTCAAAATCCTTGATTGATAAATGGAGAGATACATTCATAACCAGATAAAGTGCATATCAACTATTCCCAAGGATTCGTCATTAGCCAGTTTTGCCAAGGTGCAAGTGAAGATGGAACAACATATCGGACCATTTGCACATGATCTCATATCTGTTCTAAAGTCAAATCTAGAGGATGACAGTACAAAACAATGGGAAAAATATATTTGACCATGGTTCACAGTGTGTCTTAGGACTTTTGTTTTGAAAATAATAATATTTTATCACCTAAATAAATGGTTCAATGTCATCAGTTATTTCCTTCAACTGAAATGCTCTCACCCAGAGTTTCAGATTGCATCACTTCCTGAAAGATGCCTTCTCTGACCACCCCTTACAAACCTAGTCCCTGCATTTCACACTTGGAATTGTCTTCACATTTACTACCATCTAGTGATCCTGTTCTTTTATGCTTTACCTGTTTTTGGTCCGTCTGCCAACCATTGCAATGTGAGGACTGTGAAAGCAGGGAACTGACATTCCTTGCTCATTGCGGTTGCTCAAGCTCTAGGATAATGCCTGGCCCCTAACCAGAGCTCAGTAAGTATTTATTGGATCATTTAATGAATTTCACTCAGCTTCCAACCTGTAGAGATGATCAAAATCCTTGTAGGCCACTGCAATTATGCTGTGGTTATTATTACAAAGGAAACACATAGTGAAGGATTCTATGGCTGGTATTTTGATCTTATTCCCTTTTATTATCATCCTAATCTTGGCTCATGTAAATGATGATCACATTATATCCATCAGGATACTATGCAAGAAAAAAAATTCAGGATTAAAGGACCAATTTGGCAGTAACTCGCCAGTGCAGTTGGGAGGTGATGCACTCAAAACGAATCTAGAGATTCAATTAAATGATATAATGGTAGAGGTCAGTTTTAATTTGCAGGAATGTTTTGGTGTTCAATTTTAGCTTTACATTAATAGCATTATCAGATTATGCGCTTGGCTTATTGAAAGGGTGGGCTCACTTTTTTTTCCTTAATTTAAGAAAAAAATTCAGCAGTGGAAGTTAGTGATACCCATTTGTAAGATGTAGCATGATTTAATATTACTTTTGATTTAAAATGTATTTGAAATATGTATAGGGAATGTATAAATATTTTCAAAATTAAAACAACTAACAAAAATGTTCTTCAGCTTATATTATGGATAATTAGAAGAGGATATTTCAGAGTACAAATGCATTGTTTTGAGAGAGTGGAATCTTTTTTATCCTTCATAGCTTATTGCTTTGATTTTTTTTTAATAATCTTATTTGTGATATGTTGACAGAGAAGTCTTGTCTTATAATGTAACTAGACTTGTTAGACCTAAAAATTATTAATTTTATTCTTTGCATATTGTTTTCCATCCCATACGAGGAAAACAGCAGAAGCACTGATGAATTAGACTTAGTGCATAAAAGAAAGTTACAGAAATTTTTCAAAATTTCCTTTCTAGGTGTCTTGGAATTGCAATGTGCTTATTTACTACTGGTGGAATAAAGAAAGAACAGTTTTCAGGTGCTTATATAAGCACAAACTGTTTTGGTTTTGTTTCCAAAAAAGTACAGTAAACATTTCAGTTAACTATATCTGCATAATAAATTACCACAGAATTTACTGGCTTAAAACAGTAATAAACATTTATCTCTCACAGCTTCTGTGAAGGATTAGGGAGCAGCTCAGCTGGATTTTCTGGGGCGTGGGGGGTCTTTCATGAGGTTGCAGTCAAGTTGCTGACCAGGGCTACAGTCATCTGAGGGCTTGACTGAGGCTGGAGGATCTGTTCCCAGACGGCTCACTAACAGAGATGCTAAATATGTGATGGCTGTTTCCAGGAGACCTCTGTTCCTCGTGGTGTGTACCTCTCCATAGGGATGGTTGAATGTCTTTACAACACGGTGGTTGACTTGACCTATAGCAAGTGATTCAAGTGAGCAATGTGGAAGTTGCTATACATTTTTATGACCTAACATCAGAAGTCACACACCGTCACATCGACCATGTTCTATTAGTCACACAAACCAATCTTTATACAACGTGGGAAGGGACTACATGAGGGCATAAATACCAGGAAGTAAGAATCACTGGGGCATCTTGGAGGTTGACTATCACAATGAGAAATATCAGAATTATTTAAAAGTCTACAACTGTTATGAATTTTGAATTGATTACCGCTTGTTCACTAAAAAGAACTTTGCAAATTATAGGGTAGTGATGGTGGTGCAGAAATAGAAACAGCATTTAACCAAAAGGCCTAATAAGTGTACAAATAACACCCTTCACCCCTAATATTATGAACATCTATCATCCTGTTGGATAAAGCAAATAAATCAGTATTATCAAATCTATTTCATAAGATTATAAACATCCTCTGCTTTTGGTGGGGAATGATATCAGATAATTGACAAGAAAAAAAATAGAGGAAGGGAGAGATTGGAAAATAAAATAAAAGCATCCAGAGAAAGAAAAAGTAGTCAAGAAAGAGATGGGAAAGGAAGGAATGAGAGACCGGAAAAATGGGAGAGATCATAGCAGACAATATAGAAGACAAAGATATGGAACTATGAGGCAAAATAATTGTAGGAAAGAGATGAGATACACAAAAGAGAGAAGGCAGTGGTGGAGGGAAGGTGGAATCAGGAGAAGGGGAAAGTGAGTTAAAAAAGAAAAAAATGAAAGACATTAGCTTCCTCATTCCTTTCCTCTACCAGTTTTTAGATCCTTCATCTCAGAACTGGACTAGGGACATGTAGTCTCTTCCTTTGTTTTCTCATTCTGTTTTCCTAGCTTCTCCAGAGTTTCCTTTAATGCCAGTTTTTCAGAATCCTGGTTTTTGAGAGGAGAGTGGAATGACCACTTTATTTAATATCCAGTATTTTCTCTTCTTAAGGACACACTGTCTTGCTGGATATTTTTCTAAATGTATTGAAAAAATGTAATTTATCAGGTGGAAAAAACCAGACATGAGCAAATGGTTTTCTGAGAGATTTTGATTCTGTAAAATGTTATGACCGTATTTGTATTTGGTTCCCTTTGTGTTTCTGCAGACTATCACAGTTCATTTGGGGTTTTGATTCACAGTTCACTTTAGCTCAGGTTCCTGATTCAATTCATGTTTGTGATTGAAGCGAAATTCTGGATAAAAAAAGTATTCAGCTGGCCAGAGTCCTTAGCCAATATTCATATATATATATATATAAATGTGATAACAGTACATAATTTGCACTTCAATACTGTTTAACTTACAGAGTTAAGGGAAACTTGGACAATATTCATATGTTGAAATATTAAATTAGTAAATCAATGTTTTTTAAAATATATTTTCAGTGTACTTTACAATATACAAGTTAACTCACAAAGGTAAATTTAATCAAAACTATTCACACAACATGCAACCTTCTTTTTAGACCATTTCCTTCCCCTCTCCTCCTAAACTGGTTTGTTTTTCAAAATAATATTTAAATTAAAACAAATTTTCAAGTGTATGATACATTCACAAAGTTCAAAATTCATCCCTTTTGGAATTCATTTGACTTTCAAATCTTGTAATTGGGATCCTTCACTTGGGAAATTTCCTGGCTGTTAGCTCTTCAAATATTACCTTGTTCTCATTCTTTTTTCCTTCTGGAGCTCTGATTAAAGGCATGTTAATTTCTCAATGTACCATCCACATCTTTTCCTTTTCCTTTCATGTTTTACATCTCTGCCTGTTTGTACTTCTTTCTAGATAAGTTCTTCTGGTCTGTCCTCCATTTCACCCATTATTTCTGCAGCTATGCTTAGTATGTTGTTAAAACCATCCATTTAAGTTTTTATTACAATTATTGTAGTTGTCAGTTTTTGAGGTTCTATTTGATTCTTTTAAAATATTCTATGTAGTTTCTTATTATCTGGATTTATTTTCAAGCTTGACTTTTATTTAACAGAGTAATCATAATCCTTTTGTAATCTATGTCTGATAATTCCAGGATTAGATCTTTTGTAGTTCTGTTTCTGCTATTATTTCTGCTGACTTTTGTTCTAATCCTTTGTTTTCTTAATGACTGTGAGCTGCTCATTTTCTTTAGAAAATTATCTGTAGACAATTTTTGAGGCCCTGGGTGATGCTGGTTTTTCTAGTGGGGACTTATTTTTGTTTTGGCTGAGTGCCTGAACACTACCAGTTTTTAGCTTTTCTTGGGTTACCCAGGTACTGTGGATTTGGGCTGTAAATCCTCGCGAAGACTAGTTTGTCATGACGTTTCATCGACGGACTTGCTCTCCTCTATCACTGCCTTCCATGGGGCATGTATTGTGGGGCTTAAGTTTTCATTCATCCTTACTCCAAAGTTTCATCCTTATACCGGTCGTTTGGGACCTGAGTATCCTATTAGATTTCCCAAGTAGGCTCTGGGCTTTGTATTCTGTTCCCAATCTCTTCTGAGGCCATGGAAACTAAGGCTGAGATAGACAGGGTTTGGCAAATGCCCTCAGTGCTCTATTCACTTCTTGGGTCCTAAATCCACTAGGATTTTGGGTCACCAATTTCTTAACATTCCTTTGATTTTTTTTTTTTTAGATTTTACTAATATTTCATCTAGTATTTTCAGTTATTTTCAATTGGAGGGCTTTTCCACTTATTTAACCCACTCTATTACTGGAAATGAGTCCTGGTACAAATTCAACAGGTACAAAAGGATATACAATAAAAAGTCTCTCTCTTATTCCTCTCTTCCTGATCACCATCTGATCATCTCAGTAGATGCTGAAAAGGTATTAGATAAAATTAAAAACTCATTCACACAATCATCCATACCTAGATGCAGATTCTTACAAAACTATGAATAGAAGGCAAACTTTAAAAGGCTGTTAATGCTTTACATCATACTGAAATGGTGATAATTTGGAAGCATTCTTGTTAAAGTCAAGAGCAACACTAAGAATGGTGGTGCCTGTGGTGCCACGTCTACTCAGCATTGTATCGGCAGTCCTGGAAAATGCAATAAGAAAGGAAAAGAAGTAAGACATTGAAGGGGAACAGAAAAGCTTTTTCTCATTTGCAAAGGATATGATTGTCTATAGAGACTCTAAAGACCATCTGTTAGAACCAATAAGAATATAGCAAGTTTGCTAGGCATAATAACACTTCTTTGTTGGTAATTATTATTCAGAAAAGTAGTGGAAAAATACATAATTCATAATAGCAACAGAACTATGAGTTATCTTTGAATAAATCCAGCAAAATACCTTTAACATTTTATGGAGAAAATAGAACATTATGGAACATTAAAAAAGATCCAAGTGAATAGAAATACATATCATTTTTGTAAAAAGAAAATTATATTGACTGTATACATATATTGACATATATATATGACTATTATAGTGATGGTGTTTTCCATTAACCTACAGATTCAGTGCTTTATATAGACATTGTCAGGCTGATGCTGAAATTCATTAGAAAGAACAAAAGGTAAGCCAATTTTGCAGAAGAATTTGGGGGGCTTGTGCTATCAAATACAATGCTTATTATAAATGTAAGCTAAGATGATGTCATATTTGGGCAATGATATACAAATACATATACAGGATAGAAAGCCTGGGAAAGAATCACATATATGGAGTGATATGATATCTGACATTACAAATGAGTAGGAACAGGATAAGCTATTCAAAACATTTTCATGGTTTTCATGGAACAGATGGTTCACACAGTAAAGAAAATTCTCACACTATATTCTGAAGTTTTAATTCCAGGGAGATTAAAGGCCTAAATATGAAAAACAAATTTTTTAACATTTTAGGAGAATATATAGGAGGCATATTTTTGATTTTGAGACAGGAAAGGATCTATTAAATAAAACACTAAAAAGCAGGTACCATAAAGGCAGAGACTGATGAAATAAAAAAAATCTCTGTTTAACAAAATACACCACAAAGTTGAAAGAAAAGTTACAGAATGGGAGAAAATATTTATGCCACAATAACAAATATAAAATTTGCACTCTACATATATAAAATAAACGTACAAATAAAAACATAAAAGACAAATCTGTTAGAAAAATGGACAAAGACATGAATAAGCTATTTACAGAAGTGGTTAGGGGCTACTGTATGGGGTGGTGCGGCTCTAGCAAAAAATTTTCCTGCACAAGAAGTTCCAGCACAGTATATATAACAGGAAAACACTGGAAACACCTACATGTCATCAGCAAAAGAATAAATAAATAAAAGTATAATATATTTATAAATTGGAATACTATTCCCTTTTCAAAATAAACTAGATCTCCATACATTAATAAATACAAAAAATTTTTTGAGTCCAGAAAAGCAAGCTGCAGAATGATGATAGAGTACAATGAAATTTACATACAAGTTTTATAAAATACTACATAGTATGCGGGATGTTATTTATGAGGTCCTCACATGCATTAATAATATAAACATATCCATGGTAATGATAAACTTTTACTTCAGGATAGTGGTTATGTCTGAGTAGGGAGCGAGAAGAATGGAATCTGGCAGAGGTATGTAAGGGACTTTGGCTATCTAGATAAATTTCCACCCCCATTACATAAATACAGCAAAATGTTAAGATTTGTTAAAGATGGCAAATAATACACAGGTGTTTGAGTCATACTATATTAGCTATCTATTAAATAGAAGACCTAAGCTTAAATGTAATCTAAATTAAATATTTATAATACTTTTTGTATGTTCGACACATTTCATAAGAAATTATGAAATAAAAACCTATAGTCCTAATTGGATGATTCAACAGTGAGAAATACATTATTGTAATTCATCATACTAGTAAACTGAATTAGTAAGTTAAGAAGAAATGCTTAAAAACATAAAGAGCAAGAAATGGGTAAGATTTATATAAAGGAAATCTACAAAACTTTGAGGACACACTATAAGACCTGAATAAATAGAGGAAACTCCCCTGGTAGGTCCAAGGGAGGACAACCCGTATTGTAAAGTTACCAGTCCTCTCCAAGGTGATAGGGTGATTTAATGCAGTTCCAATTGGAACTTCAATGTTTTGAGTATTTAAAATTAATGAGGAAAAGGCAAAGAGGGACGAATTGGCTATACATTAGGAAAAGAATGATGTTTGTCTTACGTTACCCAATTTGGAAAGATAAATTTCAAATAGGTTAATGATCTAAATGTGAAAAATAAAATCATAAAATGATTGGCAGAATATGTTGAAAAATACTTTTAAAATTCTGGAGTGAGAATGACCTTTCTGAGCATGGTATTAGAATCTTTTCCTCTAAGGAAAAGATTGACAGATTTAACTGTATAAAAACAAAAAACTTCAGTATGGTGTAAGACATTAAAACAAAACACAACAAAAAATTAAAGAACAAAATAGAAGGAAATAAACCCTGCAGATGAATGATTCCTATCCATCCTGTTCAATGAGCTACAATAAATTGCTAAGATTTATCAGGCACTACATTGTGCCTGGCATTGTTCTAAGTGCTTTAAAATATTAAGCCATTCAAAATCCCACAACAACGCTATGAGGTAGGTACCTTTGTTATTGCCATTTTATAGGTGAGGAAGCAGGCCCGGTGAGGTTATTTACCTTCTCCAAAGTGATGTAGCTACTAAGCCGTAGGTGTGGGATTTGAATCCAGTGAGACTGGCTCCAGCATCTGCTCTCTTAAATATTTTTCTGCTTATAAAGCAATAGAAAAAAAAAAGCAACCCAAGTGAAACATAAGCAAAAGGAGAATAATAGAAAATTTACAGAGGAAGAATACAGAGGCCTAGCAATGTGTGAAAAGATACTAAACGTCACTAGTCACCACCAAATTGCGAATTAAAACATGAAATGTCACATTTGCCTCTCAGACTGGTAAACAAATTAGAAAGATTTTAATAAATTTATAAAATTAAAGTTAAAAAATTTAACTAACATAGTGTGAGGATTTGAGGATACCATCACTTTTATACTTTGTTGGTGGGAAATAAATTGCTCTGGCATTTTAGGAGAGCAACTTGTCAATATTAATCAAAATTACAAATTCACATACTTTTGGATCAGCAGTCTACTTTCTGGAGTTCAGTTAGCTATACTTCCGGCAATATACACAGATGTGATACAGCTGTACAATAATGCGACTGACATTAGAAATAATGGGGTAGATCTATATATTCTGGTACGGGAAAATGTCCAAAGCAGAGAACAGGTACAGGGTGATTACATTTGGGTTAAAAAATACAAATGTCTGTGTCAAGAGCAAGCTCCTCCGTGTACTCTTGCATGCTAGGTGCTTTTCTTGGAGTCTTTGTGGTGGCTTTCTAGAATGCCTTTGACTTTATGAGTCCTGTTTCCACTCTTTTTCCCTCCATGTGAGGGATTATTAATGAGTCTGCCGAGGTCTCCTAGCAGACTGTGTTTGATGTTGTTAGTACATACTTTCCCCTTTGATCTAATTTCAAGCCACTATATTACCTGTAATAATTTTCATATCTTCTTTCTTCTCCATTTTTCCTAATTACATAGGGATGTTTGGGGAGTCCTAATGCCAAATAACTAAATATTTGGAAGAGAGCCTATTTGGGAATTTTACCAGAACTGACTAGATACGGCCATGTTCTGATAGAGGAACTGATTGAATAACATTTGATAGAATGTGGTAAAAATTAATGGAAACTTGTTTAAGAAACACAGCTTATTTCACATAGTTAGAATGGACTTTATCTGTACACTTAACATGCAAGGATTTTAATCAAACACAGGTCTTTTACTGTACCTCAGGGGACAATATGTGTTAAAGGAACAAGGTATCAGACTGTGATATCAGTGACTAAAATAGGTCTATTTCTTATGGACATGTGATGTGTGGTGATAATCATTCAATAAAGTCCATGGGAAGCACAGAAATGGAAATGCTCCTAATAAAGACAAGAGGTGTCATCACTCACTAATGGCAGCATATCCATCAGCCTTGCAAATAATTAGAGATAAGAAAAATGCTAACTGGATGAGCATATGGCAAGCCCTGAATTTAAGAAAAGTAAGTTCGTATTTATATATTTCATCAGAGTTCATAATGTGCTTTTACATGTTTCATCTCATAGAATCGTCACAACCATCCAGGTGAGGTGAGCAGTGTATTGTTGTCCCCGTTGTGCAGAGGAGGAAACTGCTAGTTGGGGGTCATACATTGAGAGAGTAGAAATGCTCATGTATAAAAGTTCTTGGATCAGATCCACTTAAAAAATATATGCATTTAACAGCTGTAAGGGAAAATTAATACATGCTGATGTTTTTGAACATTACTAAATTTTTCACATAAAGGACCAAACTAATGTAATTTGAACTTTTGTACTATTTCTCAAGATTCAATTGCAACAGCAAATATGAACAGGTCTTTGAAATTGGCCATCAATCCTGCAATTCCTAAAAAAGCTGGGAAACATACCACTCTTCTTTTCCAGCCTAAAAGAAAGTAGGGAAATAAAAAGAGTGAATAGGCTTATATGTTAATTCAAAGTGTGGTATTCTTTCTTTTCTTCATTTTCCATTTCATCGATTTTTCTTGGGAATCTGTTTGTGGGTGAATAGGAGTAAGCAGAGGACAGTTAAGTAACAAGCATTAATTGGACATCCATTATATATATGATGAATAAAAAATGTACACACTACTTAACAAAGCATCTGAGGTGACATAAGAGAGGGAAAGGCACAGTTAGGATTCCCAAGAAACTTAGAATGCAAATAGGTAGAAATAAAGTGATGAGAACAAACACAAAATTATATATGAATTGTGAAATAACTTACAGCATATTAAATATATCACTAATAGGAGAGCACACAGTAAATGACCAAAGCAGGCTGAGCTAGTCGTAGAAAACTGTCTTCAGTTGGTGAATGCTGAGCCAAAACTGGAAATTGGTTTTAGTCTAGAGTTAATGGAGATGAATGAGATTGATTTCTCTGGTGGTGGGAAGGGTTTGTAAGGGGCCAGGGGAGAGCTGGTAAGTACAAAAGGATTACCAGTAAAGGCAAACACATATCACTAGTAACTTGGAAAATGATGTAAAGAAATGAATTTGAAAAGACAAAATGCATAATTTGTGACCCAAGTTTTTAAACCTTTAAAGGTGTTAGGGAAGGCTTGTTGTTTGAGAAGATCCATGTATTTGTCCTACATGAAACAGTTTGAAGCAAATTTTTGGTATTGCTATGGATAGCAGAGCTTAAATAAAATGGCAAGTAGTAAAAATATATATGTTTATTGTCATATACCTAAAAAATGAGTGCAAAATATGAATATCTAATTTCTTTTAGCCAACAAGTAATTGAAATGTCATGGATACTTCCTGGACTATATATACATATATCATATATGCAGATGTACATACAGAAGACAGTTGTGATGAGCTCTTGACTTGGAGTCAGTGGACTGAATTTCAATTCTTGGCTCCAATAATATGTCTATAACTTTGGATAAGTTGCTTAAATGCATTCAAATTCAATGTTACAGGGTTCTGTGAGGATCAAATAAGATAATGTACAGGAAATTCCCTGGCATATGATAGACACTCAACACTTTTTTATTTTCCCTAAGAAGTGATGGGTCTTTATGGAGAATGTTCTAAGGCCTGAGTAAGAACATAGATGAACACTTTGGCTAATCTTATAAATAAAGGCTGAAGCCTGTCTTCTATATCCTTCTCTTGGATGCATTTAATAAGCCCCATACCTCTAAATATCACTCAGCTTTCTGGAAACAGGCTGGATGAAAATAGGCCTAACTTACAGCTAGTCACAAGTATTGGCCTTTTACTGCACAGAGCAAACATTAACCCAAAATACCTTTTTCCCCTGCATAAAACTTTACTGTAGAAAATTTGGAAAATCCAGAATGTGAAGAGCATCTGTAATCCCACTAGCCACAGAAAACCATTTTGGTGTATTTTTTTTTCCAATCTCTTTTATGTAACATAAACCTAAATTGGAATAAACTGTACATATCTTTTGTAACCTGATGTTTCAAAATCTTATAGTATATAGAAAGCAAATTCTTATGGCATTACACATAAGGATTTTATGAAAACATAATTCTGAATGGTTATGTAGTATCTTATAGTATGACACTACCAATAATTTATCTAAATATTCCCCCATTTTTGATGCTGTTTAGAATATTTGCCATAATATGTATCATTGCAATGATCATCTGTATACATGAATCTGATGATTTAACACAGATTTCAAGAAAAGGGTATTACCCCAAAAAGTACTAACACCTTTAAGCCTTTTACCTAATACTGCAAATTATCTGATGGAGGTTGTGCCAACTTTGCACTCCTCTTACCAGTGCGTGACTCTCCGCATTTCCCAGAACCCTTGAAGCAAAGCATTTCCATGAAAACTTCCTTCACAGGTGATTGCCCTGCCCATCTGTGCTGATTAATTTCTGGAAGCCTTTGTTAATGGTCATTTATTAACAATCATTGCCATTGTATCTGAGGCTTTTAATGTCTTGTTTATCTTTGTTATAATTTACATGTTTCCTTTTAAAGTGTTTTCTAGAAAATAGAAGACCAGTAAAAGTGCTAATAAAACTACAACTGAGGTTTACTTTCTTAGGTAAAGTCAAGACAGGCTGACAAACTCAAAGTGTGGGTAGACTGGATAGACGGTTGCCGGGGAAATCTTTCATGAGTCATTGTTTCTCCAGAGTCAGGAAGAAGGGGCTGATGAGCTGGGATGGGCTATCATATTCCCTTTCATATATTTCTAGAAATAACTAGCATGTGTTAAATGGCCCAAAATTAATAAATGATGATAAAATCCAGAGATGAGCTATTTCAGGCAAATTTGGACCCCTGGCCTAGTCATGACCCTCTCTTAAGTAGGATTAATAGTCCTTCAAAAATCTCTATGCATTTGGATATATCTGTGTATATGTCTGTCTCCCTCAGTGGCTAGCAGAGTTACTTGAGATAGAAAATGTATGTTTTCATCTTTGTTTTACTGCTAAGACTGGAGAACAATATCTGTAATAAAACATGTGGATGAACAATTACCTGATGGCTGACAGTTAAAGGACTTTTAAAGCATAATGGCAATGAAAGAAATCCCAAAGGAAATTATTGAAAGATTTGAATATATAAAGATTTAAAATGGCTCTCCACTACTCCCCTCCTCCATAAACAGCCAAACCCATAAATGAACTTAAATGACAAAACAAATAGGGGGAAATACTTTCAGTAAATTTTGTAACATTAGATTTAATGCCTTAAATACATGAAGAGCTCATAAAAATCAATAAGAAAAATATCAAGAGCCCAATAGTTAAATGGGCAAAAGTTGTGAATACATAATTCACCAAAAAGAAAATAGAAACGGCTAATAAATATTTAAAATGCTCAACTTCACTTTATAAAAATGTCCTCATTGTGGTAAAATACACATAACATAAAATTTACCGTCTTAACCATTAAGTTTACAGTTCAGTGACCAGCTCCACTTTTAATTAAAGAAATGCAGAACAAAACAATCAGATTCTACTTTCGATCATTAGACGGAAATTTTTTTTTCTTTTTTTTTAAAGGTAATAAACCTGGCAAAGGCAGAATAAATCGGAATATATTTTGGTACAACATTTCTGGAAAACAATTTGGGAATATATATATCAGAAACATTAAAGATGTTCATATTCTTTGACACAGAAGTCCCACTTTTAGAAATTTATCCTAAAGAAACAAACTGAAATGTGGGTAAAGGTGTTTGTAATACACAACACTATCTTCACTTAAATCAATGCTATTTATCTTAAGAAAAATTTGAAAATTCAATAGTTAGACTTAATTGAATAAATTTTGGTATAGCCAGACAATAGGTTACTTGCATATCCTTTAAAATGATGTTACTGGACAAGTTTTTTCTAATAACTTGGCAAAATACTTACAATTTAAGTGAAAAGTATTTATAAAATAGATATTTATACATAACATGTATGTAATACGTAACATATATAGTAACATGAAAAATTACTAGAAAGAAATATATCAATCTATGAACAAGAACTATATCTGGATAGTAGGATTACTAGTAATTTCTCCTTCATACTTCTCTTTTGTTTTTGAGTTTTTTATAATGATAATGTACTGCAAATATAACGTGAAGTAAACAGTAGGTATTTATCTTAAAGAAAGTGGGTTATTAAAGAAAAGCAAGGAGTAAGTAACAGATTGGAGGAGATTCTTTTTAATGTGAGAGACATTTGAAAGCTATATGCTGTGGGAAAGAGTTAGTGGTGAGGGAAATGCTAAGGGTCTAAGAAGAGGCTCCCATAGGGGCTGAGGTCCTGGGGCACAGGGTTGGGTGACACCTGAAGGGGCTGCCCTTTCACCAAGGCTGAAGGAGGAAGATGCAGACAAGTTAGTCAGTGGGAATAAAGAAGTGGAGCGATTCTTGCCTGATTGCTATTTTCCCTGGAGGAGAAGCAAGGGAGATTCTCTGATGGGTACCTTTGGGGAAGCTTGAGAGAAGTGTGTAGCTTTGCAATTGCCACTGAGCAGAAAGGAGGGAGCTCATATGTTTTTCCCCTCCAAAACCTGTTCCTTATTCTTATCTTGTGATCAATGACTGGTGCCAGTGATCCAAGACAGGAATATGGAAATCATCCTCCCCATTCCTAATGATCAATAAAGTTCTCATAGTTCAATCCCCTAAAGATCTCTGAAACCTATGTACTTTCCATCTCTTCTCCATCTTCTTGCCTAGATTGTTGCAATAGATGCTGAACTGGTCTCTCTAGGCTCATTTGTGTCTTCCCACCCCAAGCCATCCACCATATGGTTGCCAGACCCGTCTTTCAAAAACCCAATTAGGGATTTTATCACATCTCCATATAAAACATTTCAAGGTCTTCAATTGCTTCAGGATAAAACTCAAATTCCACTACAGGATATATAAGGCACTTCTTGCTCTGGTTCTTGCACCCTTTCCACTTTATTTTTTTCCCATCCTTTGTCCATCCATCCATCCATCCATCCATCCATCCATTCCATTCCAATCCATCCATCCTTCTAATCACAAGTGCCAACAATGCACTAGAAACCGTAGACTAAATGCTAGGGAAATAGTACAAAAAACTCTAGACATGGTATATGTGCAAGACAACTTACAGTCTGGTGAGGACAGTAGACACGAATAAGTGTTTAAATGTTTTAGTCATCTCAGTGTAACCAGGGTGCAGTGAATACACAAAGCAATGAGTGTCAGGTCTCTGAGACAGGGGTTGGGCAAGTAGTTGGAATCAGAAAAAGTTTTGTAGATGAATGATCCTTGAATCTTGAGACGGTAAGGAATTTTTTTGTTTTTTTTTTGTTTTTTTTTTGTTTTTTGTTTTTGATGGAGAAGGGTGTTTCAGAAGAGGCACTGGTACCTGCAAAGGCATGGAGGTGTGCCAAAGTAAGTGGTGTTTGAGGACCTGCATGTCATTTGGTACACCTATAGCACAGAATGCAAGATCCCGTGTGTGTGTGTGTGTGTGTGTGTGTGTGGTGTGGTGTGGCAGAGGATGTAATAGTGAAGGAGGCAAAGGTCTGATGGTGGAGTTACAGGCTATACCCTGAAGGCAATAGAAAATAATCGACAGATTTTAGACAGGAGAGGAACATAATTAGATTTGGGATTAAAAAAATCTGGTTGGCTATACAGTGGAGGAGGGATGGAGTATAAGATACTGGAGGCAGTGAGGCCATTTTGAAGGTTGTTATTTAGAGGACAGGTGATGAAGGACAAAGAGCTGAGGGAAGGAAAGAAATTGGGATGTTTAGAAATGCTAAGGAGGTATCACGTTCTATAGCAATGTTACTCGAAGTTTGGGTCCCGAAGCAGTGACAGTCTGTGCACTGTTTGTTACCAGTCTGCTATGAGGTAAACACAGAAATTGACACAGAAAGTAAGAATTTAAAAACTTTTGTAGCAACTTAAATGGGGAGTAATTTTTTTTTATAATTTATTTTGGTATCATTAATCTACAATTAAATGTGCAATATTATGGTTATTAAACTACCCCCTTCATCAGGTCCCCCCCCACCAACCCCATTACAGTCACTGTCCATCAGCGTAGTGAGATGCTATAGAGTCACTACTTGTCTTCTCTGGGTTGTACAGCCCTCCCCGCGCCCCCCCAACATTACATCTGCTAATTGTAATGCCCCTTTTTCCCCCTTATCCCTCCCTTCCCACCCATCCTCCCCAGTCCCTTTCCCTTTGGTAACTATTACTCCGCTCTTGGGCTCTGTGAGGCTGCTGCTGTTCTGTTCCTTCAGTTTTTTTCTTTGTTCTTATACTCCACATATGAGTGAAATCATTTGATACTTGTCTTTTTCGGCTTGGCTTATTTCACTGAGCATAATCCCTCCAGCTCCATCCATGTTGTTGCGAATGGTAGGATTCGTTCTCTTCTTATGGCTGAATAATATTCCATTGTGTATATGTACCACATCTTCTTTATCCATTCATCTACTGATGGACACTTAGGTTGCTTCTATTTCTTGGCTATTGTAAACAGTGCTGTGATAAACATAGGGGTGCATAGGTCTTTTTGAAACTGGGCTGCTGCATTCTTAGGGTAAATTCCTAGGAGTGGGATTCCTGGGTCAAATGGTATTTCTATTTTGAGTTTTTTGAGGAACCTCCATACTGCTTTCCACAATGGTTGAACTAATTTACATTCCCACCAGCAATGTGGGAGGGTTCCCCTTTCCCACATCCTCACCATCATTTGTTGTTGTTTGTGTTTTGGATGTTGGCCATCCTCACTGGTGTGAGGTGATATCTCATTGTGGTTTTAATCTGCATTTCTCTGATGATTAGTGATGTGGAGCATCTTTTCATGTGCCTGTTGGCCATCTGAATTTCTTCTTTGGAGAAGTGTCTATTCATGTCCTCTGTCCATTTCTTAATTGGATTATTTGCTTTTTGTTTGTTAAGGTGCATGAGTTCTTTATATATTTTGGATGTCAACCCCTTATTTGATACGTCATTTATGAATATATTCTCCCATACTATAGAAAGTCTTTTTGTTCTAGTGATGGTGTCCTTTGCTGTACAGAAGCTTTTCAGCTTGATATAGTCCCACTTGTTCATTTTTGCTTTTGTTTCCCTTGCCCGGGGAGATATGTTCATGAAGAAGTTGCTCATGTTTATGTCCAAGAGATTTTTGCCTATGTTTTCTTCTAAGAGTTTTATGGTTTCATGACTTACATTCAGGTCTTTGATCCACCTTGAGTTTATTTTTGTGTATGGGGCTAGACAGTAGTCCAGTTTCATTCTCTTACATGTAGCTGTCCAGTTTTTCCAACACCAGCTGCTGAAGAGGCTGTCATCTCTCCATTTAAATGGGGAGTAATTTTGTATCTGTTAAACTTCTAATGAAAAAATTTGACTTGTATTTTGTAGATTTCCCCTTTTTGTGTCATTTTTCTGGTGATTCGTTTTTATTGTATTTTATAAAAGTATTGGGCCATATGGGCAGGAAATACAAAGTGAATCTCATCCCAGTTGGCTGAGAAGCCCTCATCTACAGGACCTGGCGATGGAGGAGTATGGGAGTGGGTGGAACAGAGGTGTGTAAGGTGACCAACAGGGTATGGTAGTCACAGAAAGCTGCAGAAGCAGCCATTTTTTTTGAAAGATGGTAAATTCACACTTCCCTGTTGTTTTGGGCTACAGTCATACTTTTAGAAATGTTTGGGGAAACAGGTCATGATCTTTTATGCCTCTAGGTTTTTGCATGCACCATTTTCTCTACCGGTATCATTTTCTAACTCCCTTTATCACTTGGCTAATACTTAATATGAGGGCAAACACTGTAAAAGCATTTGTGTATCATCAGCAGTGGGCTGATGCCTTGCATTCATTATTTCATTTGAGCCTCACAATAACCCTGTGAAGGAGAGGTCTAATTTTGTAGATGAGAAAACTGAGGTTTAGAGAGGTTAGGTACCTTGCTCAAGGTCAGCCACAGAGTAAACTGGTGGAGCTGGCCTTTGAACCCAAGAAATTTAATTCAAGAACACATGTACTTAGTGAGAACATAGGACCTCATCGAGGCTCAACTCAACTGTCACCTCTTCCAGGAAGCCTTCCCTGTTGTCCTTATTAGGGGTGCACCTGCATTCCCACAAAAAACATGCACATGCCTGTCTCCATCATGGCACTCGCCATGCCCTATTAGAAGCATTTATTCCCTTGCTGCTTCGCTTTTTTCCTAAACTTTGAACTACTTGAGGGATGGAAGGAGTCCTTACTTCTCTGATTCCTCAAGCTAGAGCACAGTGTCCAGTACTCAGCAGGGGCTTGGTAAATGTCTGTTGAATAAATGGACGCATAAAAACTGTTATATTATTGGTGAGATGTTAGATGAAAGAGAGGGTGTGGACTAAACCTGAACAGGTAGATTGGGGTCAGATCGTAAAGAGCATGATATTATGGATTAAGGCAAGTAGCAGCCACAAAATCCTTTATCTTTTTCTCATTCATAGACACACTTTTCAGTGCTTCAACTCTGTACTGGAGACACTAACCAGTGGCGTGATAGTTTAGCAGTTGCCTCTTTCCCCTTCCCCTGCAAAAGCCCTGATTTGTTGTGTTTTTTGATTTCCATGGTGTACTTGCTCCTATCATGGCCAATTTCAAGCTACCAATGTGATGTTACTGAACATGGAAGTGGGAAGAGATGTGCAGTATCATGTCATTTAAAAATATTCCCATCACAGAGTAACCATAGATGTAAATGACCTGAAGAGCACTGGTAATAATAAAATGTAGTAAAATAATTAGGAAGTGTTGAGTTTTGAGTGTTTATTATTGTTGTTTTAATATCCTTAATAATTAGTTTATGTGACTTAATTTTTAATAATGGCTGTATTTAACAGCTGGCTTATAAAATTCCTTAAATTTTAAGAGTTGGCTCTCATGAGCTGATATGAACTGGCTCCAGCACACCATTGTCACTAATACCTTTACCTGTTCATTCAAGCCCGGCTCTTGGCCCAGTCTTATTCTTAAGCAGGTCACTTTAAGCTCTGGTCACTAGCTTTTTGAGGTAGCATTAGCTCTCTTGTTATTTGCTCTAAGCTTCATGATCCAGTTCCTGAGTACTTGAGTTTCCGCCTTGCTTTGCAATAACCAACATGCCTACAGATGCCACCATCCTTGCAGAGAATGCTTTTGTCCTAAATACTAGTTTCCCTTTGATGCCTTCTCAAGTCAGCGTGGATCCGGTTGTACAAGTCCTACACTTACAATGGGGAGCCATTGATATATGTATATGGACTGCTTGCTTAGACCATCACATGCTACCTTGCTTTCTATTGTTCACCTGACCCATTGCTGCTTAATATGTGCCCTGGCATTGGCACTTGCTTTGATTCTAGTACATGGTTCTTCTATTCTTCTATCTACCTTTGGACTCAAGATTCTGTATTCCTTTTGCTTCAGTACCTGATACCTGGCCTTACTCCACGATCTGATTGCAGGGCTGTCTGGCTTCCTGGCTTTGGCTTAGCCAGGTAACCACAACTCAAATCCAAATGCTGTTAAGTAGCAACATGAAAAAATGAGCTGATCTAAGCAGATATTACTATTTTATTGTTTTTAATATCTGTCAATAATTGCAAAACCCATGGTTGCCTTTACGTCTACACAATTCCTGAAGATTCAAAGCTGCAGAGAATTTTGAAGGGTGCCTACATTAAAATAATGTGGCAGATGAACTAAACAAATTGCAGCTCTTTCCTAGCTGTCAGTTCAAAGAGGGTTCGGAGGAGGCTGAGTGAACGTGCCGGTCTTTTATAGATTGAGTTTCTTCTTGTGGTGGCCCACGGGAAAGACATATGGGCTAGATCTGAGCTAAGCACTAGATGCTTTTGAAATAAAAGATGCTATACTTAGGCATAGTCTTATACTAATTTGCTATTTGAACCTAATAAAATCAAGGCTCTTCATTAAGAAGGGGGGCTAGACATTTCTCTTAATGTTCAGTAGATATTAACACTGGTAACCTAATACTGACACAAAACTAATGTTAATAGACTTCAGCCTTGAATATTCTTGAATGATGTGGGAATCAACTTGAGAAAAACCACAGGGGAAAAATCCTGTTAAAAAATTCAGTTGGTTCTCTCAGTGGGAATAAACGCTTTGGTTGCTAGTTTAGGACCCAAGCTGCTGGCTGGGCGTGAAGAACTGCCCCTGCGCCTCAGGCTTCCATGACACTCTGCTCCTGCTTAGAGGTGACTGGGGCAGTTCCCAGAGCAGGAAAAGCTTCCCAAGCTTATCACTGAACAGAATGAATCCTTATTCACCCAAAGATGGATTTTTCCACACTCTAGAAGAGTAGTTGTGTTTACTGACATGGTAAAAATCTGTCCTGGAACAGGAAGTTGGTTTTCTGAAGAACATTTTCATTCTCGGATTCTTTCCATAGATGGAGAATTACCTTAAATCTTTTCCTGGATAAGGGAGGGTTAGAAACAAGTACTCCCATAAATAAATAAATGACTGTGTGCAGTTAGAGAACCCTCCAAGTCTTATCTTCTCGTCAAGGAAGCGATGCCAGGCAGGGCTGGCCTGGGGGCACGTGAGCCATACAGCTGCACAGAGTCCTGCGCTTCGAGGGGCTCCACACTTGGCTTAATGCTGTTGCTATTTTGGAATTCTTCATTTTTGAACAAGGGATCACATTTTCAAATGGTATAGCCCCTCCTTCTGACAAAAGAGGTGGAATTAGGCTTCCAAAGAGGATTTTTTTTCCTGCACAAATGCCACAGGGCAACACTGAAAACATGCCTTAAAACAAAAATTATAATTTCTATTTATCCAGCCAGGCAAGAGTAAACTGAGAACACCACAAATGGTGTAATAAACATCCAAGTTGTGTATACAGGCAACATTTGTATAGTGCTTACCACGTACCCGAGCTTGCAGACATTGACTCATTTAATCAACATTATTTCCCTATTTTACAGTTGGGGATACAAGGCACAAGAAGGATAAGAGAATCACCAAAGGTCATGTGGGTAAGTAACAGAGCCTAGATTTAAACCAAGGCTGTATGGCTCCAGAATGTTCTTATGTAATGTCTCTCCTTTCTACTAAAGGAAGTAATGACATTGGTTGGCTAAAAGATGCTTCACAGTATTTCTGATTATTCTAGTTATTGCTGTTGAATTCAGAGAAAACTCATGAGCGAGAGCCCTTTAAAGACGGAAGCCAATGTGCACTTGGAAGCTAATAGTGAATCGCACCATAGAATAAACATAGAGTTTCCTTGGAACATCAACTATTGACTGTTTTATAAAAGGGAAAGTACTAAACATATTACACTTTAGTGTCTCCTAACTGGCATTTGATTTTGACTCAAAAGATTTTTAACTACAACACTAAGCTTATATGCTAGAGGCAACATTTTCATCATTGGAAACTTGCACTATATTCCTTTCAGGGGGATTGAGGATTTGGCTCCTACTTGCTGGGTATGTTACATGATCCTCTAAAGCCATTTTCAAATTAAAGAGTCTTCCCTTGACTTTAATTTTAAACATCTTTGTATACACCAGACCATATTTGTTCAAATGATGGGCTCTAACATCTCATGGCTAATTTTCTGGCCTTTAGATTTGCATCTGTAATAAGAATAATAAAAATTAACATCTACTGTGGCTGCCACAAGGCTAAGAAGTACCTAGCACTTCCTAGAACATAGTTACCACTTAGTATATATGAATAATTGATTTATGAAAACCAGTATAGAATAGTATAGCAGGAGATCTTGGGGATACAGCTTCTCAGTTTCTTTAG
The DNA here is from genome assembly GCA_032199065.1 of Smutsia gigantea. NCBI lineage: Eukaryota > Metazoa > Chordata > Mammalia > Pholidota > Manidae > Smutsia > Smutsia gigantea. The sequence continues at coordinate 159,773 of JAVSCE010019062.1, forward strand.
CATAAAATAAAGTTAACACCTGTCTCACAGTGTGTTATAAGGATTAATAAGATAATGTGTAAGAAGTGCTTAGAACAGGCACTGGCATATAGTAAGTTCTTACTAAATGGTAGCTTCAATTATTTTATTTGATATTTTTCCAATGTAATATAGGACTAGGTAACTTCACAGTGAAATTTGGGACCCAGTATTAAATCATCTTTTTTAAAAGAATATTCTTCATGTGGTGGGGACTTGATAATAGGGGGAGTCTAGTAACCATAATGTTGCTCATGTAATTGTACATTAATGATACCCCCCCAAAAAAGAATATTCTTCATCTTTTTTCTCATTCTGTTAGGAGAATGAGATAAATACTGGGTTCTACTGTACCATGATACTTTTCTATATTAATTATGCATTGAAAAAATAAACTTTGGAAAGTTGGTCTTTTTCCAAAGGTCCTTTTACAAAGGGCTACTAAAATAATGCATAAAAGAAATAATGTTCATTCATTATTAATACCTGGTAGCAGTGATTACATCAGCTTAGACTGGCCATCGATCAGCCCTTGGAGCTCAGGGAGCGGACAATGGGGGAAGCACAGAACACGTCTTCATGGCCTCCAGATCTGCTCCATCAGTGAGGCCCTCTTTCTGCTGCGACTTCCAGGTCTTCTGTCCCACTGGCCCCTTTACCTCTGCCCACTAGTATGCTTGGGTCTTTTCCACCTTACAAACTAGAAACAAATTAATTTTTCTCTCACACCTGCTTCATTGAAGCAGTGTTTCATCTTTCCCTTTTCCTTGACGGCTATACTTCTGCTGAAAGTGGTCTTCACTTCCTTTTCCTAACATCTTCCACTCTGCTCCCTTCTCTCACCCCTGTGATTTTCCAAAAACTCTTATTTTGAAAACATTGAGAACCTCCTCCTCATCAAGGCGTTTGACCTTTTCTTAGTATTCATTCTTTTTGACGTGCCTGAAACGTGTGATACTGTTGAAATTTTGAGAATTTCTTACAGTCTGGGACATTGCTCAGACTCTTCTTGACATTTATTTGTGTCTTGGTTATGCAGAGAAAATGGCAATGTGGTTAACTTTGCAGAATGTTGGGAGGATAAAGTGAGGTGTGATTGTTACCATATATACAGCAATCAGTAAGCTTCACTTGGCAATCTCATTTACCTCCAAGACTGTAAGTCTCACACTACACAAATAACTCATATACCTGAATTTTTGTTTTTGACCTTTCTCCAGATGTTCATTCTTCCTTTTAACATCTGTTTCTACCTGGAATAATAAAACCATGGGTGATTAGAGCTGAAGGAGTTCTTAGACCACTCTCAATTTACAATGAAGGAAAAGGAGATTAAATTGATCTGGGCCATGGCTGCTGGGTCAGTAAGAATGGTTTTAGCCTCAAAGAGAAATCCCAGTGTAATTGGCTTAAATGTGTGATCTTCCATAACAAGAAGTACGAGAGTGTGGGATGCCAGGGCTGGTTAATGTAGCAGTCCAGTGATAATACCAAGGGCCCAGTCTCTCTCTCTGCTCTCTCTGCTGTCCCCAGCATGTCGGCCTGCGCATGAGCCAGCTCCTGGTGATTAGACGGCTGCCCAGTTCCTAGTGTTCCATTCAGATCTGAGAATAACTACTGAAAGGAGAGACCATCTGTCCCAGCATGGCTCTTCTTAAGAGTGGGTATTCACTACCTGAAGCACACAGCTGACTTCCTTTTATGCCTCACTGGCCTGACTTGTGACATGCCCTGGGAGTGGGACACGTGGCTGGCTTAGACCAATCAGAATTTACTCTCTGAAGCTGCACTGAGCCTTTTCTGAAGCATATGGTACTTCCAAGTTGAGGAGGCACGGAAACTAAATCTGATTTCCTTCAAATTAGAAAGGAAGAATATACAGGGGGAAATGAATGTTGGATGGAGTCCAGCAGTGTCTGTCACTGACTTATAGTGAGTTGGTGGCAGCGCTACAGAACTTAGGTTTCCTCTCAACACTCAACATTTGAACCAGACTCAACATGCCAACCCAAAGGTAATCTGATTACTGTTCTACCCATACTTGCCGCATCATATTTGCCTGTGTCCTGACCATTTTCTTCTAAGGTATGTAAGCATTTTCTTAACTATTTAATCATCTTTGATTTTCTTCTCTCACTTGTTCTCCACAATTCACTCCCCAGGTCTTATTTAATTAATTGCTCTATTCATTCTTTTCTTTCCAATATTGCCATTATCTCTAGGTCACATCTTTATTATATATGAGTTGGATTATTATGAAAGTGTTGAAACTGATCTTTGTGACTATCCAACTCTCACTTAGTCTTTAAATTATTTGTATTTTCATTTTCCTAAAGCATTCTTTTTACCTTTGGAAAAACTTCTTTAGAGGGGTGCCCAGTGAAACTAAGCTGTAATAGTTTTTTAAAGTTAGGATAAATTGTTATTTCAAAGTTGTCAGTAACTTCTATCCCTAGTGTTAGAATTTATAAAGTTCCTTGGGGGCAGCTACCCTTTTACCTGAGAAGTATCTCTAGAATGCCTCTTTTCTAGGCAAATGTAAGGCCAATAGATACCACTGTTTAGAGGAAAATGTGTAACAGAATTTTTATTTTATATTGACAAATATTGCCCTTCTGGGAATTGCCAAAAAAAAAAAAGGTAGATTTGTGTAAGGCGCAAGGAGCTTTCTAGGAAGTAGTGGCTAAAAAGTATGACACCCTCTGAGGTTTAAGATTATTAGAAAAACAATCTTAGATGGATTAAAATGAGACATAACTGAGCTTCTTTGGCAAAAATGTCAAGTGCTTTTGAGAAAGAACACACCATAAAAGAGAGGAGAACCCGGAGTGGTGCACAGGGCTGTGTGCCTTACACACATACACTAGTTACACTGAGCCTGGGGGGCTGGTTCCTGGATGGACTGAGCTTAGTGGGGAGGCTTTAAAAAGAAGTGCTGTGTGTATACATGTGCTAGGGACTGAAATCATGGAAGGGCTGGTTTAATAGTCCAGTACTGAACTAACCTGGGGTTTCCACTGGTCCGTACTGAAGGAGAGCCATCTCCACTTGCGCTCAGGGAATTCTTGTACAGTGGTAGTAGCAATGAGTCATGCTGCTCTTTAGGGGGTACTCAGCTTTTTGGGGGGACTCTGGGAGTTTGGAGTCACAATTTTCTTTTAATAAAGGGAGAAAAAACATACAAAGGCAAACAGATAGAAAGAAGTAAAATCCTCTTTATTTACAGATAACATGACTATTTATGTAGAAAGTCCTATGCAATCTCCAAGAGCTCCTAGAACTAATGAGTCTTTAGCAAGATTGTAGGATAAAAGATCATATACAAAAATCAGTTGTATTTCAATAAACTAGCCATGAACAATCAGACATTGAAATAACATCATTTAAAATGACATAAAAATATGAAACATTTGGGAGTTAATTTGAGAAAAGATGTGAAAAACCTGCACACGGAAAACTACAAAGCTTTGTGGACAGAAATTAAGGAAGACCAAAAGAGAAAGATAAAATTGTGTTTACAGACTGCAACACTCAATATGGTTAAGATAGCAGTCTCCCTAAATTAATACATAGATTCAACACAATCCCAAACATAATCCTAGCAGGTTTTTTTTTTTTGGCAGAAGTTGATCAGTGATTCTAAAATTTATATGGAAATGCAAAGGATCTGGAATAGCTTAAACAAATTGAAATAAGAGAACAAACTTGGAAGATGTATACTACATGACTATACTACAAGGCTTATTATAACACCACAGTAATCAAGACAGTGGGGTATTGGCATCAACGTAGATGAATCAGTGGAATAGAATAGAGTCCAGAAATAGACACAGTCAATTGATTTTTGACAAGGGTATAAAGAGAATTCAGTTAAAAAGGGTATTTTTTTCAACAAAAATGAAGATGAAACAATTTTATATTCATATGCAAAAAAAAGCCCATAAAAACAAAAAACTTCAGTCCATACCTTGCACCATATACAAAAAAATTAATTCAAATGTATCATTGACCTAAATGTAAAACTATCAAACAGGAAGAAAACATAGAGCAAATCTTATGACCTTGAATTCGGCAAAGATTTCTTAGCTGTAATATTAAAAGCACAGTCCATAAGAAAAATGGGTATATATTAGACTTCATCAAAATTAAGAACTTATCCGCTTTGAAAGACAAGCCAAAAAGTAGGAGAAAATATTTGCACATCATATATCTGATAAAGGGCTTATATCCAGAATGTATAATGAACTTTAAAATCTTAATGATAATAATAATTTAAAAATGGGCAAAAGATTTAAAGAGAGACTTCATCAAAGAAGCTATAAAAGTGGCAAATAAAAACATGAAAAGTCATTATTCATAGGGGAAATGCAAATTAAAACCACAGTAACATATCACTACACACCTATCAGATACCAAACTAAAAAGCAGTGACCATGCCAAGTATTCACAAGGATGTGCAACAATGGGGACTCTCCTATACTGCTGCTGGGAATGTAAAGTGTCAAACCACATGGCAATAATTTAGCAGTTTTTTAAAAAGTAGAGCAGAGAGGAGAGACAGGAAGATGGCGGTGTGAGCAGGGCAGTGGAAATCTCCTCTCAAAACCATATATATTTGTGAAAATACAACAAATACAACTATTCCTAAAAGAGAGACCAGAAGATACAGTACAGCAGCCAGGCTACAGCTACATCTGCGAGAACTCAGCACCTCGCAAAGCAGGTAAGATACAAAGCCATGACCCGGCGGGACCCGAGCACTCCCCCACCCCAGCGCACCAGCGGAAAGAGAGGATCCAGAGAGGGGAGGGAGTGGAGGCACAGGCCCACTAAGTAACCAGCCCTGGTGATCTGCACCGGGAGCGCTGACACACATCACATGGTGTACTGGAGATTAGAGAAACGGAAGGGCAGGATCTGAGATGGAGACTGTGAGCGGGTCCCCTCAGCCAGCTCCCCTGGGACAAAAGAAAAGCGGGCACTTTTTAAAAAGTCTTAAAGAGACAAGGGCCCAACAGTGGAACAAAATCATCCCAGTGCACTCAGCCCAGCAGGCTGGGAGTCTTGGGGAATTTCGGACCCCCTGGTCTCGGCCAGGCAAAGCAGCCATGCCGAGGCTTCCCACAGAGATCAGCAGCCTGCCATTTGTTCCTCCCCGGCCAGTGCCGCAAAGGGTCCAGTGGATCCACCACAGCTGTGGAACAGCAGAAGAGTGGCCACGCGCACAGCAACCTCACAGAATCTCCTCCCAGCAGGCGCACAGCTAAGCAGGAAGGGTCCCAGAACCCAGAACAAGGTCTGGAAGGCAACAAGGGGACCAGAACGCACCCAGCGAGACTGCAAACACCCGCAGTTCTATAGGCTAGGGTGAGGCGGCTCACACACAGGCAGCTCATGGGATTATCCCAGAGACTTCCTCCCAGTGTGTGGGGAAATCAGCTCAGCCCCTGGAGAAAGGCAAGGAGAACAACAAGCAGGAAGGGACTTTGTTCTCCCAGCTGACACACGTGGCACCTACCAGCGACCACTTCTATCGCCATGAAAAGACAGAGGAATATGATCCAGACAAGGATCACCCAGACAACCCCAGGGAGAGGGCCTGATGGGATAGATTTACACAATCTTCCTGAAAAAGAATTCAGAATAAAAGTCATAACTATGCTGATGGATCTACAGGGAAATATGCAAGAGCTAAGGCAGGAAGGGAGGAAATACCATGCAGAAATCAGACAAGCAATTGAAAGGGCTTAGGAGCAGAGTGGACGAGGTGCAAGAGACTGTTAATGGAATAGAAATCAGAGAACAGGAATACAGAGAAACTGAGGCAGAGAGAGATAAAAGGATCTCTAGGAATGAAAGAATATTAAGAGAACTGTGTGACCAATTCAAATGGAACAATATTCGCATTATAGGAGTACCAGAAGAAGAGAGAGAAAAAAGGATAGAAAGTGTCTTTGAAGAAATAATAGCTGAAAACTTCCCCATGCTGGGGAAGGAAATAGTTTCTCTGACCATGGAAGCCCACAAATCTCCCAACACAAGGGACCCAAGGAAGACAACACCAAGACACATAATAATTAAAATGGCAAAGATCAAAAACAAGGACACAGTATTAAAGGCAGCTAGAGAGAGAAAAAAGATCACTACAAAGGAAAACCCATTAGACTATCATCAGACATCTCAACAGAAACCTTACAGGCCCGAAGAGAATGGCATGATATAGTTAATGTAATGAAACAGAAGGGCCTTGAACCAAGACTACTGTATCCAGCACGATTATCATTTAAATTTGAGGGAGGGATTAAACAATTCCCAGACGAGCAAAAACTAAGGGAATTTGCCTCCCACAAACCACCTCTACAGGATATCTTAAAGGCACTGCTCTAGATGGAAGCACTCCTAAGGCTAAAAAGATGTTACCAGAGAAAATAAAATCATAGCAAAGAAAGCAGACCATCCAAATACTAACTAAAGGCAAAAAATAAAATCTACCATCCACAAAAAGAGTCAAAGGAAATGTAAAAGAGTACAGAATAAAACACCTAGTATATAAAGAATGGAGGAGGAAGAATAAGAAGGGAGAGAAATAAAGACTCATCAGACTGTGTTCATAATAGCTTAACAAGAGAGTTAAGTTAGACAGTTAGATAGTAAAGAAGCTACACTTGAACCTTTAGTAACCACGAATCTAAAGCCAGCAATGGAAATAAGTACATATCTATTGATAATCACCCTAAATATAAATGGACTGAATGCACCAATCAAAAGACACAGAGTAATAGAATCTATAAAAAAGCAAGACCCATCTATATGGTGCTTACAAGAGACCCACCTCAAACCCAAAGATATACACAGACAAAAAGTGAAGGGATGGAAAAAGATATTTCATGCAAACAACAAGGAGAAAAAAGCAGGTGTTGCAGTACTTGTATCAGACAAAATGGACTTCAAAACGAAGAAAGTAGCAAGAGATAAAGTACATTACATAATGATAAAGGGGTCAGTCCAACAAGAGGATATAACCATTATAAATATATATGCACCCCTAACATCATACTTAACAGCGAGAAGCTGAAAGCTTTTCATCTAAGATCGGGAACAAGACAGGGATGCCCACTCTCTCCACTGTTATTCAGCATAGTACTGGAGGTCCTAGCCACGGCAATCAGACAAAACAAAGACATACAAGGCATCCAGATTGGTAAAGAAGAAGTCAAATTGTCACTATTTGTAGATGACATGATACTGTACATAAAAAACCCTAAAGACTCCACTCCAAAACTACTAGATCTAATATCTGAATTCAGCAAAGTTGCAGGATACAAAATTAACACACAAAAACCTGTTGCTTTCCTTTGCACTAATGATGAACTAACAGAAAGAGAAATCAGAAAAACAATTCCATTCACAATTGCATCCAAAAGAATAAAATATCTAGGAATAAACCTAATGAAGGAAGTGAAAGACCTATACCCTGAAAACTACAAGACACTCCTAAGAGAAATTAAAGAGGACACTAACAAATGGAAATCTATCCCATGCTCTTGGCTAGGAAGAATAAATATTGTCAAAATGGCTATACTACCTAAAGCGATCTACAGATTCAATGCAATCCCTATCAAAATATCAACAGCTTTCTTCAATGAACTGGAACAAATAACTCTAAAATTCATATGGAACCACAAAAGACCCCAAATAGCCATAGCAATCCTGAGAAGGAAGAATAAAATGGGGAATTATGCTCCCTGACTTCAAGCTCTACTACAAAGCCACAGTAATCAAGACAATTTGGTATTGGCACAAAAATAGACCCACAGACCAGTGGAACAGAATAGAAAATCCAAACATTAACCCAAACATATATAGTCAATTAATATATGATTAAGGAGCCTTGGATATACAATGGGGAGATGACAGCCTCTTCAGCAGCTGGTGTTGGAAAAACTGGACAGCTATATGTAAGAGAATGAAACTGGACTACTGTCTAACCCCATACACAAAAGTAAACTCAAAATGGATCAAAGACCTGAATGTAAGTCATGAAACCATAAAACTCTTAGAAAAAAACATAGGCAAAAATCTCTTGGACATAAACATGAGTGACTTCTTCATGAACATATCTCTCGGGGCAAGGGAAACAAAAGCAAAAATGAACAAGTGGGACTATATCAAGCTGAAAAGCTTCTGTACAGTAAAGGACACCATCAGTAGAACAAAAAGACATGCTACAGTAATGGAGAATATATTCATAAATGATGTATTCGATAAGGGGTTGACATCCAAAATATATAAAGAACTCATGCACCTCAACAAACAAAAAGCAAATAATCCAATTAAGAAATGGGCAGAGGACATGAATAGACACTTCTCCAAAGAAGAAATTCAGATGACCAACAGGCACACGAAAAGATGCTCCACATCACTAATCATCAGAGAAATGCAGATTAAAACCACAATGAGATATCACCTCACACCAGTGAGGATGGCCAACATCCAAACACAAACAACAGCAAATGTTGGCAAGGATGTGGAGAAAAGGGAACCCTCCTACACTGCTGGTGGGACTGCAAATTAGTTCAACCATTGTGGAAAGCAGTATGGAGGTTCCTCAAAAAACTCAAAATAGAAATACCATTTGACCCAGGAATTCCACTCCTAGGAATTTACCCTAAGAATGCAGCAGCCCGATTTGAAAAGGACAGATGCACCCCTATGTTTATTGCAGCACTATTTACAATAGCCAAGAAATGGAAGCAACCTAAGTGTCCATCAGTAGATGAATGGATACAGAAGATGTGGTACATATACACAATGGAATATTATTCAGCCATAAGAAGAAAACAAATCCTACCATTTGCAACAACATGGCTGGAGCTAGAGGGTATTATGCTCAGTGAAATAAGCCAAGCTGAAAAAGACAAGTATCAAATGATTTCACTCATATGTGGAGTATAAGAACAAAGAAAAAAAAGCTGAAGGAGCAAAACAGCAGCAGACTCGCAGAACCCAAGAATGGACCAACAGTTACCAAAGGGAAAGGGACTGGGGAAGATGGGTGGGAAAGGAGGGATAAGAGGGAAAAAGGGGCATTACAATTAGCAGATGTAATGTTGGGGGGGCACGGGGAGGGCAGTACAACTCAGAGAAGACAAGTAGTGATTCTATAGCATCTCAGTACGCTGATGGACAGTGACTGTAATGTTGTATGTGGGGGGAGGACTTGTTGATGTGGGGAGTCTAGTAACCATAATGTTGCATATGTAATTGTAGATTAACGATACCAAAAAAAAAAGAAAAAAAAAGTACAGCAGAAACCTAGTACGTGGCTCAGCTGCCTCACGGCTAGGTATTAACTGGACAGAAATGTAGGCATGTATGACCATACAAAGACTTGTATATGAATAATCATAGCAGCTTTATTTGTGGTAGCCCTTAACCAGAAGCAAAGCAAATGTTCATCAAAAAGGCAAATGAAGAAGGAAACTGGTAAGTCCACACGATGGAATTCCACTCATTTATAAAAGGAACAGACTAGTGATCCACCCAACAATGTGGATGAATCTCAGAAAATTGCACAGTGTAAAAGAAGTCAGACTAGAGAGTCCATACTGTACGATTCCATTTATATCAAATTCTTGAAAGTGGAAATTAATCTAGGATGGCCAGAAGCCAATCAGTAGTTACCTGGGGATGGGGCAGGAGGGAACGAAAACAAAAGGACATGAGATCGACATGTTCATTATTTTGATTGTGGTGGTGGTTTCTTAGGTGTATACATATATCAAAACTTACCAGATTTTACTGTTTGAACATATGCAGTTAAGTGTATGCCAACTATACTCCAATAAAGCCGCCTAAAAAAGAGACATAAAATAGGAAAAAATAGGTAAAGTTCAAAATATTGGTAACACCTAGTGAATCTGTATTTCTCCTCCTGAACAATCTCCAAATCTTTGAGCCTGGCATTTGCTCTCCATGACCCTATCCCAGGCTAACATTCCTGCTGTATTTCCCACTGATATCTTAATTCCAAAGGGGACTGTTTCCGGAGCAGGTGCTATCTTTTCTTTTGCGCTTCATTGGTCTGGAATGGTCTGCTGATCATCTTCTGATCCTCTTGTACAGAGATGATCTCACCTGGCTCTGAACTCCTGCAATGTTTCGTACCTTACATTATAGACCTCATCACATATTTCATTATAGCACATAAACACACTTCTTGCCTCCCCTAAAGACTGAATTCTTGAAGTGAGTGACTCATGTACTTATTATTTGCCCCAGTACCCATTGGTGTCTTAGACAGGGTCTTGTAAATGGTAACTGTACACATACCAATAAACACAGTATGTTTAACTGAGGATTTTTTATAGTGGCCCAAGGATTAAAAACATTTTATTTTGCTTAAAAAATGTGAAATTTTTCCTAACTGTGGTGTATGCAGTGGTCATTCAGATAAGCTTGGGGTTATATTTCCCTCAAATTTAGGTGGTTTAATCTCTTAACCTATTATAAGTACCTATTGTTTATTATATCTAGAGACATTTTTTCATTACCTAAGTACCAGAGGCTATTATTTGCAGTAGATTTGTAATTGTGTACGCTCACATCTTGAGCAAAAATGGTATAAAGATTCAATGACTATATTATAGAGAAAATAACAAAAGTGTTTCTGGAATGATTTTTTTGGGGTGTAATTTTTGACCCCATGTTGAAGTAATGAAACCCAAGCTCCATCTAAGAAACAGGCTGATAATACAGCCTAGGAATGATTTTCTTGCAGAGTTAAGGTGAACAAGAAACTGGGCTAAGAGAAGAGCTTTATTTGAGTTTCAGGTATCTGACAAAATTGGTAAAATGGATAAAAGGAGTTTAGGAAATTGTATGGAATGAAATTGTACTGATGTTTTATATTTGTCCCAACGTAAAAGCATCTATTTTCCTCACAGAGAGATGGATATGTAATGGCTTCAAATCTAATGGAAGTGCTCATTTCCAGGGGTATTGTAGTTTTGCAGCGGGTTTGTTTGAGGATTCTGGGTCTAATTTCATGTTATTAAACTCTGAAATTACAGAGCCCTTTCCGGAGTAGTCCTTGAGTCTCAGAATGGCCTCTGGTGCACCATGGGCTTGTGTATGAGGTTTGAAGGGCTTGTCTGCAATACAACCCTCCACTCTGTTACTGGCACTGTATCTTCCTTCTTGCCTTTCCCACGGGCTGGCTTTCTTCCTCAGTGTCGGAGCTCAGCCTGGATGGCAGAGTGGCAGGCTGAAGGTTTCTAAAGCAGATAATAGGGCAGGGTTTGGGAGCAGACCTGGGTCTGAATACTAATTCCACATATGAACTCTGTAGCCTGATCCAGTTACCTAGCTTCCTGAGGCTCAATTTCCTCGACCTCAGAAGGGTACCACGAATGCCAAGAGCTTAGCATGATGCCCGGCAGAGAGCACACACTCAATATGCACACTCTTTGTATTATCAGCAACCAGAAATTATCTCAGCTTTACTTCAGGGAAATAGTCAACCCTGGGCTAAGAATAATTTGAAAAATGATAATGTGGATGTGGACATTTTTCTTAGAAACACTTTTAGGGAAAATTTGGTGGTTGCCTATCTAGAGTTAAAAGGCCTGCCCAGCCTTGCCCAAAAGATACACAATATCAGTGCCTCCAAATAGTACACAAATGGTGTCATGGAACCACAGATATTGTTTGCTCAATTCACTGTGGGCAGGAAAACCATCTATTTTTAAGGGGAGGAAAGAAGACCATAACTGGTTAAAAACAAGATTCTCCTCTATCTTCTCGCTGCTATTTCACTTCCCATTTTTCCTCCCATCTCCCCATTTTCCCTGAAGTCCTCTTATCGTCTTTGTTCATTTCTCCTCCTGTTTCTCAACTTTAGAAATGGTACATATTATGAAAGAGAAAATACGTGTCATCCTCCCCAGAAAGTCGGTGGCAGGAGTCATGCATTTTTAATCCTGAACACCTGCCCTCTTTTTATTTGTCTGCCAGAACGAGAAGGTTTTTTGATTATTCAAGAAAGTACTCACACTGGTGCTCACAGATGACTAAAAAGGTCAATAAATTGCAGAATCTGCCCGGTAATCCAGGGAGACAGAACTCAGCAAACAGACTTTTCTTTTTAGGTGGAATCTGACATTATGAAAAGCTACCCGTCTCTTTCCACCCTTGAGGTATTTGTCCAGGCTTTAAACACTGACTAGCCACAGTGTGACCAGGCAGCTAGCATTAACCGTGGGCCCACAATGCAGAGGGAATCTCACATTATCTCATTCAGTTTTCACGACAGTTCCGTGGTGGAAGCATCATAGCTCCCATATTTCATAGGTGAGGCCATGAGGGGGCTTCAACATGCCTCGTCCATGGGGGACTGACTCCAGTGCAGTTTCCCTCAGCGCTGGTGACCTCTTGCAAGACTTAGCCATCTTCTCCAGCTGAGCCCTGTCAGCCCCGTGGTGGCATCATGTCACGGTACTGCGACACAGTGCCTCTTCGCCCAGCACGCAGTGCCAGTCACGGCAAGATGTGGCCCCCAATCGCAGCTGTCCTCTCCGGCCGGGCAGTTCTTGGGATTGTCAAGTGCAGGATCCATCTTTCTAAGAAAGGGGCTACCGATGTGATGTCCCCTCCCCCGGTGGTACGACCACAACATCCGTCCCCGTAAGCATTCGTCTGCTCTGATCACACAGAGGCAGGTCTGCAAGTCCCTTTCTGGTGGGGGGGGTGGTGGAGCTAGTGTGGGGATGGGCAGGATAGTGGGTGGCAAGCCCAGTTCTTGGAACTGGTACCTCTCAGCCAGACCCCAGTAAACCCAGCGGGGCAGCAGTACTTGGGGGTTTCGGGCTTCAGGTATAATTCTGAGACAGCAAAGAGCACCATTTACACATAAATTTATCAGATTTAATCCTCTAGCAACTCCGTGAGGAGGGTTCAGGTGTGACCCCGGTGTGGTGTGGTGTTGCAAACGGACATGGGCTTGGGTTTGAATCATGACACTTACGCTGCTGATGTGAAGTTCAAACAACTTGTTATCCATGCGACCTTTATGTTCCTGTGCCTCCATTTCCTCTCTGTATGATCGGAAGAACAACAGTACCTACTTATCCTGCTGTGAAAAGCAAACAAGGTGACCTATATGGCAGTAAGCGCTCTACAAGCACTCACTGTTGTTACCTCCAGCTTCCGAATACCTGTGTGGGTCAGCTCACTACCTGAGCTCACACAGCTGCTAAGTGCTTCCCAAACCCATGCTCCGAGTCATTCCTCATGACAGTGCTTCTTAGTATTTTTCTCATCCAGGCACACATGGAAAATGGTATTACTTAGCATACTGGGGAGAATGAATAGAACAGCTCAAAACTTGAAATGATTGGCTGGGGCCTCTGGCCGCCCCGAGCTCCTTCTGGTCCACTGGTGCTCTGCTGTACCAGAACAGAGAACAGCAGATGCCCATCTGGGCCGAGGATGCTAGGAAGTCTTCCTGAAGAAAATGATGTCTTAGGCGTAGCTTGAAGGGTTAGGGAAGTTTAGCAGTGGAAGTGGGTGGTGGGAATGGGTGAGAGGGACTGCTTGATTTTCTCTTCTGAAAAAATGGAGATCACAATAATATTTATTTCACAGGATGCTTAAAAACTGAAGGAAGGAATGAATCCTGGAAAAGGCTTTGTAAAATGCGATATCAGTTTTAGCTGTTACCAGTTCTAAGGGAAGTGAACAAAATATTTGAAATTGTGAGTGATCTAGGCATGGTAGTTACAGAGATGGAATATTTTTAACCAAACATTCACATGGGGAATGTTGTACCTTTAATAGGACTAACCTCCCTGCTTCCATTCCTTCCTTCCTTTCTTCATCTGTAACCAAATAAAAATTGACATTAGCTTCCTCCAGGTTTTGTTATGAGGCTCTACTGGCAATATGCTCCATCTTGTGGCCCAAGGATGTGCCTTGGTCCTCTATCTCTAAAAGAGACTAAGTCAAGAAAAGAAAAGAGACTTTCTTCCCAATTGTGCAGTGCGACCTCAAATAGCCCTGTTGTCTTGACATCAGCTCTGTGGCATCAGCTGTGGCTGGAGATGACAGTGCCTGTTGGACCTGATGACAATGAAAAGACAGAGACAATGGAAGAAGAGAGAGCATCAGGTGCCATGTGAATGGTGACTAGGTTTATTTGTAGCATATGAGATATGCTCATAGGAAGGATGGTTAGAGACAAAAGTAGGGAACATGAGTTACACATAGAATAAAGCAAAAATAGTTAATTCTTGGAACATTTCCTTAAGTCTCTGTTCCTATTTAGTTTCTACACTCATGAGATGCTTATACTTTGAGATCCAGGATAAGCTCTGCAGACTAATTCATCTTAAAATATTGCCCATTTTAAGAAAGTTTTTCTTTTTTTAAGAAAAGAGAGCTCATTTACAATTTGTCCAGTGTTGACATTTTCTTTCCTGCAGTTTACTGTAAAATTCAAGTCAAGTAACTTGTACAAATGCATCAATATTTTAAAAGCTCCCGATCTTACACATGGAAAAAAAGAAGGCTTACAATCTTCAATAATCTTTAATGTAACACACATTCATTATGTATGAGCCCTCAAAGGAGAAATTCGAGTTGTTCAGAATCCTAAGTGCTACACAAGATGGCTTTGGGATAAATATCACACATTTGCTTTGAAAAACCATTATCAAATGGCTTTAGCAGATTAACGCTGAAAGTCATCACGACGGTTTTATCTTTAATAATCTGGACGAAGCAAATGGGGAGAATTTCCTCTGATGTGATGTTCTTGTGGTCATAGTTTGAACAACTATTCCTTGAAATTTGTCTCTGATGTCGCTCAATAGTTCTTGAGAAGCTGACTCATTCTTTGTGTCTGAACTCAAATGTCACCTGTGCTGTGAACTAGTCCCCAGCGCCTCCAGCAGGACTAACTGCTCCCATGGAACCTGACCCACGCCTCTGTTACGGCGCTGCTATCCCACCGTGTCCTGGCTCCTCTTGTGTTTGTTTACTAAACTATGAGCTTTCTGGGGGTAGGAATGGTTCTTGGCATGGGAGGCACTTAATAGACGATTGCAGAATTAAACAGCATATTTATCATCAGAGTTCCTATGTTTAAAGTATAGATAAATTTGTGCATTTGTACAAAGAGATGCAGAAAAGAAAATGTTCAAGGGGATGTTGCCATCCAGATACAGAACTAAAAAAGAAAAGAAGCATTTTAGGAAGCTGTCATCTTAAAATTTCCTTAAATGGAGAGATTCAAGAAAGATCAATGACCTTTCAAGGTGAATGAATGAAGGTTTTTCTGTTACCTAAGGTGTGCTTCATTGATACCTATATTCAAAGCTAGAAATCAGGGGAAGGAGAAGATCTGATATTTACCGAGTGACTTCTGTCTACTAGGTTCTATGTTAGGAGGTTTCTATTACATGATTTCACTTTAGGTGCAACCACCCTGCTGGATGGATCCTATCAGATCTTTTTGTCAAATGGGGAAACTGAGTTTTGGAGGTTCCTCTATGTGAACACAGCCATTCCATCTTGTAAGTGGCTGACCAGAATTTCAACCCAGGGCTGAAAAAAATTCTTAGTGTATGTCTATATGTGTTAAGAAAAAAGGCAGAATTCAACAGTTACTAAGGTATTCAGTGCAGCCCCCACCTGGGAGTAGTCCATACTTCCTGCCCTTCAATAAATATCTAAGGAAAAGGGTCTGGTGGGGAGACACTTGAAGTGGCAGTTAAGCAAGTGGACTCAGAGAGGGGTAAAGAGCCTGTCATGTTCTAGTGGTGTGACCGCAGGCCAATTATTTAACTGCTTTAAGCCTCAGTTACTTTAGCTGTAAAATGTGAAAATAGATGGGGGGGAATAATCATCATTTGTATTTTAGAGGATGTCAATGAGAAAGAAATGAGGGAATGCACTAAGCACGTAGCTGGGTGCTTGGCACACACTAATGCTCAGTAAATTCTTATCATAATTATCCCAATGCTCTATGTTTATTGCCCAAAGTCAGCAGATAATTTCTCATCTTGCTGCTTTCCTGATGTCTAGTAGATGCAATCTCAGAGTAAGTGGAAGAAAAGCCCGCTGAACATTTTCTCCATGACCTGCAGCCCAAGCATAGAGTTGGAAATCATTCAGAAGGAGTTTGGTTCCTGGTTCAGCTTTGTGATCTTGGTGACGCATATTACTCAATTTCTCCAGACTCACTTTTCTTACCATAAAATGGTGATCAGATCCACACCCATCTCACAGAATTCTTGCCAGGCTTACTTGACCAGGGCTAAGATAAGGAGCACATGAAAGGGCACCTCACCTGGTCTAAGAAAAGTCAGGAGAGTCCTCTTGAAGGAGGTGAAGTCCAAGTGGATACCTAGAAAATAAAAAGGACCTGTAAACTATAATACACACTTGGGCCAATAATACTTACCTTATCGGTTTAATAACATAATATATACAGATTTCTCTTGACTTATGATGGGGTTGTGTCCTGAAACACCCATTGTGAGTTGAAAACATCCAAAGTGCACAATGCATGTGATTGCTCACCTAGTGGGCTGAACGTAATAGCTTCACCCTTCAAAGTGCTTAGAACACGTACATTAGCCTACTGTTGGGCAAAATCATCTTATGCAAAGCCTGTTTTATAATCAGGGGTTGACTATCGCATGTCATTTATCGGCTATTGGGCTGAAAGTGGAAACAGAACAGCTGCAGGGGTGAAGAACGGTTGTCAGTGAATCGGTGGTTCACCCTCGTGGCTGTGGGGCTGACGGGAGCTGCGGCTGGCTGCCACTGCCCCGCACCAGGAAAGGGGACAATGGCACAGCCTGTCAGTCCAGGAAAACATCCAATTACGATTTCTATTGAACGCAGAATGCTTTTGCACCATCGTAAAGCCAAAAAATCATAACTAAAACCGTCATTAAGTCAGCGACCCTCTGTATAACTGACATTTAAACTTATTTCAGACTTCATTTCCCATTCTACCAGATTCACTTCCTAACCTTTGGATTTCATTACATTTTTTAAGGGACAGAATGCTGCGATTTTTTTCTGTGTGTGTGGACTGGTTATTATCTCTAAAAGTGAGTCCATCATTTTCCTAAAGGCATTTCTAGTAGAACTTCAGTATTCTGCAATGTCTTCAATCTTCAGCTGTGCGTTGTGAGAGCCAAAAGAAATATAGACTGTACCTGTAGCTTTCACACTGAATGGGATACGTGTGTGAGCTGTGTGTGTGTGTGTGTGTGTGTGTGTGTGTGTGTGTGTGAAGCATGTGTATACGCCTTGGATTTGATCCTGACTTATTCCTTGAGTATAAATAAGACAATGAAAGCCTTTTCCAAGTCTCTAGGGTTTTCATGAGATGCTGGACTATAAATAGTTATCTAGTGGAGGAGTGGAAATGGTGTACCATTCCCTCTCCTCCTCTGAGGGCTTTGCATACCAGAGAACAACACTGACTTGCAAGTATCTGGCTTCCTATGTGCTGGAATTGTTTATAAGGTCAAATTATGGATTAACCTTTTGCGATGAAAAAAAAATCAACAAGGTTATCTTCGTGAACATTTTGTTTCTTAGGGAAATTATTTTATGTGGAATTTACCTAATGCACCACATAAAGATTCTTAGCACAGAATATCCAGCACATTGTAAAAATTTATTTCCCTTGAGTTGCTTAAATGTCATCGTGTTTGGTACAAAATAAGAAACACCTCATTGCGCAGATAATCTTGCCAGATCTTTTCTGCTACGGTCTCATATGTAATGGTACCATCGATATAGAAAAGGATACTTGAATAATTACCTGGTGAATACAAATAGCAGAGTCAGCCACAAGAGATAATTCAAAAAGCCTTTTTTTGTGTGTGTGCTTTCTTATTATTTTTAGAACAAGATTATTTATCCAGAGTCTAGAAAATTACCTATATTGTTTCCAACTGATTCTGCCTGAACTAGTTCTGTGAGACCGGCTGACCAGACCACACTGGATGATACCAGACTATAAGTTGCTTGAAGGCACAGCCTGTATTGTATTTATCTATGAATCTCTCCTGTGTCTTGAATATAGTAGGCAGGCTCTAAATAGTTTTTAAATTAAAATGCATTTTACTATGAAAATCATTTCTGGACCTCCCAATAATCAGTGTCTCAAAAAATATACTCCTTGACACAATTTTTTATTACATCAGGTTTAGTTTCCCATGGGGATCCACGTATGTTGTGGAAACATGGATGTATTTGCGTAAATAAAGACCATGAGAAGGAAAGCAGAGGCAAAAATTGGGTAACATTTGGTAAGTCTGGGTAAAGTCAGTGCAGACCTGCCTGGCCTAACAGAATTCATATGCATGAAGAATGTTTTCATGGCTGTAGTACATTATACAGTTTTGTCTTACTTTCTTCTTTCAACAGTTTTATTATTAAGGAAGCTTGAAAATCAGGTGAGATGCTTGTGTGTTTGTGTGTGTGTTTGTGTAAACAAGAGATAAATGAAATTTCACCCCGATGAGTCCTGCTTAGAATGATGCTATTAATGGAGAACCTAATATGTGTCAGACGGTCTTTAAATACACTAACATATTTAAATCAAACAACAGCCCTATGAGGTTACTGCTATTTCCATTTTTTAAGATTAATAAGCTGATGTTCAGAGATGTTCAATAACTTGCTCCAGATCACATAGTAAGTGGCAGGGCTGAGATTCAAACCCCAAACTCTGACTAGTAAATTGGTATTCTTCCCACGCACTGTGCTTGACACAGGAGGCACCCACACATGGTGATTCTTAACAGTGTCAAAACTTTTTTTTCTTCTGGAACACCACTTGTCTATAATTACTACCTGTAGAGTCTTTCTTTGTGCCTTAAAGCCAGATTAAGGCTTGTTTAGGTAGAACAATAAAATAGTCCAGTCTCAGCTTTTCCCGGGGCAGTCAATAACTGGACAGAAGTGAGTCACCTTGAATAAAAGAAAAAGAGTGAAGCGAGATCGTTGTGCATGCTGTCTTTTTTTTAATGCAACGAATTAAGCAATTTGAATTTTGAGTAGAAAGAAACAAATGAAAGCGTTGTTTCGCTTTTCTAACTACATTGAATACTATCCTAGAATTTTTCCCTTCAGGCAGCAATGACCGAGCACGATGGGGGAGCTGCCGGTGGGAGAGCTAGAAGGCTGTGGGTTTTCACTAGTGAGGGAGAGGGAGCCAAGGTGGCCTTTTGACAGGTGAGGTGAAGGCAATTGCTACTTTCAAGTCCATCTCCTTTCCTGTGCACACAGGAGAATTTCAAGTTAAAATGGCAAAACCAAAAAACTATCTGACTTTTTTGTTCAAGTGCTGTTATACTCAGAAGCAGGCAAAATAGCAGACGAGGAAATCTGGGTCTGCTGAGGTGGTCACCCAAATCCCTCCATGTCTTTGCCGCGCCAGGTGCTGGCTACAGCGGCCAGCCCAAGTGGCGTGACTCCTCCCCTCCCTGAGCTGATTGGGCAGACATAAAAAGACATAATAATTTCCTGTAACAATACAAGAGGACTTTTAAAGAGACACCAGTCAAAGAAAATTCAGACCTCAGAGGGAGAAAGTTACCTCCAAAAGGCCCCTGGAGCCAGCCCAAGGCGGGGAAGGTTCACAGGGATGGGGGAAGACAAGACACCGCAGAGGGAAAATCAGGGCTCTGACGCAGTTTTCAACCAGTTGAAGCGAATGGCGTCAGTAGGAGATGGCGCTGCCCTAACTGGCGCTACTCGTGTTATTAACCAATAATAAGCGCTCTGACTGGACAGGTACCGTAGTGGTTTAATGCAAACTACTTTTTATTCGTTGGTGACTTGAAGCAGGTGTCTGTGAACTCTAGCAGCTGATCACATCCACTTTCTGTGAAGAGGCTTTATAATAATTAAAAAATATATAGTTTATTTATGTATTTGAGGTGAAATTAACATAAAATTAACCATTTTAAAGTGAACATGGCAGTGACATAAATGTATATTCACAATGCTGTGCGACCATCACTTCTATTTAGTTCCATAATGTCTTCATCACTACAAAAGGGAACCCCACACCTGTTAAGTAATTGTTCTTCCTTCTCCCTGCTTTCTGCCCATGGTAACTACCACCCTTTGTTCTGTCTCTCTGGATTTACCTATTCTGGATATTTGTTATAAATGGAATCATACAATATATAATCTTTTGTGTTCAGCTCCTTTCACTTAGCATAATGTTTTTTGGGTTCATCCATGTTGTACCATTTATCAGTACTTCATTTCTTTTTATGGCTGAATACCATTCCATTATATGCATACACCCTTTTCATTTATCATTCATCCATTAATAGACATTTGGGCTGTCCTACCTTTTAGCTCTTGTGAATAGTGCTTCTATGAACATGTGTTGTCTTAGTCTATTTGAGCAGCTGTAACAAAATACCATCGAGTGGGTGGCTTGTACACAACAAAAGTTTATTGCTTTCACTATGGAGCTGGGAGCCCAAGACCACGGAGCCAGCATGGTTGGGTGAGGGCCTTTTCTTTGGGTCACAGACTACTGGTTGTATCCTAACATGGTGGAAAGGGCTAGGAAGCTCTGTGGGGTCTCTTTTATAAAAACACGAATCCCATTCATGAGAGCTTCACCCTCATGAACTAATCATCTCCTAAAGGCCCCACTCCCTGACATCATCACATCAGACATTAGGATTCCAACATGTGATTTGGGCGGATGTAAACCCTCAGACCATACATGTGTGTACCCACACTTGTTTGAACACCTGCTCTCAGTTCTTTGGAGTACATACCTAGGGGTAGAGTTACTGGGTCCTATGATAATTCTATGTTTGACCTCTTGAGTAGCCACAGACTGTTCTCTAGGGTGGCTGACCCATTTTCCATTCCTCCCGGCAATGTAAGAGAGTTCCGATTTCTCCACATCCTTGCCAACATTTGGTATTGTTATTATTATTTTTTGATTACAGCCATCCTAATGGGTATGAAATGGTGTCTCATTGTGGTTTTGATTTTATACGATACGCATCTTTTTATGTGCTTGCTGACCATTTGTATATCTTCTCTGGAGAAATGAGCAATGTCTATTGAAGTCTTTTGCCCATTTTGAGTTGGGTTGTTTGTTTCTTAGCTGCTGTTGAGTTGGCATACTAAGTTTTGACCCACACAGTTCAGCTGGGTCATGCCATGAATCCAGCACCCACAGCAGTTTTAGAGGTGGGGCGTGGGTAGGGAGAAGAGAAAGCAAAAAGCACAGGAGAGGCTGGACTTGGGGTATGGCTGAAAGGATGCTAATACTCAGCTTTATCTTCCTCAATAACTTAGACTACAAGGTTTATCTTCTCTGATAACTCAGAAGAGGGAGAGAAAGTTCTGGCATGGTGATTTGATGGATATCTAAGCATTTCTAGAATCTGTGACCTTAACTTCATTCTCACTGCCAAAGTCTAGCTCAGTAATCAAATGCTACTACTTCTTATAGTGCACTTCACACATTATCTTACTTAAACTCCAGAGCCAGGCCGGGTTAGTGCCATTACCCTAATTTTACAGATTCAAAGACTTGAAGCTGGGGGAGATTGTGTAACTGGTTCAAGATCACAACTGGAAGGAGGCTGCATGCGTAGGGATTCCATCCTCACAGATTCACACTCTTTCCCTGTTCCTCCGTGGGCGGCTCATCATGTGTTTGCACCATTGCTGGTCTCCAGGCCTTTCTCCTCTGCTGCAGCATTGCCTTCTTCAGTCCTCCACATCGCTGACATCAGTGGTTTTTCTAAACTGTAAATTTATCATGCTACATCCTTGTTTAAAGTCCTTTAATGGTTTGTCATCCTACAAGATCTTCTGTCTTCCCTTTCAAGTGATCATCTTTGGCTTTGCTCATTTGCACCCTCCCTTCCAGTCATGTCAAACGACTCCCAATCTCTGGAAGCTGTCATGCTGTTTCAGAACCCTGTGCTCACGACAGAGTTCTTTGTCCCTGGAATATGCTGAAGGCTCCATTCCCCCTCCCGCCACCAGTACTACATTATGAATTTTCCCTATGCTATAAAATACCCACACATTGGCAAGTGAGGTAGTCAGGGGGAAAAAGAAAGGGAGCTGTCGTTATTTATGTATCTCATCTTGACTACCTGAAATATCTAAAAGAATCAACTGAAAAACTTAGAAGATTGCTTAGCAGGCAGATACAAGGTTTCAAGAAATCAATACATCTCCCAATCACCAGCCATAACTAATGAGAAAATAAAATGGAAAATAAGAATCTTATTCACAATAACATCAAAAACCATAAAACACTTAGAAACAAACTTAATGAAGATACGTAAATCCGTATTTTAAAAAAGCTTTCTAAACTGTTATTGAAGGATAGAAAAATAGCACCTGAATTTGTGAAAATATACCTTGTGCTCCTGCCCAGAAAGTTGAATGCAATTAAGAGCCTGAGATTGGACTGTACAAGTTTGGATGCCATTTCTACTGATTCTTCAGGGAAGTTTCTTCACTTTTCTAGGGTTTAGCTTCCTTGTTTGTAAAATGAAAGTAAGAATATTAAGTTAACTCACATATCAAGTATGAGAATTAAATGAAATGATCTGATTAAATAAAATGCTCTGCTAGAACCCTCAGGCCAGGGTCCAGGCACATAGTAAATACATAAGTTATCTATTATACTAAAGATGTCAACTATCTCTAAGGTAATCTGTATATTTAATGCAATTCCAACTAAGCATTTGTTTCTGTGAGGGATTTTTTAACTTTACTGAGAGGTCATCTTTAGGGTATTTTTTTGTTTGTTTGTTTTTGTTTTCTGTTTTTGGAGTTGTGTATCTTCTGAGCTGTGGTTATCTCCCAACAGAGAGAGGTGTTTTACTTCTGGTTTTGCTTTTGTTTTGGCTCCATATTATGTCTCTATCTCCTTTTCTCCCTTCCATATTTCTTTTGTTCTTTTCTTCCTTCTTTCCTGCCTTAAAGTCTTACAGATATTCTCCTACGTGTTAGACTTTTCATTGTTTTACCTCCCACACTTAGATCTATAATTCACCTGGAAATGAGGTTAGGTTATGGTGGGAGTTAGGTCAAGCTTTACTTGATTTTCCTCCATACGGGTGTCCAATTGTCCAGAACCATTCACTGAAAAGACTGCTCTTTCTTCGTGGCTCTGCAGTGTTGTCCTGTTTGTATGTCCATAAATCTATTTCTGAACTCTGTTTTCTTCCATTGGTCAATTTGCTAATCTTATGCCAATATTGTACTGCGTTAATGTTGTCGTGATGTCTGGTGGAATAAGTCTTCCCATCTTGTTCTTCTTCAGGAGTGTTTTGGCTACTTCTGGCTCTTTTCTTTTACATATATTTTAGAATTGGCTTGTTAATTTCCACATAAAAAAAGCTTTTGGGATTTTGAATTGTAACTGCACAGAGTCTAGAGATCAATCTGAGGAAAACTAACATCTTTACAATATAGTTTTCCAGTCCTTGAACAGTCTTCCATTTATGTAGATCTCATTTTTACTGTTTTAGTAATGTTTTATACTTTTCTGTGCAAGATTTTCATGCTAATTTCTTACCTTGGGGTTTCTATACACCTAAATACGGTGCAGGTTTGAAGTTTCAACTTCATAAGGAAGTATTTTTTCTTCTAAGAGTAGTCCTGGGTTATGGTAAGCTTACTCATGACTACTCTGGGTTTGTGGACTACATATTTTTGATCCTTTTTTACTGATGGCCATTTGACAGCCCAGTTTCTTGCAGGAGCTCAGCTCTCAGTTCTCACGCCCTCCTGCAGTACTGAGGTCCCAACTCCCGCTCCTGTTTGCAGGAAAACTTCAGGCCTCTATCCAAGACTGATACCCCCATTCTGGATTTGCTTTCTGTTTGGACGCCATTTCTACCGATTCCTTCTTATGTCATCTGAATGTGTAGGGATTCCATCCTCACAGATTCACGCTCTTTTCATTTCTAGCACCTGTTGGTCTTCCTCTCCTTCTTTTGAGCTTAGCTTTGTATTTAAAACATTACTTTGGTCATAGTTAATAGAGAATTTCTGTTGTTTAGAGTGTGAGAGGGAGGCTTCAATGCTGGCTTAGAATGCCACATTTCTGGAATTCTTCACCAATACTACTTGTAACCTTAAAAAAAGGTCCACTAATAGAAGAATAGTTAAAGAAGAGAATGAGGTAGATCCAAGTATGGAAGGCTTTCTAAGTCATATTACTAAATGAAAAGTTTCACAATAATATGCATTGTATAATTTAATTTACATAAGTACAATGCAAAACAACTCTCAATGTTTATACCAATAAATTTGAAAACCCACATACAAAACTGTTCATAGTGGTTACCTCTAACATGAGATTGGGGTGGAGGGCTGATGAAGAAAGGAGCCTCTCATGGAAATTTTCATATTATTTTGTATTATGTGATTTGTTTGACTTACTGTTGGGTTACAAGTAAAACAATAATTTATGTTACTTGCGTGACTTAACAGTGAATCATTTCCCCTCCTCCAGCTCAAGCCTCAGGATCTGGACAGCCTTCAGAGCCTTGTCCTCTTCTTGCCTTTCATCATCTGTGCTTCACCATCTGGCGGCCTCAGTCCCTTGAAAGGGCCATTCTTCTCTTCACCCGAGAGCCTTTGCACCTCCTGTTCTCTCTGTCTGTAGTGTTCTTCTTTCACCTCTTTGCCTACTTGACTATAACTCATACTTTGGTGGCTCTTAATCTCTACAACATGTCCTCAGATCAGGTAATGTCCCCTTTTATATGCTCTCCTAATGTATTTTATTTCTCTTTGCAACATATGCCACAATTTTAATTAAATAATTAATTTTGAAAGTAGTTGTGTAATGCTGGGCAACTCCAGTGGAACATGAGCTTCATTCCATCAGGGACCAGGACTGTCACATTTGCTGGTTAATTCCCAGGAACTCGCAGAGCATTTTGTACATCACAGGCACCTTATACATAATAAACACTCACTGAAGGAATCAATAAGTAAGGGAATGAATTTTTTTTTGAATCTTGAGTATAGTTTCTGATTCTCCTCAACCCCTTCATGGAACTTAGGGATTTGAAGCGCCCATGTTGGGCATATTAATTCCTTCTGCTGTTCCTGTTTAGGAGCACACAGTTCCATGCAATGCAGGCAATGTGGCTCTGCAGTCCACTGTACTCAGAGTGCATTCTGAAAATGCTGTCCATAAAATGTATCTTCTAGAATTCTCGCTGCCTGTGAGTCTGTGAAGGCCTTTTGGTTATGAACAAAGGAGGGACCTACTAGACCTCTAAGGACTTTTGTAGGAAAGGCAATTATTTCCTGGGCTGTGTGCTGCCTGGGAGAGTCTCCCTCTATCCCCAGGAACCATTTCCTCTCTGCTTGTTTCCAGGCTCCCACCATCCAACATCTTCACCTTCAGATGCAAGCTGGTCTCTTGCTGTTTCACAGGAGTTTGGCTGTTGGACAATTTCCTGTCTAGGGGTCCTCATGAGATTATATACTGAACTTTTATTCCCAGTGTCATCAGGAGTGAAACTAACTAAATTGAACTCTAGAGAATGTGCTCTAATACATAAGAACACAGCTAAGTAATTGCTGTGTTGTGCAGAGGAGGAAATCAGTCACTATAAAACTCACGCCATAGGACAACTCATTTCCAAGCAAGATCATAATAGGAATTGCCTAAACCCAATGAAGCTTATATGAATATTTTTTTTAAAAAGGAACCATTCATCCATTAGACTGGGGGAAATACTTCCTTCACTTAAAAGGTGAAAACTTTTTGATGTCGCAAGCACATAGGCAATGTGTCATGCACATGCTCATCAGAACTTAATGGACGACTTCAGTTACACACAAATTCAGCCATGTTGAAACTCCTGTTGAGTGATCCCTCGTGTAAAGCCCTTCTTGCTGCTCCCTCTGTAGTTGGGTGTCATGGCTCTCCACCCAGTTCTTTCTAAGGTTTTCTAAAGGAGAAGCCATTAGTTCAGATGTGCCATTTACTGTCTATCACAGGGCAACTTGCAAATGAACGTTACCCTCCAGGAAGCAGAGCTCATCCATTCTCAGAGAAAAGATGGTAACTGGGCTTCACATATGTTTCCCTTTTTGAGATACAGACCACAGGATTTGTTTATGACTATTTTTAGCAAGAACAGGAAACTTACAACGAAACTCAAATGGAGGGGAATAGAGTTAAAATGCTATGAAACTCCTGGGAAGTATGTTCCAGATGATCCAGTGGCTTAAAAAAGTCCATTTTAAAAACATGAGACTGATGCAGATAGTTGTTTTTTCAGTAGCAGGGAGGGGCCCTGTGGTGCCAACCACGCTTTCTGGCCCTGTGACCCGCTGCTCGGGATTTTCAGAACAGCTGGGTGGGGCCAGGACTGCAGTCTGTGGCTGTGGAAAAAGTGTTTCTCTGTGAGAAACTTGCAAGTATGTGTAAAGGTCAAGCCAGGAATGCTGATTCTTAGCAGCAGCCAAACCTTAGCCTTCACCTCAACACTGACTTTGGTTTTTGAACACAGTTTAAATGAGTAATCGGAGGAGGTGGCGTTCAAGGGCATTTGCGTCGCCCCATAAGCTGGCACCAAACCCTCTTCACTACTCTCCTTCCTGTGGGTCGCATGTGCACCGCCGGGCCACCTCTCTTGTCAGAACAGGCCAGGTTACATGCTGCTGCAACAGAAAAGCCTAAAGTCATCACCTGGCGTTGGTTTAGGGATTGTTGGTGGATGGTGAGAAAACATTTTCTGAGGCAGGAAGGATGTTTCTCTTTCCCTCTGACCTGGAGACAGACAACAGTTGAGGTGGTGTCTGCTCCATCCCCGTAGCTCCTGAATGAGGAGGTGAGCAGTGCAGCCCCTGCTGACCTGCAGTGCAGATAAGCTCTTGTGATTATACGCCGCTAAGATTTAGCAGCATAACCTGGCTTATCCTGACTAACGCCATATTTATGACAGTTTTACAGATGAACCAGTAAATGCTCTTAAAGTTTAAATAGATGGCCCAAGATTCTAGTCAAGGGCCAGGGAAATCATGGATGTTCATAGAGCCTGAGCTCTCTTAACTCTCTCTGGCTCAGGCTGACTCTCACTTATATCTGGCAGAGCCTTGAAATATCATCGACTTTTCCATCAAACACTGAGACTTCCGCGTAATGAGGTCATTCTGATCCTACTGGCCTCTGGGAATGAACTTGGTTTTGTAAGAGAGCAAAATAATGTTTTTTTGGTTTAGCATCACAGGTAAGATGACCAACTATCCCTGTTTGCCTGGGACTAGAAGATTTCCCAGGATATGGGACTATGAGTGGTAGGTAAAACCAGGAAAGTCCCATGCTAGCTGGGACCCTTTGGTCACCCTGATTGCTGAGGTGACATATCTTAGCAACACTTAAGAATTATGCAGTGTAAAGTCCCATTGAACCTTGCAATTTTTTCCATCATAATATTTATTGCATTATATTATAAATGGCTCATACTGCTCAGTGTCTATCTGCCCACAAACTCCTGAACTCCTGAGACCAAGGACTGTTTCTTCTCCATTTTCCATTCCCAATACCTTGTAAATCTCCTGTCATTTCAAAAGAGCACAATTAATATTTATTGAATGGAGGAATGAATGCTGTTTTTCTATTGCTTTTCATTCCCCAAATTGATGCGGTGTGATTGGCTTTTTCTCCTTTGAAGATCAATTGTCTAGGTATTAGTTTCACTATAAAGGCAGGAATCATCCTTGACCATGGCTACAAGCTTGCATGAAGCTTTCAGTGTGACCTGTAGTGTACAATTACATAAACCCAGTGCTGTGTTTCAGTATAAACTGGTTCCTTATTAGACTGACTGAATAATTGAATCTCCTTGTTTGGCATTTGTTTAAAGACAGAGGTCATGGGACAAATGGTGGGTATTTGAGGCTGTGGAAACATATGTTATAAATTTGGTTTTGCTGCTTTTGGTAACTGGCATTATTGTGACTGAAGACCTGGGCATCCCAAGTCTGCCCTCCACCCTTGCAAATGCATAACAACATGACCTCCAAACCAAGAGGCAGGAGGAAACATCTCTGTAGGCATGCCTCACTGATGGACTGCATTCTTGCCCAGTTAAGGACAGCAAACAGTGGGCTGAGAAACTTGTTTGAGAATAAGATCCAGGTCCCACCCAGTTGAATATATTTTATAATATTTTATGAGGTGTGAGGATAGAGTTTGGTAACACCACTTACAGATCAAGTCCTCAGATATCTTCACTGAGTTCCTCCTAAGCTCAGTGCTCTTCTGACAAGTGACTTACATTCTATAAAGAGCCCTGTGGAGTGGGGGAATGATCACGGAACAAGTATTAAGAGAACTGAAAAAAAAATTCCATCCTCCATTTCTCATCTGCAAATGGGTTTAATAATAGCATCTATCTTTCTTACCTTATAAGATAGTTTGTGAGGTCCAAGGAGATTAAGTCAGTGAAAAGAGGTTGATGATGGTGAAATGAAGAATAAATATATGATAATATAAATTTTCTACCTCTGTCACTTCACTTGATCCTTTCCATCCTATAACAAAACCTACCTAAGCTTGCCTTCCACTTTAGGACTTCCTTTTATTTTTCCCAATATTTTCTTTACCACAGGACTGGAATAACATTTGCTGCGTGCCATTCTCCCCATAGTGGTACTTGTGACCCAGGTACCTTGATCTTAGTTGTACATACAAGTACTAGCTCATAGTAGTCGTGTCCAAGATCGTGCAGGCAGACCTTAGGTTTGAAAGTGTGCCTAAGTCATTGCCCATGTGAATTTCCACCACACCATCCTACCTTCCACATTTTAAAGAGTTTCCCTCCTCTTTTTTGAGTCTTCGATTTGATGTTCAAGTTCACATTTTAATTTCCTAGGCTTGATGTTCTCTCGTCTCTTGTGACTCCAGGCGGAAGTGTCCCACTCTTTGTTCTGGAAGTCCCATTTCCTGGGTCCTTGAACCTGCTTTTGTTTGGACCTTCTTGAGCTGTAACAGCTAGACCTGCAGGTGAGACTCCAGGTGCAGGCCCTCCAGGACTGGATACCGGGGCAGGACAAGGTTTCTGGATGTATTTCCAATACTCATCATGATACCCAGATTATCATTAGCTGTTCTAGCTGAAGTAGGGCAGTTCCAGTGGGACATCCTCCAGCCATAGCCAGCACCCAGGTGACCTGCTGTTAGGGAACATGATGTTTTGAGGTCTCTAAAATGATTTCATTTATGTATTCAACAAATTCTTTAAAAGCACCAACCCTGTGGCAATCTGTGTTCTAGTTGCTGTGGGTAGGGTGGGGAATAAAACACCCAAGTCCTGTCTTCATGGAGCAGCATATTGAGTGGCGCAGAGACAATTAACAAATATAAAAACTCATAGTATGTCTGGGTTTATCACATAGCTGTCTAACTGGCCCCCTTGCCTCCAAGGAGGTGGTCAGTGCTACGTAAGAAAAATAAAGCTGAAGGAGGATATTAGAGGAAAACTGGCAGAAGGCTTGCCTCTTTACACAGGAGGGCCAGGGACTTCTCTGATAAGGTGAGCAGAAATTTGAAGGAAATAATGGTTTATGTCAGGGAAGAACATTCTAGGCAGAGAAAACAGCAAGTGCAAAGGTCATGGGGAAGCTACTTGCCATGTTTGAATATGTCAGTATTGCTGGTGCTCAGAGGGAGTAGAAGGGATTGGGGAGGTAAGGTCAGAGCTTCAAGGTCAAGGTGAGGCAGAACTTGTGTGGTTTTGTAAATTACGGTAAACGATTTGGTTTCTTTTCTGTGTGACGTAGGAAAGCATTGGAGTATTACAAGCAAAGAACTGGCTTGATTGGACTTCACATTTCAAGAAATTCACTGACTGGTCTGCAGAGAAGAGACTGTGGGACCAGAATCGTGGAGGCAAAGAGGCCAGTTAGACAGCTCTTGTAACAATCCAGTTGAGAGGCAGTGGTGGCTTGGGATAGGGTGATGGTGGAGGTGAGGGCACAGTGACCTCGGACCATGTTTATAGTTACATAGGAGAGAAAGGGAAGAGTCAATGATGACTCCCAGGTTTTCAGCTTGAGAAATTGCAAGATTGGGTGAATGAAGTTGCCCTTCATCTCCGAGTGAGGAATACTGTGGGAAGTGTGTTTGGTGTGTGTGTTGTGTGTGTGTGCATGTGTGTGTGTGTGTGCATGTTTGTATATCATAGCAGAGAACTGTAAAATGAAAGTAAAAGATGTATTTTGTGTATTTTAAGTTTGA
The DNA here is from genome assembly GCA_032199065.1 of Smutsia gigantea. Classification (NCBI taxonomy): domain Eukaryota; kingdom Metazoa; phylum Chordata; class Mammalia; order Pholidota; family Manidae; genus Smutsia; species Smutsia gigantea. The sequence continues at coordinate 190,095 of JAVSCE010019062.1, forward strand.
GATACCTTCAAGTAAGGATTTTAAGCAAGTGGCTAGATATGAATGTGACATGTTTAGAGGAAAGGTTGGGGCTGGAGTTTTCAGTGTGTGATCTTAAAAGGCTGGAGGCTAAATGAGATTACTTAGATAGATAAATCGATAAAGAAGGGTCAGAGCACTGAACGCTGGAGCACCCCTACACACCATTTAGAGCTTGGGAAAAGAGAGGGAAGCAGCAAGGAAGAACAGTCGCTTAAAAGCAGTTTTGGTGGCTGTGTGGCAGCAGCTACATAAACACTGGGTTTCTGTATTGGAGATCTGCTCCCAAAGTGGGGGTCCGCCAGGAGATATTCATGCTTGTGTGTGGCCACTACTCAGGATCACTGCCAAAAAAGACTCCTTTCTTATCATTAAAAATCTGCAGAAGATTGGTCACTGCTAAGATGGAAAATTAGGTTGAATTAGTTTCAATTAGGGAAATTAGTTTAACTGAATAGAAAGCAAAGAGATCTTATATTTTCCATAGTATAAGCATATCTATAATTGATAGAAACAAGACACTCTTGACACTATGGATATACAAATCATCAGTATGTGCATTTATAAACCCACAGCACGTGGCATATAAATTCAGGTATCAGAATGCACGTTAACAAAGTCATCCATACAATACATGAAAACAAAATTTGGGCTTTGGAACTCTTTTTCTCTCTGATTCCAACTGGTGTTTAGTTGTCTAGGTGACCCCAGAGAAAGCTTGTTTAACGCATGATGTATCCCAGGTGTGGATCTAATTGTTCAATTTTGAATTTTTAATCATGTGGTTAAAAGTTTTCTTCAGTTGCATTTTTAGACAACAGCAACTGCCTCTTTGGTTGACAACAAACACCGTAAGTGCAATAGGGGTGAAATATTAATAGATTGAAAAAAACCATTCTCCCTCTGTCCTGTGGACCTCTGCACAGCTCTGTCCTTAACTGGGCCACTCAGAAGTGGGAAAGGGAATGCAGAGCCAGAGAACGAAGGTATCAAATTCTTGGTTAAGTATGAAAAGTGTTGATCTTAGTATATAAGACAAAGAATTTCAAAAGAATAAAGGTAGAGAAAAGCTTCTTTGGGCCACGTCTCAGAGGGTGAATTGGAGAGGAAATGGGAGTCCGGGACACTGATGCGGTGTTGAAAACGGGTCCTAACTTGCACTCTACCCCATTATTTCCAAAGACCTGTGTGGGGTAAAATATTGTGACTTCTCCAAACATCCCATGTACTCAACACCCCACCTGCTAAGTCTTAGCAGGAGCTCATTGTTTCCTCTTAGTTTCAGAGGAGGGGCTTGGGGACAGGTCTGCACCAATGGGGTCACCAGGGATGTCCAGCTGGGCAATGGTGCTAGGGACTGGGGGCCTCGGGGGAGGAGGCACAGTGGCTTTGAGCCTTCTCCTCTGCGGGGCAGCCTCTTTAGGACGAATGTTCTGTTCCCCTCCCATGTGTCAGGGTGGCAGGATGGGCTGAGGCTGCCCCTGTTTGGGAGAGGCTGCCACCCTTGGCAGGCCTAGCAAGATGTGTTAAGCCTCTTTTTAGATGTCTCCATCTCCATCCTTTCATACTTCTTGAGGAGCCTCCTTTGTGCCCCCCGATGTGTGTTTGGTATCTGCTTCTTTGTGCTCCAACACTACCTCTAGCAAGCATTTGCCTTACTGCACTATCTACTGGTCTGCCTGCCCTGCTGGGTTGTGAGTCTTTTGAGTATAAAAAACAAATTATGACTGTTTTTATATTCCCCAATACCCAGGGTAGTGCCTGGGTCGTGGTAGGCAAGCAATAATGATTTGTTATGTTATAAAGGAAAACAAACACGTTCATTTTCTATGCCTTGGGTGTTCTGTTATCTGGTGTGGGTAACTGGGTTAGGCAGAGAAGAGTGACTCGGCCTAAGCTTAACGATGTTAACAATAACTAACCACCTACAGTGTGTTATCTCGTCTTTATTTTCTTTCCTTCAAATAACAGATTGAAGCCTATTTTCTCTGGAAAGCCCTTGCTGATTATCCATCTTACAATCTGCTAGCCAGTTTCCTTTCTAAGATGTTTCCTGTTACCGTTTTGGCTGTAGCCATAAATATGGGTTCCTAGATTTTATTTTTCTTTTTTGCCACATTGTGTTCTTAGAAATCACGTCTTCAATAAAACGGAACATTTTCTCCTCTAGTGACAATGTTGTAATTAAAAGCTGACCAAGGACTCAGTATCAGATAAAATATACTCAGGATCAATAACATGTCCAAAAGACAAGGCTACAGCTGCAATCCTCTAAAATAATTTAACAGAGGAAAATCATGCCCCAAGTGCTATAAAAGTGCCATAAACATATACAGTTTATTGATTATATAAGGATACTTGGAATTATGTAAAAACATAAAATTAAACCCTACTCTATCATAAATATTTACCTAAAATTAATATACACATTAAAACGAATATTTTCAACACATGAACGAGCAGCAATTTATTCTGCTTTTAAATTATAAATGCAATAATGGAGGGTGAGATGGTTCAGACCTCTTCTAAAAGTTGGTACAAGCCGGTTAGAAGCTATGCCCCTTTGCCCTTCATAGGTGTCTTCTCCAAAGCAGACCTGTCCAAGTAATTGAACTGATCCTTTACTGCACCCAAATTAGTAGTTGTAAGAAATGCTTCCTGTAGTTTACGACCCAGTATATCTAACCTTCTTCCTCTCCCTTTCTCTTTATTTAAAGCTAAAGGTGTAGCTGCTCAGTAGAAGACCAAAGCAAAGCTAGGGAGATACATGAAGCAGCCTTAAATCATTGAAGCTCTTCTTCCTTCTGTGAATGATTCTTCTTTATTTAATTTTTATTATAAGAGCAGTAAAACAATTGCTGCTTGTGGAGCAAACTAAAAAGAAAAAGAAAACCTTCCAGAATCTTTGTGACCTGGTTTCTTAGAGGTTGGGTTGTCTTTACGTAAAATTCAATGAAACAATTCAATCCACATTTGCTGAAGGCCTACTATGCACCGGGTCTGACGAGGGGCTCAGAAGAAGGTGCCACCGACTGGCCTGCAAGGAGCCTGGGCGAGGTGTGGGGTTAGGAAAGCAGCACTTGAGCCTCATGGTGGGAACTTTCTATAGGACGATAGTGGACTTGGGAGCCCCTCTCTGGGGTATCTCAGTCCTGTGGCCAATGATACTGATCTACAATCATGACTGGTAAGAGGAAGGACATTTAGAAACTGTTCGACAAGAAGCCTCTGTGTTTTCTAGTGAGATCTCAGTACTGAAATTTGGTTCATGTTTAATTAAGAAAATTCTCATAATCCCATTGAAAACTTAAATAGGATTATCATAATGTTTGGTAAAGGTTGATATTATAGGCAATAAGGATTCCAGTTAAGGAAATACAAGGGTGAGAGAGTAATGCTGAGGAAAGGAAATAATCCTCTTTTCCTTGAAGTGGGGAACAGTTGAAGTGGAATTGCTCAAAAAGGAACCAAACTGGATGGCCTAACCTGGATTTACATGGTTTAACTATTACTTTTCCGAAGACACCAAGTTCCACATTTCCATGAAAACAATAATTGTCCATGTGCATGGTAGAGTCCGGAAGAAACAAGTAGCATCAAGGATAAGATTATTTCCAAATAATCTATTAAAAAACAAGAACATGTGAGCAAAGAATTCATGAGTGCAATTCAGACGTTGGTGATTATATCTAATTTTGTTTGTCTGGAAAGTCTTGCTCTGTGGCAGACTTATCTACCTTGTTATCACTTATAAAATAATTCTCGAGTGACTTTTGATAAGCATGAATACAATCAGAAACCAGACCCCAAATGTTCTCTTTTTCTCAGGGGCTATAAAGTCCTATGTTTGGAGCCATTACTCTGCATTTTATATATATTTTGCCTAGAATGCATTTCTGAAAATGGAGTATGACCTCAGTGGAAAATTAAACAGAAACATGAGTTGTCTCTGTAAGCACAATGCAGTGGAAGTCAAAATATATGCAAATAATCAAGAAGGAGGCCTGAGAGCTACCACCCCTTGTGCCTCCTCTGTAGTCCCTCCTACCTGCTCTGCTGTCCTGTCTCTCTTCCCTCCAGCTCAGCCTTCACATGGGCTCCCAGGTCATTTGAACTGCTCAGACTTCTCTCCTACTAGACCCCTTCAGCGACTCCCTTCTGTGCTCAGTGGAAGGCCAAACTCTCTCACATGGTATATGACACCTCTGTGATCTGGGTTTTGAGGTTCATCGCCCACCGTTACCCAGCACACACCCTATGTGCTCACTGTTCCACATTCTTCAGGGATCTTTTCTTATGTATCTTCACACTTTTGCATGTAATATACCTTCTGCCTGGAAAGCGTTCAAATATCACCTTTTCTGTGAAAGCGTTTCCAATTCCTCCAGGAAAAGAAAAGGTCCGTCTCTGCATACGCGCACTTGTCAAAACACTTCTTTGATATTTGTCAAAATGGAGCTCATTCTTTTTATGTCTCAGTTTCCACTAAGACCCCCAAAGTTTGAGACGGAAAAAACAGCCAAGTACTACCATATTTCAGAGTAGGATGCTAGACCGTATGTGTGAGCTTGTAAAGGAGATGCTCTGAAGCCAATTTCATGAGCTCACAGTCTACTTTGGGATGCAAAAGAGCTGAAGGGTCTGCGGGGGAGGGATGATTTCTCCCAGGAGCACTGACAATGTGTGCTGCATGGTTCTCTCTCCCAGCCTACAGTGAGGGAGTGGAGAGAAGGACTTCCCTCTCCCCCGAAGTATAGCAAGAGCATTTCCACAGGACCGTCCAAGGAGAAAAACAGAAATCCCATTGGTTCTGTGCCTGGGAACTCTGAGGGCACGAGCCTGGAAATGGGGCCACAGCCCTGCTGGCAGAGCAGAGAGAGACAGGTGTTTGCAGGGAATAAGGTTCACTTTCATCCATGATGACTGGCAAGAGTGTTTAAGTGTTTCCCATTGACCAGGCGTGGGACTCACTGCAGTGAAATAGTCTGGAGCCACTTTAGAATTCTGTCCAAGAAGACAGCTGGAAGAGAGCAGTGACTCCAGTGGAGGGGTTGTGACTGCACAGCCAGAGGCAGAGAGAAGAATTAGAAGCCAGAAGGCATTGCCCTGTCAAGGGGGCATTCAGAACCCCCAGTGGGGGAACCTCTCATGCTCCCACTAGAAATCTCCGTCATAGAAGCAGTCAGCTCTACATCCTCTAAGGCCAGAGAGCGCTGCTGCCAGGTCATAGGAATACTGGAGAGTCAGGAAACCACCTATTTATCTGTCACTTTCCCCTATGACTTGGAGGAACCAGAGATAGTATTGGGAGAGGACAGAAGAGGGGCACCAGGCAGGGAGACAGAGGAGAAGTTCACCATACCCCTTCTTCCCCTTCTTCCCCACTGTCTGCTCCCCAGCCTGAGGTAGGCCCAGCCCAGGGAGCCGAGAAGCTTTATCTTTGAATGAGGTTCAGATTACTGAACTAAAATGAGACTGTTCTTGTGACTAACAGAGACAGAGGGACTTTGCACTAAGAATGTTTGAGAGTTTATGGAATCTGCCCAAGATTTCATTCACTTTCCATATAGGGAAGATAGTCTACAGAACAAAGTTAGAACCCTAGCCGAGAGAAATTACAGACTACCCACTCCAGCCCCGTTGGGAGACTTGCTCAGTATGCCAGTTATATCTGTTCATTGATTTGTTGCCCTCTTTATACGTAGAGCTTCTTGGGGATGGAGGGGATACAAAAGAGTTGAAGAGTTGCTTATATGGGAATAGAACCATATGTTACATTCATCTTTATACATCTTGATGAATTAGCCCCTGCCATATAGCAAATGTTTGTTGGATGATACAAGAACAAATTAATTGCTGAATGGGGAATCATATAGTGGTTCAGAGTCCAGACTTGGGCTTTGCCACTTCTTAGTTGTGAGGTCTTTGACCAGTTCCTTAATCCTATAAATCGTGTTTTCACTTACCTTTTAAAGTATTTTAAAGTCAAAATAGTACTTAGCTCATAGGATTTAGAGGATTAGATGTAAGATCATGCATGTATAATGCTTAGCACAGTGGCTGGTATGTAACGAATGCTCATATTGTCATCATTATTGTTGCAGTTAGTTGTTAGATTGGGAGCTGCACAGATCAATATGTGCTGACCGCCCCCACCCTAGCTGGGCCTGGTGTCCTTCATCTTGATAGTCTGGCCTTGACCCACCTGGGTCTGATGACTTTGATGCCTGGGTCCCTCAGCTTCACCTTCTCAAGGAGGGAACTTGGTTCTCTGCTAGGCTGGGGAGAGACAGTTGCCCTGCTTCATTGGGAAGAGAAAGGTCTGGATGAGGTGCTTTTCTAGGGACACTCAGTCAGGCTTTCTGTTTTCAGCTTCCCCGAACCCCCACTTTTAGAGGTATGTAGAATCTCGTTCCTGTCTTTCTGGGGTTCTTTGGCACAAACCAGCTTCCTTCTGAGCTTCTCCCAAAGCTGTTTTAGTTCCTTGGCTTTGCTAAGTCAGTTACCATAGACTTTCCAGCCTTCCGTATTTTGTTGCTTTTGCTTCCCGTTTGCCCCTGTGTGCTTATGCCCTAAACAAAATCCTTTTACCAACACGTGGGCAGAAGGCAGTGGAGAGAGAGAGAATCTACAATAAATATGAGTGTTCAGTCTGCTACGTAGAACTTGAAGTAGGTGAAACTTTCATAATGAGAATAAATAATGGTAGTTGTAGAAAAGAACTGAGTTGGCAAAATTAATTGTGGTTGTAAAAAAGATAAAATGTGTGCGTCTTTATTTTTATACATATAAAGTTAACAATACAGAGCAGTGTATTCTATTCTGCAAAACAAACCATGTAGAGATGTTAAGTTAATATAAAGCAATGAATGCTATTTTTCAGAATAAACATGTAGACAATATATGTTTCACCTTTGGATAAATTAGCAATCACTACAGGCCAGTTTATCAGAGAAGGTTTAATGGCAGAAGCGGCAGTTTTCCTGGACTCTGAATAATGGGTAAAATTTGGATTTCTGAAGGGAGTGGGTCTCTATTTAACCCACTTCTTTATGAACAATCATGTGACAGTCAGGATGGTATCTGCTGCAGTAGACATCACTTTGGGCTTCTCAACATGTTTTTCCTTGTTATCTTTCATTTTGATAAGAGACGAATTCTCACTTGGAAAGAATCAATCCAGCATGACAGAGGGAAGCAGAGCTTGGAGACAGAGAAAACTAATGACAAGACCTGCGAGCCCTATCCAGCTACATCCAAAGCCAGCATGCCCCAGGACTTCTAAGCTGTATGAGCCAGTCAATTCCCCCCTTTTTTCTTACACTAGTATTAGTTGGGTTTCAGTCACTTGCATCAGAAAGAGTTCTGACTAATATGACAGAGGAATGAGATGATATTAACTCTGAATTTTACAGTGGATAGTGCGAGACCTCAATTTATCATCTGACTTGAAATTACAACCTGCAGGTTGTTTCTCCTTAAGCTTGTTGGTGGTAGATAATTCTTGTCCTTTGATTCAAGGCATTGTGGGAACAGACTGGTGTCTACATTTTCCCTTTGGAGCCTGTTATTTTTCTCATAACAGAAGTTATTTGTAAGCAAAAATTAAAGATAAAAATTAATTCCCATCATCTTGAAAAAATGTGGGGAGTATGTCCCTAGAGTTAGGAGACCTGCAGAGTGATTCATGTATAGAGTGCTGCTGTGAGGCCAGCCCACCGAGCCCCCAGAACTCAGGAACTGAGAGTTTTATGCTAATTGATAAGAAATTTTTGCTGCAGCAGCCAGGGCAAAAATAGCAAACCTCTAGATAATCTGGAAAATTACTTAATAACAGCTAACTAGTAACAGCTAATTGATAAGTCACACACACTGTAGGTCTATTATTGTGTTGAGTACTTCTTGTGTGTCACCACAAACCTGCTCAAGGCTGGCTATTGTCATCGTTCCCATTTTCCAGGTGAGAAAGATTAAGGCACAAAGTGGTTAAGCCAGCAGAGGCACCCAGGCAGTCTGATGGTAGCGTAACATGTTCTTCATCAGGGCACTCCACTGCTCTGGGCTGTTAGGCCATTTACAGAAGCTCCCTTTGTTCAGCAGCAAGTCCCAGGTCTCCCTGACAAAGCAAGGTTTGGGGCAAGAAACAAAATTACCTGGATGATCAGGAAGAAGGAAAAAAATCAGTTTCTGCATGAAATATATTCTTCCATTTGTTTCAGTGGTGGCGAATTTTTCCTGGACATTTTAGATATTGTTCAGTGAATGGTTATCAGTATTATTGGGAAAGAATAAAGAGAAATAAAAATAATGACTTAATCATGTCTTTTTATTTGGAAGGAAACAACACTTTGGAATCATAGTTCTCTGCTGTGGATAATTTGGCAATGTCTGGAGGCTTTTTGGCTGTCACACCAGGAGGTGCTACTGGCGTCAAGGGGGTGGAGTCCAGCAATGCAGCCTACAGTACACAGGACAGCTCTCCCCTCCATCCGCAGAGGAATTATCTGGTCCAAGTGCCAACAGTGTCCAGGCTGAGAAACCCTACATTAAACATTTAAACAACAAGGATTCACTGAGTATATATATATTTTGTTTGTTTATTAAGGTATTATTGACATACAAAATTATGAAGGTTTCACATGAAAAAACAATGTGGTTACTACATTTACCCATATTATCAAGTCCCCACCCATACCCCAATTCAGTCACTGTCCATCAGTGTAGTAAGATGACACAGATTCACTGTTTGCCTTCTCTGTGCTACACTGTTTTCCCCGTGATCCCCCACACCATGTGTACTAAACATAATACCCCTCAATCCCCATCTCCCTGCCTCCCCACCCGCCCTCCCACACCCCTCCCCTTTGTAACCACTAGTTCCTTCTTGGAGTCTCTGAGTCTGCTACTATTTTGTTCCTTCAGTTTTGCTTCGTTGTTTTACTCCACAAATGAGGGAAATCATTTGGCACTTGTCTTTCTCTGCCTGGTTTATTTCACTGAGCATAATATCCTCCACCTCCATGTTGTTGCAAATGGCAGGAGTTGTTTCCTTCTTATGGCTGAATAGTATTCCATTGTGTATGTATATGTACCACATCTTCTTTATCCATTCATCTACTGATGGACACTTAGGTTGCTTCCATATCTTGGCTATTGTAAAAAGTGCTGCGATAAACATAGGGGTGCATATGTCTTTTTGAATCTGAGAAGTTGTATTCTTTGGGTAAATTCCAAGGAGTGGGATTCCTGGGTCAAATGGTGTTTCTATTTTTAGTTTTTTGAGGAACCTCCATATTGCTTTCCACAATGGTTGAACTAGCTTACATTCCCACCAGCTGTGTAGGAGGGTTCCCCTTTCTCCGCATCCTCACCAGCATTTGTTGTTCTTAGTCTTTTGGGTGGTGGCCATCCTTACTGGTGTGAGGTGATATCTCATTGTGGTTTTAATTTGCATTTCCCTGAAAATTAGTGATGTGGAGCATCTTTTCATGTGTCTGTTGGCCATCTGAATTTCTTCTTTGAAGAACTGTCTCTTCATATCCTCTGCCCATTTTTTAATCGGGTTGTTTTTTGGGTGTTGAGGTGTGTAAGTTCTTTATATATTTTGGATGTTAACCCCTTGTTGGATATGTCATTTACAAATATATTCTCCCATACTGTAGGATGCCTTTTTGTTCTGTTGATGGTGTCCTTTGCCGTACAGAAACTTTTTAGTTTGATGTAGTCCCATGAGTTCATTTTTGCTTTTGTTTCCCTTGCTCGAGGAGATGAATTCAGGAAGATGTCACTCAAGCTTATATTCAGGAGATTTTTGCCTATGTTGTCTTCTAAGGGTTTTATGGTTTCATGACTTACATTCAGGTCCTTGATCCATTTTGAGTTTACTTTTGTGTATGGGGTTAAACAATAATCCAGTTTCATTTTGTTGCATGTAGCTGTCCAGTTTTGCCAACACCAGCTGTTGAAGAGGCTGTCATTTCCCCATTGTATGTCCATGGCTCCTTTATCATATATTAATTGACCATATATGGTTGGGTTTATATCAGGGCTCTCTAGTCTGTTCCATTGATCTATGGTTTTGTTCTTCTGCCAGTACCAAATTGTCTTGATTACTGTGGCTTTGTAGTAGAGCTTGAAGTTGGGGAGCATAATCCTCCCAGCTTTATTTTTCCTTCTCAGGATTGCTTTGGCTATTCGGGGTCTTTTGTTGTTCCGTATGAATTTTAGACTGAGTATATTTTTAATGAGCTATGTGAACACACTTCTCCAAGCAGAAGAATTTGAAAATAGGAGACAACATATTATCTTGTCAAGTGCAGAACACAAAAATAACTTTAAGGAAATGACATAACTTATGTTGGACATATGAATAGTGTGATGATCTGGAGTTTCTAATTAGAAAGAAAATGTATCAGTTTAAGCAAAGCTCTTTGTGGTTTAGAGGGGACAGTTTTCAAAACTGCCAACTTATGATACAATTATTGAAAAAAATCAATTTTCTTATGATGAGACAGCTTAATTCATCAGCAAATGGCCTTTGTTGGCTTTCCATCATTCTTTGAATATTTTTCAACAGCGAGGGCTTTAGTTACTCTAGTAAGACATGACTTAATTAAAAAAAGGGAATTTTTATCTAAATGGGAAAATAACACAATTTAGATTTATTAGTACAGAGACCAAAAGGCAGAATTGTCCTACTTAGAAATCAGAAGACTCAGTACTTTTCATAATGATCTTAGTCTCCTTAATTTGAATATTTCAAAACTAATTATATTATGAAAATTGAATGCCACACACCAATTCACTTAGATCGCATTGATCATGATGAACTAATTTCTATAGATTTATGGTCTGAATAATTTATTATTGGGCAACCCACCCTGCATTAGTGGCTTTTGCAAAGTGGCGCAGAAAAGCAGACTTTTGCCAACTTGTAGTCATGTTTGGAGAGGAATTTCCTGTATGTATGTCAAAACCTGTCACCACAGAGCCCAGAGATGTCAGGTTATATAATGTACCAGCATAGAGACAGCATTTATGAAGGGATTTTTTTTAATGGAAAATATTTTTTTAAAAAGATGCATTGTTGAAGTCAAACTAGAGTGTAACCACTGTGCCTGTGCCCTAAGCGCAGTTCCAGGAAGGACCTCGGAGGTGTCAGCCACATAATCAGCCACAGGCAGGGCACCTGGGTCGCTCGTCCTACCAGGGCCAACTCACTATATGGCTGGAGGTAAGAACCAGGTGTGGCACTGAGAGGAGAAGAGTGGTGATGGCAGAAGGGGTATTGTATCATTCCTTCATTCATCCACTCAATATGTATTTTTTTCTTTCAAGCTTTACTGAAATATAATTGAAATATTGACAAAAAGTGTACATATTTAAGGTGTATGATGTGATAATTTGGTGTATCTACACTGAAATATTCACCACACTTAAGCTAATTAACATATCCAACACTGCCCATAGTTACCATTTCTTCCTTTTTTTTTTCTTTGTGCTACATTAAGTATGTATTTATTGACCCTCTAATAGTGCCAAGTCCTGTGTTTGCTTGGAGCAGACAGTGAGGAAGGCAGACTGGAAAGAAAAGAAGACAGCTTGAGAAGGATTATCTGGCTTTTTTTCTGGTCTCATAAAGTTTACAGGTTGCAAGGGGAAAACTGTTAAATAGATAATTAGGCAAACACTGTTACGCTGATCATACATACAACAGGCAGTACAAAGTGTCATGAGCTAGAATGACTAGAGGGACTAACTCTAGCCTGGGGCGTCAGGGGAGGTAGCTGGTAGGTGTCACCTTGTTCAGGGTGGAAAGAAGAAACCGAGATAAAACCTCAAAACAAAGGCAGGGCTCTTAGTTGATAAACAGTATGATTCAGGTTCAAGATATTCCTAATTAAGTGTGAGATGCTAGGCCTTCAAAAGACACAGAATCCTGCAGGTGGCCGTGGTTTTCACCAGTAAGCTAGCCGAGTGAACAGGGTATCAAAGGTTCTGACCTGCCGTAGCTACTGAACGAAGCTGGGGGGTGGGCAAGAACTGGCCCAGGAGGCAGGTGCAGGAGTAAGGAGCCAGCAAGAGGAAAGCGGTGATGTGACAAGCTGAGGAGCCTGGGCCCCATGGGGAGGACCAGCTGGGAGGTCACAGGAAGCGCAGAGCGGCTAAGGCAGCAGGAAGTGGCGCCCTGGGTGGGGCGCCAGACGAGGACTCTGACCTGGAAGGCAGTGAAGGGCCTCATCTCAGGGGCAGGAAGGGGGGATGATTTTTTGGGCTGGTTGTAATGAGGAAAATAAGTATCAGTTACATAAACCTTGCTAAAGCTTTTATCCTCTTTGGGGTTTTAGGCAGCCTGGAGCTTCTCTGACAAAATAATCTGGCCTTCTGGGAGGTTCTTGTGAGGGACAAGAACTGAAGGAAGAAAGCTAGGGGGTGGGGAGGTGTTAGCGGGCTCTGCCTTGTCTCAGCTCCATTTTGGGCGACGTAGCATATCTGCCTTGGATCCAAATCAGAAGAAAATAAGACCCTCCTGGTGCTGGCCCCCCAGCATGAGGAAATGATTTATATGGGACTCTTGGTTGAGATAAATCTGTTTTTCTGTTACAATAAGACTAAAAGTTGAGGAGTGGGAAATAAATTGTTGGATATTATATTGATAATTCATCTTGTTTAGACTAAAGAAGGAAATGATTTTAAAAAGCCCAAACCTCCAAAACCTGAAAACCCTCCATCCTAAGTGGGGGAAGGGAATACGAAGTGAAGTTAAAAAGGAGAGAGAATATACAGGAATATAAACCTGTGTGTGTGTGTGTACCAGCTGTAAACAATGTGGTATGAGGAAAGATGGGAAGAGATAGAAAAACAACCAGCATTAAGTTAAAAGGGATAATTAGAGGAGCCAGAAGAAGAGGTGAGTATTGCAAAGGATCTAGCTAACTTGAGATTCCTTCAAACATTTCGCTTCAGGAGCCTGCGGGGCTTTAAATACTTCAGGCTTTAACAAGATCATAAATGTGTATGTCTTAAATACACAAACACATTTTTTTTTTCCTCTGAAGGGAGGAGACACTAGGAGATGTGTTCTTGGCTGTCATTTGGGTAATATCTTCTAGTACATTTTATTTTCCGTCAAAAGCTCTGGAGAACAGTTGGCAAATAGAAATTGGTCCACAGATATAACAGCTTCCTGGAACTTTGGGGGAAGGAAATTGGTGGTTTCTTTAATTACGATATATTTGTGTGTGTGTGTGTATGTGTGTGTGTGCGTGCAGTGTTAGAACTAAAGATAGCATTCTGGCTAATGTCCTCAGGAGGGAAGGTAAATCTGGAAATTAATGATTTAAGAAGTGTATGCAGTTGTGTAGAATTTGCCAGGTTAAGTAAGGCAGTAATGTTCTTTGTTTTCAGTATCCTAGCTGGATCAGAAAGAGAGGATTGAAACTTGTTCTCTGATATGTAATCAGTTTAAATTAAAGGGCATTATTATTTACACACAGGGACCTAGTGTCTTTAATGTAGGCAAGAAAGCTTATTTACAACGAAGATGTAATTGGGGCTGGCAAGGGGAGTGCCGATAGGGCCTTAATTCATTGATTTGCTAATTATTCTTCTGGGTGTTATAGTACTTTTACCAATGAGCTACAGAGGCAAGGATGCTCAGCAAGCTATTTGAACTCGGGAGTTGTAGCAACAGCTTCTTGGCCATTTAAAATATTTTGGGATCCTTTTTTAAAAATCCTCTTTTATGCTGAAATTGTGGACTTCATAAAATTGAAGAATTAGATATGTTCTTATATGTACACTTAATTTATCAGCTGCCTGATGTAGCCCAGGTCTTGGCTTAATAAAGGCATTTAGTGAAGCTGGAAAGAAATTAGATGACAGGTTGGAATTTAAATAAAGATAAAAAATATGTCCCATAGAAAATGCCATGTATGTACCTCTTCAGGCTTCTTAATGACATTGTTTGGCAGTAGATACATCTATGTTCACTGATGTGTGAAGTTCAGCTTTTCTGTAGGCTGATGTTTATTTCTGCATTTCTTAGAAAATCATGATACTGAAGAAATTCAAAAAAGATTCAGTAAAATGCAAACAATGTTTACTTTGACATGTCCATCTCTTACCAGGGAAGCCCTGTGTGGCCTCTTCCTCGGGCATGTCCACTCCGCACGTGAAGTGTCTGCTCAGGCTGTGCCTTTTGCCTGGAAGTCTGTCTCCTGCCTTGTGCGTATCCTTTCTCCAACTCATTTTTGTTCCATTCTTCACAGATTTCGAGGAGGTGGTGATTGACATGAGTGGCTAACATCTAAAAGCCTATATCATGCTTGAGGCACTGGGTTGGCATTTTACATGCATTGTTTAGTAAGACCCCCATTTTACAGATGAGGGACCAGAGGCTTCAAGAATGCCAGTGGGTTCCCAACTAGTAAGTGGTATAAAGCCAGAAAATGCATCTAGGTGTTTTGTTTTGTCACTTCTAAACTTAATGTTAGAGAACCTCAGCTAGTTAAGGCCTTAATTTCCCTAACCAGTCTGCTGCTAGGAGGCAAGGACCTTGTGTTTTCATCTGCCTAGAGCAGGCACTCAACAGCTTTCTGTTGAAATGGAAAATAAAATGTAAAATGTCAAATAATTTTATACATAAGTTAAACATTGGAATAAATAAATAAATCACAGGAAGTTAGTTTCTTAAAATCGCTACATGAACACCACAGGACCCTGTTTCTGTATGAGTCAGTACAGCCCCCATGGGTATCTGGACATGTATGTGGGTTTTCTGAGGTTATCAGGATACTGGAGGTGGTCTTGCCATTAGTGGATGGAAGACAGGTATGTCAAACATCCTGCAGATGCGAAAAGGTCTCACAAAATTGCCAGGCCCCAGATGCCAATAGTGCCCCGCTGAGAAGCAGCACCTGTGTTTGCAGCCTGGTATACACAGATGTGGACCTAGTAGCCAGACTGAGTTCAGACTTAGCGCCACCATTTTCTAGCTGTGTAACTCCCATCACATTAGCTCTGCGCCCTCTACTCCTGGTACACAGTGCCCAATAATGTCAGCTCGGACTCACTAGCCTCCAGGAAATTGTCCCTGATGGCAAGATATGATCTTTGAGGAGTGACAGATCTTACTAGATTAAACAGTGATAGAGTCAAGGTGTATTCTAAAAAGGCGCTTCTCAGATCTCAGAGTGCTTAGAGATCTTCTGGGAATCTCGCTGAAATGCAGGTGCCGATTCAGGAGTTCTGTGAGGGGCCTGGGAGCCTGCGTTTCTGACAAGCTCATCGTGCTGGCGCTGTCCATGGACCTCGGGTTGAGCATAAGATTCTAAAGCCAACCAAAGAAAAGCTCACTTAATACATCAAACAACTGAGCATTTATTGCACATATATTGACACCTTCGGTTATAGAAATGGAGGTAATGGGAGCTGGGCATAAAGAGTATAGAATTTGATTTTTTCACAGAAGGAACTTCCATCTGCTTTGCCACTTCTATCGGAGAGAGAACATTCTCCTTAGATAACTAACGGATAACTATTTTTTAGGGGAAAAGGACAGAGAAATACTGCCTACCTACATTTCCTCACTAAGGAAAAATAGGCCATTTTGAGGCCCCATATAATTTTGGAGGAGATACTGTAACTAAGTACCGGAAAACCTTGGCCGCCATTCTTGAATGCAGGGTGCAAGCCTTGCAGATCTCAGAGCTGGTGTGAGCTGTGTGTGTTCTAGGGTTTCTGTGTGTGTGTGTGTCCTATTGAATATATGTGTATATGCGAGCTGGGAAGTGTTTGAGGTCTTTGCTAAACAATTGCTTTCTTAAATGTCACTGAAGACGGGAGATCTAATATCCCGCCCACACTAGAGGATTAAAGCTCTAAGTTAAGGGTAGGGGTTCCTAAGGCAGCCTGGACTAGAAACTGCATATTCTAGGCAGTGGAGGCTATTTGAATATAGTCATTGAGAGAAGAGACTACTCATTATCCACTTAAATACTTCCCAACTGCAGCATGATGTCGTGCGGGAGCCAAAGCAGTCGGCTCTGCATTCAGCCAGCTGATTTAGCAAGAAAATTTGCAAATTATGCAGTCCTTACAGATGGTGCTCTTGTGTTTGTTAGAATGTCTTAAAACACAGACATGCTTGACCATGAGTGGAATTTCCAGCCTCTTAGAGCTACGACTGGCCAGTCCTGGACTATTTCCACAGGCAGCTGGAGACCAGGAACAGACCTTTCCTGCAGGCTTATGATCAATGATTTCCTTTAAAACCCATTCGTATAATAAAATAACTTGGTGGTAAATTTAGCCAAGGGGAGCTCCTGGAACTTTTTAGTATCTTTGCTTATCTCTGAGCTGCTCGAGTCACATTTGAAAATGGTTCTTCATTGACTTTCTGGTGCACTGCCTGGAGATTGAGGAGGAGCTGGTACCTTGAGGAGGGATGAGAGAGGGTTCCACCAGTGTGAAGCGGGACCCCTGAGAGACTGTGAGGAGGGTCTATGCCTGAATGTGTAAAGGGTGAGCAGCAGCAGGCTGTGCCTTTCTCCAGAAAAGGTTTCTAGATTTGCCTCTTAGAATCTATCAGAAAGTTCAAAGCACTGAATCATCTTTGCAGGCCTTGATCTTTGTGACATGGGTTAGTCCTCATCACTGCGGTTGACTACTTGCTTGTTTTCTTGGTTTCTATTTGAATCGTCACCTTTTATCCATCCCCTCAGTGCCCTTTGGTTGTGCTTATTTGGGTTTTACGTCAGCAGCATCTCTAGATGCATGAGTGAGGCAAATAAAATTCCCCAGGGTTACTGAACTGCCCTTCATCTATTTTTAGCACTGCAATGAATTTACCATAGGCCACAGCATAACTCAATCACTCTAAGCCAGAGAGAAAATTCTGAGTGTTTTTTTTTTTAACCTTTCCCTAAGGCATTTGATATAGGCTCTAAGCTTAAAGGCACATTTCAATCACTGATTATTCAAGATATGTCATACTTAGGCTTCTGTAATAATCAGATTGTCACTGTCACCTAGATGTTCATCTCAGGCTCCTAATTTTTGCATTGGAAGCTACTGTGTCCTGTATGTTTGTAGCTCTGGCAATGCAGAAATGGCAACAAGAAGTATTTAATAAGAGACTGATGACAGCCAATTTGCTCTCTCAGCTGAGGAATCTGCCTTAAGAGACCCCTTGGCCTGTGTGCTGAGCTGTTTGACCCTTGTCTATCTGCTATCACTTCCATTTTTAGGGACATGTGTCTTATTTACCACTATGGTTTCACATAGGGCCTTCAGCTTAATAGATGGGTTAGAGAGAAGCACTCATTAATTTGTTGTTAACTGATTCATTCAACAAATGTTCATTGATTATTGCCTATATCCCAGCTTGGAACTCTGGAATGGAGTTTCCTCAGCATTTGATAGGAATATGTGCTTACCACCCACCATTTGGCTCTAAGAGCTCCCTGTTACCTCCTCTGCTTCTTGGCAGCATGCTCTCTAAGGTGGTTAGCTCTACCCTCCTGTCCAGATGCCCTCATTTCCTTTGCCTCTGCAAGGTTAGCACAACTTCTGCTAGCAAAGTGGCTCCTCCCACTTCTTAACATCATTAGTTTCTGTTAGTAGTTTTTTTAATTCAGGGTCAAACTGGAGGTTAAGGAGATAGTTGTCCTATGTGACCCTGTGATAGCTTTGCGCTGCACCCGCTGGCTAGGCGGAAATACACCCCCCACAAGTCTTCTTCTAGTATGTTTCTGGCTATAGTGGGCTACAAAGGAGAGTCTTTTGCAGAAATCAGAGGATGAAAGGAAGGTAGCAGCTATTTGGTGGCACATACACCCCCTCCTTCCAGGTATCCAACCAAGCACCAATCCAGGTGCTGCTCTGAGGAGACTTTCCAGATGTACCCAAAGCCCCTAATCAGCTGACTTCACATTGATCAGAAGGGAGACTGTTCTAGGTGACTTTATCATTGGAAAGCTTTCCCCCCAGTCTCATAATTGACATACAGTGCTGTATAAGTTTAAGCATAATGATTTAGTTACATATATTGTGAAATGATTATCACAGTAAGTTTAGTTGATATCCATCATATAGATAAAAAAAATTTTTAATGTTTTTTTCTCTTGTAATGAGAACTCAGGATTACTCTCTGAACGACTTTCAAATACATCACACAACTGTGTTAACTATACAGAGTCAACATGTTGTATATTATATCCCCAGTACTTATTTATCTAATACCTGGGTGTTTGTAACTTTGACCACCTTCATCCAATTCCTCCCCCTGCCTCGCAGGTGAAGGTTTTAAAAAGAGGGTTGATGCCATCCCTGAGGTCACAGAGTCCATGCAGCAGAGCAGAAGGGAAATCATAGAATCTTTTTCTGCACTCTGTTCTTGCTGGTCTGCTCATCTGCCTTGTTGGGTGAAGCAGTAGCTGGGGCTGAAATTGCTTTCTTTTCTAGCTGGATCTTCCTTCAACTTCACTGACTTTTGGGCCAAACATGTGCATTTAGCTCCAGGACCAAGAGCCTGGGCCTCTGCAGGATACCCTCATCACCATATTCGTCCTTGTGGCAGCCAGCATGTGATCCCCTCTCCCCGGCTGCCTGCTCTGTGGATATCAGGCTTGCTTACCCAGCTCCTACAGCTGTGCAAGACAACTCCTTTTAATAAATAAATGGATCGATTAAAAAGAAACCCTCCTACTGGTTCTGCTTCTCTAGTTAAATTCTGAGTGGAACATGAGCTAAAGAAGCAGTTGTTTGCTTTATATATTATGAAGCTGAGCAGCCGGAAACCTAGATGGCTACCAGCATTCATTCATTTATTCAGAACTGTGCCAGCATTGGCAATGTGATACGAAACGAGGCAACCATGACCTCTGCCCTTGAGGAGTGGATCTTCTAGCCAGAAAGCCAATGGTAAACAATCTCTGCAGGGATGATAAGGTGAGCATGGAGCTGTGAGAAGGTATCACTGGGAGACCCTACCTAGCGTGAGGTGCCAGAGAGGGGACGTAAGGGCCTGGGAGAAGAAGCAAGAGCGAATGACAACAAGTGAAATGTTCAGGCAGTTCTCTGGAGAGTTGTTCATGGCGGCAGAAGGGATGAAGCCGGAGAGGGAGCTCCACGGGGCCCGCAAGTCAAGAAAACAGGGTCTGACTGTGCCCAGAGAGACTAATATTTTTATGTAGAAATCATCATACTTTGGAACCCTGTATTTCTTTTTTGTTTTAGGATATCCCAATATGGTCTCATTTGAGCCTTTTAAGGTCCCCTGGGGTCAGTATGGCTGCTCCCGCCACTGCTTTTATTTATTCTGTTTTTTCTACAGTCCTCTTGTATTGTCTTATTGTCACACTGGCTATTGTCATGCTATTTTTAACCCATTCTCCTGCCTTATGCTTTGAATTCTCGAGGCACACCTGTTGAAGACAAAGAAAACCTGAGCTCTTCACATTAATTTACCTGATAATTCCTTTGTCTCAACCTTTATTTTCTGTTCTATTGAGATTCCACCAAAGGCTTCTGAGGGTGGGCAGTTCACCTGGCTTCATTATTCCTGGCCTTGTGTCACCACCTGAGGGGAGGGGAGCTCAGCCCTCCCTGGGCTGTTCACCCTTCCCATCTGCTAAGCACCAGATGCTCTAAGGATTTTCTTAAACAAGTAAGCCATATGCCATCCTTGAAAAGTGGGGCAATAAGTGCCATCAATTCCATGGGCTAGAGAGATAGGAAAGATTGAAGTGGAGATGCAAGAAGGTACGACACAAAACCAATTACAAATCTCAGGTTGACAGTGTGAGCTTAGATTCAATTTTTGTCTTCCTTTGTTTCATTTTTCAAAATTCCCTGTTGCGATCTCCCCTACAGCAGCCTTTGAGAAAGCAACTAGGTATAGAAGGATGAGCCAGATTTTACAGGCAGGCTGATGTGGGCTGAAAGCCTAGTGCCACCATAGCTTGTTTATCTGTAAAATGGGAATAACATACCTACCTGTCAAATGACAGGTTCAAAGCACCAAGCTAGGCATGTAGATGGGGCTCAGTAAATTTTGTGTATTAGCCATTATGACCTTGAGCAAGATGACTTTTCTAGAGGCAGAGGGAAAGGATAACTACACAGCATTTCATTCGACAGCTGATCTTTACCCCTTGTGCCCATTTGCATGCACGGGGTAAGAAGCACATTTGCCTGAAGAGTAGGGCCTGGTCTCTCAAGGTCCAAGTCTGGAGTCACGATTGGTGGTCAGGTCCATGTGTTGTGAGGATAGTTGTACAACTTGCCCAAACTTGTTCAAAGTGAATTAGAGCTAACTGAACTTACTGTGGTCAACATTTTGCAATATATACATATGTTAAATCATTATGTTGTACATCTTTAATACAATGTTATATGTAGATCATATCTTAATAAAATTGGCGGGGGGAAGCTATCTTCAGTGTAAAAAAAAAGTGAGTTGGAGTGAAAGAGTATTTTGGAAATACTGGTGATGGTTGAACAACATCTTGAATATAATTAATGCCACTGAACTGTACACTCAGAAATGGTTAACATGGTGAATTTTATGCTCTGTGTATTTTACCACAATAAAAAAATACACAGAAAAATTGGAGAGAGGCCTCTGGCTGTCTGAGTGTCTCCTGCTCCCACTCTCCAAAGAAGGCTAGCTCAGTAATGACGTGGCCCCACTTTGTACTGAGCTGTGTTGGGGACTATCGTTGCTAACTGATTCCAGAATGTGAGTCAGGAGGTCCCATATCTAAGCCCCTCATTTTCCAGATGCCCTGACAGTGCAGCACCCTGGTCCCCAGAGACCCAGGCCACTGCCACTGAGCTCTGCCAGGCTGACTCATCAGGGCCTTGGGCAGTCGAGGCCTTCTGAGTGCAGAAGCGGGGCCTTTGTCTTCCATCCTTTTCCCAGATGCCTGATTCTTGTCTCTAAGAATCCAGTGGCTCAGAGTTCTCAAACTGTACAAGCCAGGACGAGGGCACTGGGTCTCCATCCTATCATAGTCCTCTCACAGCTGATGACTCTACAGCTTCTGTCTTGCTGTCCAAACTTCATCATCACCCCTCACACAGGCCACACTCTTTCTCGTTTGGGCCTTTGATTGCTGTTCCCTCTGCCTCGAATACCCTTCTCCATTTTGATAATTTATATTCCTCCTTCAGGTTTCAGGTGAAACAGCACTTTATCCAGAAAGCTTTCGTGTCCCCCTAGTCTATATTAGCTCAGCCTGTGTGTGATTCCTTAGTGACCTACACTTCTTGGAGGCTCTCATCCCACTTGTAATTACTTGTATTATGTCTGAGATCCATGCATGAGGGCAGGGGCTTGGTCTGTCCTGTCCACCACTGTTTCCCAAGAACTTAGCGTAGGGTCTGGCATATTGGTGTTTATTAAAGAAAAAAAAACTCACTAAAGATAAATCAACCCTGTCATCTCATGAGGGGGAGAGTGAAGATAGTGATACACCTTTACATGTGTTACTAGGCAGGGAAAGGGCCCTGGGCAGATCTGCCGTAAATGCACAGGGGCTGATCCAGGTACTGGATGTTGACCGTGCAAGGGAACATGCACCTAAGCAGGGCGGAGGTGCTGGGCCTGACTGGCTGCACCTGCGCTGCATGCATGTGAGCATAGACAGTGTATCAGCAGCAGAGGGGATGCAGGTTTGACACAAGGGAATGCTTTCTGGTGTGATATTAAGGGCTGTTAAAAATGGATAGGATAATAAAGGAAGCCTTCCCCAGAGGCTTCTGAAAACAGGCCAGAGGTCCATTTCAGCTGGTTAGTTTCGGCCTACCACAGGCAGCAGGGTCGACTAGACATCCTCTCAGGGTTCCATCGTTCCACTCCTCTGACCAATAATAGAGCCATAGACACTGCTGTTGCCAGTAAACACACAGCGTGCACACTCGGGCAATGCTTCTGGCCAGTCCTGCGGCTGTAAATGTTGCTTCCTTTTCTTCTGAATGTTCTGAATTCACCTTTTGTTTAGAAAATTGCCTCAGTCTTTAAGCGCAGCAAAGCTCTTTCTATAAAGGACTGTTCCATATTGCAATGCATTCGTCTTTAATTCTTGTTTTGGCACGTGCCTAAAAAGGAGTGGAGAATACAAGCTAGGCAAGAGGATTAAAAAAAATGACCTGCTCCTCTGACTCATCCCCAGCACGCAGCAAGCAAAGAAAGCCATCTGGACATGGTTGCGTGCCCTCTCCAGAGAGGAAGGACACATCTTCTCCTTCTCTGGTTTTAAAGTGAGGGAAAGGATGGTCTTGGATATGCAAATGAACCTAATTTAATTAACTTTTATGACCAGCGCTCCTTTGAGATATCCGTGGGAGCCAATTAGATTCTATTAAAATTCAGTCATTTCCCTGCAGCTTCAATGAGACACCTTCGTCTTCTCTAAGAAAAAAACCCCCAAGAGTGGAAAGATCTAATCAGAAACAACAAAAAGAGTAAGCTGTCAGTGGCAGCTTGGCTGTTGGGTCTCACTAGATGCTGCTCACACAGTCTCTCGCTCCAGGTCATCCCCGCAGCCTGGAGCTGTGGAGCAGTTTGAGTTCATGCCAGGTCAGTCCTGTCTCTGCCGACCCAGAGTTTATCATCAGCTGACGCTGTGAAAGGTGAATGTAGTGATGTTTCATACTTCAGGGCAGAAACTCAAGCCTCGGGAAGTGGAGGCGAGTCTTGCCTTGACCTCAGGCCACCAATGAAAAGGCACATAGGCCACTGATTCCTCTGCTGTCCAGTTTTGTAATATTCTATCCTATTTCTTCCACCCAATTACAAATGTAATACACATTTATTGTAAGAAATGGAAAAATACAGAATGGCTAAAAGATGCTGCCTATATGTAGAATGAGCTTGGAAGACTCTCTTCTGTAATTTTGTTCCCTTCTTTCCCCCTTACTAAGCCAATGCTAGAAGGCTTTGTGTGCTGGGAGGGGATTAGGTGGAGGGTGGGGTGGGGAAGGCGCAAAAAGCACTGGGAGTGGGGCTGCCACATTCCAGCTCCTTCCTCTCCTTTTCAATCTATAGCCCGTGCCACTTCTTTTTTGTCTCTAACACTGCAATGACATAGTTGTCAGTGGTTTTGAATCCTGGCCCCTAAGCCATTCCCCATAGTTAGAAAGATGTATAGTGGGCCCACCAGTTATTTATACACCCTGAATGTTCCTCAAGATGGATTCAGCACTGGGTTTCTGCAGGCTGCATCGCCTGCTAGTTCTAGAAACATTTAATGTCTTGTGACTACAGTATTATAATCCATTTTAGCATGAACACAGGAGTTATTTCTACTTCTTCACATAGGTAAGCTATATCTAAAACAAATACATGCTAGGGTTAGAATGCCCAGCAATATGTGATTATATAATTGTGCAAGACTATTATTTGGAAGGTAGAGTTAAAGTTGATGTAGGAGGTTTTTAAATTGATTTAAAGGACTCAATTTGGTATTTCCTTTAGTTAGAATTTTAAAATAATAAAGTAGTTAAATTCTAAAAAAAGACATGCAATTATAAAATAATTAGAAAGAAAAAAAATGGTGATGTGGAAAACAGACAGTTCAGTGGTTATAAGAGAGAGGAGAAATAAAAGTAATAAAAAAAAGTTAAAACCAAAGCTTTTTTCTCCCACTAATACTTTCATCTGTCATGTTTTCAATAACTTTAGTTTAATTAGGCCTCGAAACTATTCCCTCTGCCCCATCCTAGTGCACGTTGAATCATTTTGTGCCTCAACTATTGTAATTTCAATAGCTAACATCTATTGAGCCCTTAATACATGCCAGGAACTGTATTCTAAAGCATGTATCCGCTTATTTTTACCCTTAGATCAGTATTCTGAAGTTGATTGTACCGACTGGGGCAACTGAATACCTAATATTCACTCTCCCCTCTTGTTTGCTAACAGAACCCAGTTTTGCCTGGGGTGTCTGTGATCCAACTACTTACTTTCCCAGCCCCCGTCACTGCTGAGGTGGCTCTGTGATCCAGTTCTAGACAATGGATGTAAGCCGGGGCTTCTGGGAAGCTTTTTTCTTTCCTGATTAAATGGGGCACACAGAGCTAGATAAAGCTCTCAGCCTGTCCTCACTTCTTTCTGCCTTTGGTATAAATGTGACGGAGCTGCGGCAGCCACCTTGGAAACCAATCAATAAGCCAACATGCTAAGAAAGGCAGAGTTGGAAGGCAGAATGAACTTGGGATCCTGATGGCACTGTGGAACAGCTAAACCCTCCCCAGCAATTGCTTACCACTGTACTTCCAGTTAAGTGAGAGAAAGAAACAATTTGTAATGGTGTTGTTAGGTGGGCATTCAGTTCTTTGCAGCTGAAAGCATTCCTAATACCATTTTTCAGGGAAGGAAACTGAAAGTCTGAGTAACTTGCCAAATTTATATCACCTTTCAGTGGTAGAATGGGGATTTTAACTCATATATTTTGACTCTATAGAGTTTAGAGCCTACTGTCTTAGACATAATTCTGTGTCACACCCTCATTATGCTAGGTTGCAAGATTTAGAGCTTTTCAGAAAACTTGAGCTTTATCTTGTGCCTCCCTCTGACTTCTTAAAGATGCCAGTGTCAAGTGTTACCTCCTCTGTTACCTCTGCATGGCATACATCCCTCTCTCTCCATCAGTTTCTACTGCAGTGAAAACCAGATCTAACCAACTCACTTTCTTGCTTAAAATCCTCAAAGATATTTTTGCCTCTACAGCAGGGATGTAACCTCAACTGTCTTTAGAATCATCCAGGTAACATAATTGTTAGAGGCTAGAAAATCAGTTGTGTTGGTATATATCTGTTATCAGCTGTATAACAAGTTCTTCCAAAACCAGCAGCTTAAAATTCTTATTTCTTACTTTCTGAGAGTCAGGAATCTGGGAGCGGCTTCTCTGAGTGGTTCTGGCTCAGGTCACTCCTGAGGTTGTAGTTCAGCTTGTTGACTCAGTCATTTGAATACTTGGCTGGAGCTGGAGCGTCCCCTCTTAAAGAAGACTTATTGACATGGCTGTTGTCTGAAGGCTCCCCTTCCTCACCATGTGGGCCTCTCCTCATAACATGCCAGCAAGATTTCCTCCAGAGCAAGTGATCTGAGAGAGATCATGACCTAGCCTGGGAAATGACATAGCAGCACTTCTGTCCTATTCTGTTGGTCACACATATCGAATCTGATATAGTGTGGGATACCACAAAGCAAGGATTACTGGGGATGGTCATCAAAGATCGACATCTTGGAGGCTGATGATCTCAGGTAGCTATGGGACAAAATGGTGGCACACATATGTCATCAGCACCCTCTAAACACTGTTTTGTTTACGATCTACTTTTGACAATTCAGAATGGAAGTGATGCCTGTTCAGAATGGGTAGACCAGGAGCATTGGGGGAAGAGGCATGCAGAGGCTGCCTTGCTTCTTGTAACCAGAGGCCACCAATATCTTGCCCACAGGCTTAGCCTATGGGTTGTTTTATTTAGCCCACACAGTGTCTTTTTAAATAGTTGCCCATCTTTAAAATTTCATCCCACAACTATCTGTTGAGCATGTGCCTGCACCATTTTAGGAGCTTAGGACCCATCACATAAAGCTGCCCTCATGAAACTTACATTCTAACAGGGAGAGACAAACAATAAATAATGAACGCAGTGAATGATTAACATGTAGTATCTTGGAAGTGAGAGCTAAGAAATGAAAAGGTAAATTAAGGTAATGGAGATTTAGAAGAAAGGTGGGGTGCATTGTTAGAGGCCTCCTTGAGAAAGTGGCATCTGAACAAACACTTGTAGGAGGCGACAGAGTTCATCATGTGAACACGGGGGTGTGGGAAATGCTTCAGGCCGAGGGGATAAGTCAGCAATAGTCATAAAGTGGGAGTGTGTGTGTGCATGTTTGAGCAATGGATTGGGCCTGTGGTGGTGTGAGCAAGTGAAAACACAGTAAGAAACAAGGTGAGAGAACTGATGAGGGCTCAGATGCAGGGCTTTTGTCAGGACTGACTTAGTGAATTGAAATGGGGAGGCGGGCAGGGGTTTGAGCAGAAGGGTGATAGGATTCAACTTATATTTGAAAATAATTACTCTGGCTTTTGTGAGAGTAGACTGCAGAGAGGAGGTAAGGATAGACTCAGGAAGACTGGTTAGGAATCATTTGCAGTTCTTCAGATAAGAAATGATGCTGGTTAGGAAGGTACTAATGAAAAGTTATGAAAAATAATCTGAGTGTGAAGTGATTTGAAAGTTAAAACATTGAGATATCCTGTCAGATTGGATATAGAGAGATATAAAGTGTTCACAAGGATGTAGAGAAACTAGAACCCTCAAGCACTGTTGGTGGGAATGTTAACTGGTGCAGCCACTATGGAAAACAGTATGGCAGTTCCTCAAAAAATTACAAATAGAACTACCATATGATCCAGCAATTCCACTTCTGGGTATATATCCTAAATAACTGAAAGCAGGAACTCGGACAGATATTTGTACATCCATGTTCATAGCAGCATAATTCACAATAACCAATCTAAATTTCTATTGATTGGTGAAGGGATAAGCAAAATGTGGTCTATATTATTCACCCTTAAAGAGGAAGGACATTCTGATACATGCTAAAACAGGGATGAACTTGAGCATGTTACACTAAATAACACTGTGAAATAAGCCAGTCACAAAAAGGCAAATAACCGTGAGGTACCTCGAATGGTTAAATTCATAGACATAGGAAGTAGAATGGTGGCTTTCAGTGGGCGGGGGGAATGGAGAATGGGGAGAGTGTTATTTAAGGGTATGGGGCAGTTGGGGTTCCTATGACCAGGATCCTCACTGAACTTAAACCACTTGATGATGTAACTGGCCTGTTGCTAAGCTACTCCTTCCACACCCATAGACAATAAGCTATTATTGATGATATAGCGAGCTCAGGCCCAGTGCTCTGGGCGGAGGCAGAGATGCTAGTGCTCGACCTACTGCTGGGAGAACAAGCCGGGTAATAAACCCTTTCACTCCAAAGAACGTTTTATTGTCATTTCTTTGGTCACACTGAATCCATAGTGAACTTGCCCGGGGCTGAAACCCATTGGCAAGACAATTGACGAAGTCAGCAGGGTTCATTACTGACCAAGGAAAAAGACAGGCTGCCCTTATGGTAGGGGTACTTCAGCGAGCTGCCCCTGTGAGTGGGGAAACAGTGGATTATCCCCAATGGGTATGTGGTCTGAGGTGGCTTGCCTCCTAGAGGACTGGGCCCCACCCCAGGACTGGAGGCAAGTGGAGGTGACACCTGAGGCAGTAGGGGTGGCCCTTGGTATAGTAAGTAGCACTTTTGAGAGACCGAGTGCCCATGAGGCAGCAGGGACTGTGGGTTGGCTGCTTCTCACAGTATTAAAAAGGTCTACAGAAGAGAAGGATATGCTCCTGAAAAAGACCCAAGAAATGGCAGCATGAGAACGCGAGCTGCAAACTTCTGTGGATTCCCTGAAGAAGGAAATGGTACTGATGCAAGAGGAGGCAGCAAGAGAAAGCCAGCTGAGAGGTGCCATTGAATAGGTAAAAGATTCCTTACAGAATGAGATGGTAGCACTGCCAGGTGCTCTGAAGGAGGAAAAGGCCATCAAGGAAAAGACAAACTCCTGAGGGAGGTGGCATGAGAACGCGAGCTGCGAAGCATTGAAGTGAAGGTAAGAGAGCTGCTGAAGACTGAGCTGGCATTTCTGCGAGTCATGGTAGAAAAGGTAAAGGTTGTAGCAGAGGAGGCACTCGGGAAGGGAGAGAAAGGTGCCATCAGCCCATAAATGGAGGAGCTGGAGAAAGATGGAGGGCTGATGCCGGAGGCACTGGCCCCTCTTGTACTGAAAGCACACCCAGTGGTTGTAAAGAAAATAAAGACCCAGCAGCTGAAAGTTACCCAAGAAAAGGGGCAGCCTCCTCCCCAGGTCGTGGAGCACTCTATGGTCCGCCCCTATACTCAGGCCGAGCTGGTGGATTTGGGCTCCCAGTTTAGGCAGAAGCCCTCCTAGTCAATATCAGCTTGGCTCCTGCATCTGTGGGATTTAGGGGTGGATGGAATTGTTCTTTTGGGATCAGAGATGGGAAAGCTGGGTTCCCTGACTTTTCACTCCACCTTGAGGCAGTGGTTACAAAGTGCACATCAGACCCCAGGGAATCACTCCCTGCTTAATTGGCTTATGGCTGCATTTTGTGCTGTGTGACCCAATCAGGGTGACCTACTATCCTCTACTGCTAGATGGCAAATGTATGCTGATATCCAACAGGTGTTATGAGAGTTAGGCATAAGAAATGTCATCTATAGTCCAGAGAATCATGGCAGAGATGAAGAGACTTTCACTACTGGGATGAGTAATATTGTGCTTCAAACGGCTCCTACATCCCTCTTTGGGTCTCTAGTGGCCATTCTTTCCCCTCACATAGGGCAGCCCATAAGCGAGATGACACGTACAGTAGCAGACTTAGGAGAGGATGAAGCAATTAGAACACAGAAAGAAATAAGGTCTGCTACTCACACGAAGAATTTAAAGGGCCCATGAATGTTACAAGGACCCAGATGTGGGTTGATTTAATACGGGCTGGAACAGATGGAAGGAAATTAGATGGGAAGTCAAATAGGATCTTACTAGAGCTATGGCAACAACTGAAACCAGAGCAGCAGTTCCAGCCATTAAGACCAAAGAGGCAGAGGTCTGACACAGAGCCACAAGTCCGGCCTGTGTGTCTGCAAGACGTCCTGCTGGAAAGCGAGCCAACCTCACTTGAGCCCACACAGGAAGGTGATTGGGGAACACGGTTCGACTGAGGGGAAGGTCGAGGTACCTGCCCTGAGGGACCAGGGGGGGACCGGAGGCCATATGTTGAAATAGCTATCCATTGGTCCCCAGTGAACGTACAACGTGTACTGGCTCTGGTGGACACTGGGGCTGAATGTTCCGTGATTCATGGTAACCCTGAGTGGTTCCCTGGGACCCCCACTATCATAGATGGATGGGGGGGAAGGCTATCAGAGTCAAAGAAGCCCAAATCCCTTTGGGAATAGGGCACCTACCCCCAAAAGAGGATACTGTGTATATATCTCCTATCCCTGAGTATATTTTGGGGATCGATATCCTGCAGAGTCTATGGTTGCAGACCACTGCAGGTGAGTTCAGACTGAGAGTACGTGTGGTGAAGGCAGTTCTGAGGGGACATGCTTGGCACCCGCCCATAGCTTTGCCTGTGCCTCAGTGGGTGACTAATTCCAAACAGTACAAACTGTCTGGAGGGCATAAAGAAATTGGAGAACTCTCCAGGAGCTAGAAAAGTTGGGTATTATACAGCCCACCCATAGTCCTTTCAATTCCCCAGTGTGGCCAGTAAAAAAGCCAGATGTCTCCTGGCATATGACTGTGGATTACTGAGAACTGAATAAAGTCATACACCCTTATGCATGCGGCTCTCCCCTCTGTTGCAGGCCTGATGGATACCCTCAGCCATGAACTAGGAACATACCATTATGTGGTAGATCTTGCTAATGTCTTCTTTTCCATTGACATTGAGCAGGAAAGTCAGAAACAGTTTGCCTTCATGTGGGAAGGACGGCAATGGACTTTCACCATCCTCCCACAGGGATACCTCCACAGCCCCACCATCTGTCATGGACTTGTAGCCCAGGACTTGGCTTCATGAGAGAAACCACCAACAGTGCAGCTGTACCATTATATTGATGATGTCATGCTCACGTCCAATTCTCTTTCAGATCTAGAAGCTGCAGCACCTAGACTGCTGCAACATTTACAGGAGAAAGGATGGGCTGTGAACAGTACCAAGGTTCAGGGACCTGGTTTGTCTGTCAAATTCGTGGGGATTGTCTGGTCAGGTAAGACCAAAGTTTTACCAGAAGCAGTTATAGATAAAGTCCAGGCCTTTCCTACCCCTACAACTGTAGCATTGCTACAGGAGTTTTGGGGTCTTCTAGGATACTGGAGAGTGTTTAGCCCACACGTGGAACAATTCTGAAGCCCTTATACAAGTTGGTACGAAAGGGTGCCAGGTGGGACTGGGATGAGACATGTGCATCTGCCTTTACTACAGCAAAACGGGCAGTCAAGGCCATGCAGGCCTGAGTGTGATAGACCCATCAAGGCCTTGTGAGCTGGATGTTCATGTCACTGAAGACGGTTATGGCTGGGGTCTCTGGCAGCAGCTTGAACAAACTCACCAACCTGTTGTATTCTGGTCACAACTCTGGAAAGGGGCAGAGGTACGATACACTTTGATAGAAAAACAACTGGCTGCCATGTATCACACCTTGCTGTCTACAGAACCCATAACTGGAATGGCCCCGATAAGGTAATAACCACCTATCCCATCTTGGGGTGGGTATGAGACTGGACCCAAAAGCCAAGGAGTGGTGTGGCACAAACACCCACACTAGCCAAGTGGGGTGCTTACCTACAGCAGCGTAGTGCCCTTTCTAGTAGCCCCTTGAGTGAAGAACTCCAGGGTGTGTTGGGGCTGGTGACATATACTAGTGAAGAGCAGGAAGAACTTGCTTTTAAACCATTAGTAGAAGGGAGTCCCTAAAGGGAGGGAAAAGTCCCTATACCTGAAGATGCATGGTACACAGATGGCTCCAGCCATGGGCAGCCCCAAAATGGAGGGCCATAGCTTTCCATCCTAAGGCTGAGACAATATGGATGGAAGATGGTGAGGGGAAGAGCAGCCCATGGGCAGAGTTGTGGGCCGTGTGGCTTGTGATCAGCCAGGAGCCCTCCCCTATAGTTGTCTGCACTGACAGCTGGGCTGTCTATTGGGGCTTGACCCTGTGGCTACCAACCTGGTACCATGCCAACTGGCTGGTTGGTCACCGACTCCTTTGGGGGCAAGAATTGTGGCAAGACTTATGGGCCTGTGGTCAGACTAAAATAATTACAGTATACCATGTGACAGGTCATTTGCCACTGGCATCCCCAGGAAATGATGAAGCAGATAAATTGGCCCAGATACGTTGGTTAGAAGGAAAACCTGCCTCTGATGTAGCCCAATGGTTATGTCAGCGTTTGTTGCATGTGTGTCAAAAGACAATGTGGGCTGTAGCCCGTTGGTGGCAGTTGCCTTTTACCTTTGGAGAAGTCAGTAGAGCCCACCAGGAGTGTGTCATATGCTCTAAAAGGGACTTACACTGAGATCCACAGCAACGTGGGACAATAGCTAAGGGGCCTATATCCCTCGTCAGGTGGCAGATAGACTATACTGGGCCTCTACTTGTGTCAGGATATCAGTATGACACGACTTGTGTGGACATAGCTACTGGACTTCTGGTTGCTTTTCCCACCTGTGTGCAGACCAGCAGATGACCAAAAGAGGCCTGGAGCATCTCTTTGCCACCTATGACCTACCACAGGTAATTGAGTGTGATCAGTACATCCATTTTACTGGACAAACACTGCAACAATAGGTGTGACAGCTGGGAATCAAATGGAAGTTTCATGTGCCATACAATCCTACTGCAGCAGGCATGATAGAGAGCACAATGGCTTGTTAAAATCAAGACTAAAGTCAGATACCAATAGATACCAATAGACTGTGGGGATGGTCAGTCCGCTTATGGTCTGTGCTACAGTGTTTGAATGAGAGACCCTGAAAGGGAGCCCTGAACACTGTAGACATATTAACACATATGGCTGCCTCCCCTATACAACTGCAAGTACAAACCAAGGAAGAATCGCTGAAACCGAGTTTCAGCCACCAGAATAATATCTTGCTGCCAGCACCAACTGCACTAAACCCTGGAGACTCCATTGAGTGGACGTGGCCTTGGACTTTCGACACATGGTCCAATGATGGCTGGCTCTCCTGGCACCTTGCGGACAGGGCCTAGAAGGTGGCCTCCTGTGTATTCCTCAAATAACATCAGAGGGGTTCCCAAAGACCACAGTAGTATATCCTGAACAGCCAGAAGGTAGCAGCATCTTACAGGGGAGTTTTGTTTTATGATTATGGCCAGTGCATGCACCTCCAGTAGCACTATATATAGACCCTTTGGTAACCCCTATAGGGAAAGGAGTAAAAGTATGGTATACTAGACCTGGAAGGGCCCCCCTTCCTGCTACAGTCCTATCACAGGACCACTCTCTTGCATGCATCCTACCTGATGGACAAGATTTGCCTATGTTGGTGTCATTAAAACATGTGTCTTATCGCCCCTAAGTCTTTGTGGATTGGGAACGTCCTTTGGCTTGAGGATTTTTTTTTTTTTGGTACCATTAATATACAATTACATGAGCAACGTTGTAGTTACTAGATTCCCCCATTATCAAGTCCCCACCATATATCCCATTACAGTCACTGTACATCAGCATAGTAAGATGCTATAGAGTCACTACTTGTCTTCTCTGTGCTACACTTCCTTCCCCGTGCCCCCCCCTGCTACATTATGTGTGCTAATCGTAATGCCCCTTGATTCCCCTTATCCCTCCCTTCTCACCCTTCCTCCCCAGTCCCTTTCCCTTTGGGAACTGTTAGTCCATTCCTGGTTTCTGTGAGTCTGTTGCTGTTTGGTTCCTTCAGTTTTGCTTTGTTCTTATCCTCCACAGATGAGTGAAGTCATTTGGTACTTGTTTTTTGCTGCCTGATTTATTTCACCGAGTATAATACCCTCTAGCTCCATCCATGTTGTTGCAAATGGTAGAATTTGTTTTCTTCTTATGGCTGAATAATATTCTATTGTGTATATGTACCACCTCTTCTTTATCCATTCATCTACTGATGGACACTTAGGTTGCTTCCATTTCTTGGCTATTGTAAATAGTGCTGTGATAAACATAGGGGTGCATATGTCTTTTTGAAATTGGGCTCCTGCATTCTTAGGGTAAATTCCTAGGAGTAGAATTCCTGGGTCAAATGTTATTTGTATTTTGAAGAACTTCCATACTGCTTTCCACAATGGTTGAACTAATTTGCATTCTCACCAGCAGTGTAGGAGGATTCCCCTTTCTCCACATCCTCACCAACATTTTTTGTTGTTTGCCTTTTGGATGGCAGCCATCCTAACTGGTGTGAGGTGATATCTCATTGTGGTTTTAATTTGCATTTCTCTGATGATTAGTGATGTGGAGCATCTTTTCATGTGTCTTTTGGCCATCTGTATTTCTTTTCTGGAGAAGTGTCTGTTCAGCTCCTCTGCCCAATTTTTAATTGGCTTATTTGCTTTTTGTTTGTTGAGGCACGTGAGCACTTTATATATTTTGGATGTCAACCCCTTATTGGATATGTCATTTATGAATATATTCTCCCATACTTTAGGATGCCTTTTCGTTCTGTTAATGATGTCCTTTGCTGTACAGAACCGTTTTAGTTTGATATAGTCCCACCTGTTCATTTTTGCTTTTGTTTCCCTTGCCCAGGGAGATATGTTCATGAAGAAGTTGTTCATGTTTATGTTCAAGAGAGTTTTGCCTGTTTTCTTCTAGTTTTATGGTTTCATGACTTACATTCAGGTCTTTGATCCATTTCAAGTTTACTTTTGTGTATGGAGTTAGATAGTAATCCAGTTTCATCCTCTGACATGTAGCTGTCCAGTTTTGCCAACACCAGCTGTTGAAGCAGCTGTCATTTCCCCATTGTATATCCATGGCTCCTTTATTGTATATTAACTGACCATATATGCTTGGGTTAATATCTGGACTCTCTATTCTGTTCCAATGGGGTATGGGTCTGTTTTTGTGCCAGTATCAAATTGTCTTGATTACTGTGGCTTTGTAGTAGAGCTGGAAGTTGGGAAGCAAGATCCCCCTGCTTTATTCTTCCTTCTCAGGATTGCTTTGGCTATTTCATGTTTCCATATGAATTTTAGAACTATTTGTACTAGTTCATCGAAGAATGCTGTCAGTATTTTGATAGGGATTGCATTGAATCTTTAGATTGCTTTAGGCAGGATGGCCATTTTGATAATATTAATTCTTTCTACCCAAGAGCATGGGATGAATTTCCGTTTATTATTGTCCTCTTTAATTTCTCTTAAGAGTGTCTTATAGTTTTCAGGGTATAGGTCTTTCACTTCCTTGGTTAGGTTTATTTCTAGGTATTTTATTCTTTTTGATGCAATTGGCTTGAGGATTATTATAATTTTTGTTACCTGTATCAAAATCTTGTTGAATTTAAATTTTTGTTATTATCTCTAAGTTGTTGTTATTCTCTGCTGCTATTGTGGAATCTGGTTACAGTACTCCAGCTTTCTCGCACAGGGACCATTGCGGAAGATTGAGAGCATGTAGATTGTAAAGTGAGAATCCTGGAGGGGTGGAGTGTGGGGCAGTTGGAGTTCCTATGGCCAGGATCCTCAGTGAACTTAAACCACTTGATGATATAACTGGCCTGTTGCTAGGCTGCTGCTTCCACACCCGTAGGCAATATGCTATTATTGCACCATATAGAGAGCTTGGCCCAGGGCTCAGGGCTGAGGCAGAGACGCTAGTGCTCAACCTACTGCCAGGAGAGCAAGCCCGGTAATGAACCCTTTCACCCCAAGAACGTCATTTATTTGGTCATATTAAATCCATAGTGAACTTGCCCGGGGCTGAAACCCATTGGCAAGACAAAGGGTTATAGAGTTTATTTGCAAGATGAAAAGTTCTGGAGAATGATTGTCCCACAATGTGAATGTACATAACACTCTGAAATCTATACTTAACAATGGTTAAGATGGTTAATTTTATAGTATGTGTAGCTCACCAAAATTTAAAAGTTTTAAAAAAACAACAGTCTGAAAAGTAAGAGTCATAATTATAGAAAAACAGAAGTATTAAAACTAGAAGTATATTCATTCTTCAAGTATGAGTTAAATTTAGGAATAAAAATGTATTTCAATACAAAAAAGTGAGTTTCCGGCCTGAGTGTGAAATTGCCATTGGTGATATGAGGAAAGATGTGGGCAGGCTAAGCTTTGTAGGGAAGATCAGGAATTCAGTTTTGTCCATGTTATGTTATTGGTGTCTGTAAGTAAGACATACCAATGGAGGTGTCAAAAAGACAGATGAATATGTAAGTCAGAGTTCAAGAAAGTGATCTGAGCTGAAGACATAAATTTGGAAACCTTTGAAAAAATGATGTTTAAAGACATGAGTCTGAATGACAACAGAATAGTGGAGAGAAAAGAGCACCAAAAACTCTAATGTTAGGAAATTTGGAAAACGGAGAAATGTTTCAAAAATATCCAGATTTCTGTCTTCTCTTGACAATGAGATGATGTGGCAGCTATGAACCCCCATTTCTGCATGTCACCACTCAGCTGGAGCTGAATAATTATTGAACATTCTTGTCTACTCTCCCCTAGCCCAGTTTAGACTGGGTACATGCTCTCCAGCCCACCAATATCTCCATTGTCTGATTTTATTTATTCATATCACCCGCCTGGACTCTGGGGGCACTTGAGTTTGCCAACCCTGGCATATGCATATAAATAGTATTAATGTTTCCACCTCTTACCTAAGGGTAATGACCCCTACCTTGAACCACTCTAGTTTTTTCTCTAATTGTATTTAGGAAATCCAGCCAGCATCTTCATCAGAAGATATCTGGTCCATTGGTAAATCTGACATTTTTACCTAAAGAAATAAGGAGAACAATAGTACTGAGAATGATATACAAAGAATGAATTAGTGAGTATTTCAACCTTTCCCTCTGTTCATGAATGCAAAGTACTGCCTCATTTTTGGTCAGCTTTGAAATAGCAGCAAAGATCTTAGAAATGACAAATTGCAGAGTCATCTATAGGTAGAGAGAAGGCAAAGAAATCAAGGGGAAGAAGATGGATTGAGGAATAATCAGGCTGAGTTGTCCAGTCATATCTGAAAAGTTGAAGCCCTGTGATTAAGGCATGATTACTTTGCCCTCCTAGCAGCATAAAAATGTGTATTAATTGGAAATAAAAAACAGTTTGGTTTTTAACCTGACAATTCACTTGGAATGTAGCTCCATGTGTTGAGAGAATAGGAAATTGCAAATGAGCCATAACTTCAAAGAAATGTGCCTGGCTGTCAGGTTTGAGCAAGAAATTATTTTCTTCTTTGAGATTTCAAATATACACCCTATGTACTGAGATTCTATGTTCAATAGTCTTGAAGGCAAACATTAGAAGCTTCTAAGTGGGAGGATGGTTGGTCAGTCAACAAACATACTGAATGTCTACTATGTGGTTCTCCAGGCTGGTTGAAAAGAAAAAAGAGGAATTGCAGTTGAAGTTTATGATCATTCTCAAGATTGACCCATATGGTGGTTAAGTGAGCTTTGGAGGAGAATATGGCAGCCAGTCAGGGCCTTCCTCCTGTTTAACACACTACTATCAGCTCTTTGAAAGAGAAATGGTTACCGGATTTTGGGTATCTCTCATCCTGCCCTCTTTCTCTAAGAAAATATCAAATTCTCATATGCATGTACATGAAAAGGTGTTTGATATTTTCTAGTGCCAGATCACTTTGTTTTCTCCATTTGTTGGTTTTATTTTGTTTGCTACTCCTGTTTTCCTTGGGAACTGATACCTTAAGCAAGTGGTAAATGGTTCCCATAGCAACAGGCACCATATGAAATCTCTCCCAGCAGGGCTCCTCCCTCCCTCCAACCCACCTCAGGGTTTTATTTTTATTTTTTTAATCTTTTCAGTCTTTTACACAAACATATCTAAGTAAGTAGAGAGATTTTAAAACTCATTCACCAAACTTACATTACTCTTAATGGACACTAAAATTTACAGAACAGCCTTTAAATATAGAGAGGCCCACTCAGGTACCATCAATTTTGTATTTGCAGCTGCATGTGAAATTGTAAGATCATCACACTTGATAATAAAATTAAAAATGAAGTGAGTAAAAGTACTTTCAAAAATACCATTTTAATTTTGATTATGAAGTATTCAATAGATGACAATTGGGGTTTAAAAACTAAGATGTGAGCAAATACCCATTTCACTTAGCACAGGTAAAGCAGCAAGAGGATGTCCAGCATGAAAACATGCATGAAAAAGTCACCAGGATCAGGTCTATTGACTGTTCCACACATTCCATCACCACCAATGAGAGTGGCCAGCCACAGGAGTATATTTAAAGATCCTTAAAATATTCTTTCTGTAGCTATTATGACATGCAATGAGCATGAGACTTTTTATACTGGCTTAGACCTGGCTTCCACATGCTTCTCTGGATTGTCTGGAACAGTCTTTAGGGAAAGTTTGGGAAGTTGTTATGGTTGTCACAGCTCATCAGCAACCACAGATTGATACACTATACTTTTCCCAGCATCCTTTCATGTTATGCTCTAGATTTAACATAAATTTAGTAGTCATGCCTATTTATATTGGCAGCCATTGCCACATCTTGATATAAAGAGTTCTGTAAGTTTTGTATGTTTATAAATATTATAACAGTTGAGTTTACTTCAATATGTATCAGAGGTGTAATAGTTAAGATCATAAAGTCTGGTTCCAGACCACTAGAATCAAATCCCAGCTTTGCTACTATGAGAACATAGGCAAATTATTTTACCTCCCATATGTGATATAGGGAAAATAATCATGTTTTTCTGACAGTATTCTTATGAGGGTTAAATAAGTTAACATGTATAAATTACATATCATTCATTAATTTACTGGTTTTAATAATAACCCCTTTCTGCTTCTCCATATTACAATCCTACTTTAAAATAAAATTAACCCAGGGTGGAAGACCACTCATTCCTCCAGTCATCCTGATTGCTCTTCAGTCTTCAGTTCTGTATTGTCATTCATGAAGTACAGACTCCAGAACTAAATTCAAACGAACTACGGTATTTCGAATTTTTTTCTTCCAAAATAAATATTTACCAGGAATGCTGTGATGCTTAATTTTATGCGTCAACTTGACTGGGCCAAGCGATGTCCAGGTGGCTGGTTAAATATGTCTGGGTGTGTCACTGCAGGTGTTTCCAGAAGAGATCATCAGCATTTAGTTGGTGGGCTGAGCAAAGCGGATGGCCCTTCCCATGTGGAAAGGCATTATCTAATCCACTGAGTGACTGAACAGAATAAAAAGGTGGTGGAAGGTTGAATTCAGTCTCTGCCTACTGCTGAACTGGGACATAGCTCTTCACCCTCTGTGCTCTTGGTTCTCAGGGTTAAGACACGGACTGTGACCTTCACCATTAGCTCTCTGGCTCTCCGGCCTTTGAACTCTATGCCACTGGCTTTGTGGGGTCTCTAGCTTGCAGATGGCAGATCATGGGATTTCTCAGTCTCCATAACCATGTGAGCCAATACCTTATAGTAAGTCTACAGATAGTTAGATATACATATCAATATATCCTGTTTGTTCTGCCTCTCTGGGTAACCCTAACTAATATAAAAACCAACAATGGAAAACAACAGTAAAATAATAGGGAGGCCTAGATTTGCAGATCACAATCTGTTGAAAAAAGGAAGTAGAGTTCCACACTAGGGTTTAGACAGCAATGCTTGGGAAGCTGGCCAGGACCTTACCAGTTCCCTTCAGACCTTACCATGTCAGAGCTGAGTGGTAAAGTCTCTCTAGATTTAGGCCACAGTACATTTAAGTTGGGACTGTGTCCAGCCTGGATAAACTATTCAGTCCTTTCCAGAACTGGCTCCTAAGCCTCTTTTCCACTTGAATTGATTGGCACCAAGTTCTACAGGATGGAGAAGGGGAAGTTTTTTTCCTCTTCTAATACATTTCCTATTGATACCTGGGGTTTCTCTGACTGCAATAAATAGAAACCTACTCAAGCCAAGTTTAAGTGAATGAGACTTATATGGGGCATATAGGCAAAAAAACTTGGATAGTAAATTCTGCTCAGACTCTAGTTAGCTATAGCCAGAGGATGGTGGGTCCATCTTATTTGCAGCAGCCAAGACTACCAGAGCCCAAACTGTGGAAGCCCTTCCTGCAGACCAAGCATCCTATCTGTGTCACCTGAAAGGAGGCTATACCTGCCTTTTTGGAAAGAAGAAAGAGAACCTTATCCATAGACAGCAGGCTATAATGGATCACACAGAAAGATAGAAAATTGTGACACAACCATTACAAAAAGATTTATTTATTTTCCACAGACATTTTTCATCCAAGCCCTAAGATGTGTAATTAAAATAATAAGGGACTTATTTCTTTCACTGCATTGAAGTTGAAGAGTAACCCTAGGCATAAAGTAGGTTGCATTCAACAACTCTTCAGATTCTCTCCTGGTTCAGATCTGATAGTTTGAAACCATTATCTTACAGGCACATTGTACCATTTTCCCATAATATGCTATCATCTTACATCAGTGTACATGGAGCTTATTTGCCATTTTTCTGCCCACTCATATGGCCAAGTTATTTCCTTTTACAGTTTATTCTTATTGCTTCAATGTGTCACTATACAGAGAGCATTGCAGAAAATTTTAATCTGGCAGGCATTTTTTTCAGAACACTCATGATAGTATTAAGTAAGATTGAGTCAGCACTAATTCCTAGCATTAACACATTTCCATACATAGAAGCCTTTTCTTCCTTAGTCCCTTCCGTCCTCTTTTCCTGACTCCCTCTATCAGCAAATATTTGTTCAGTATGCATTATGTGCCAGAAACTATTTAAATGCTCAGGATACCTCAGTGAACCAAACAGATTAGAATTTTGGCTCTCACAGAACTTACATATTAGTGTGGAAAGATATCCCCTAACAAACGAATAAATGTATAATGTCATTTTGCTACAATGACAGCACTGTTTCTACCTGTGGATAAAGTGAAGGTTCCTGTGGTCAGGATTCTCACCTGGCCCTGGCTGGCTGGCTCACTACACATGTGTGGGTAATATGTTGTTATTGACTCTATATAAAGAGTTCTGCCCAGTGCTCTGGGAGACACGGTGGCATAGCTGCTGCAGGGCCGCAGGAGAGCAGAGACTGGAGTTGTGGCAGCGCCGACAACAGAGACTGAGACGGCTGTGGTGGCAGAGAGGCGCCGAGGCAGAGACCAGCTTGCTACATGCAGACTTGCTCTAAGAGGTTGGGATTCTAGTGATTGACCTGTCACCGTGGAAATAAAGTTGGGTATAAATTCTTTCACCCCAAGAATATTCCATTGTCATTCTTCGGTCTCACTGAATCCATAGTGAACTTGTCCGAGGCTGAAACCCATTGGGAGGACACTACCTTTATTTAGTTTCATAATTTGAGTTAGTTTTCAGTGATACAGTATTTCCCCCAAACCCACAGTGTCCACCTCAGATTGGAAGAGAATCGCTTCCCTGTGTTTTACATTTCCTTTTTGAAAGAGTTACAATGAATCAGCAAGTAGAAAATAGAATGTTCACTCCTGCGCAGAAGTTTAGGGTAAAATTAGTTCACTCAGTAAAGATTTGTGGAGCATCTATGAAACATAAAAGAAGAAGTTACATCCCTGCCCTTAAGGAATTAATAATTTAATTGAATAAAGTAACAAAAGAACCAGGTAAGAATAGAAGCCGGCATTCCCACCTCCTATATGCCAACCATCTCCAGCTGCACACAGTTAAGCACACTGACCTTCCAGCTACGCTGGCACAGGAGCTTCTCCTTGTTCTCTGAATGATCCTTGCCCGCTCCCTAGGAAGCCATTGCATTGACAGCAGGCTTTCCAGACAGCTTTCCCATGGGATTTTGGCTTTGGACTTTGTTTCTGAGTCCCTAATCTAAATCTTGATCTAGAGCTTCAGTCTACTTCTGGAGCACTTGCCCTTTTTATCCATTTAGATAATATTTATTGAGCATCTACTTGGATCAGTCATCATATCAGGTGTCGGGGATATTAAGATTATATAGAAATTGCCTCTGCCCTTGAGGAGCTCAGAGTCTAATAAGGAGATGTATACATAAAAGTCACAAATGAGCGTGATCGACACTCTAACAGTG
This sequence comes from Smutsia gigantea, assembly GCA_032199065.1. Classification (NCBI taxonomy): domain Eukaryota; kingdom Metazoa; phylum Chordata; class Mammalia; order Pholidota; family Manidae; genus Smutsia; species Smutsia gigantea. The sequence continues at coordinate 231,026 of JAVSCE010019062.1, forward strand.
ATATCTATAGGGTGCTATGGGGGTGGAAGAGGAAGAGGCTTCTACCATTTTCTGGAAGAAAAGATATAGGAAAGAATTCACAGAGAGGGTACCCCTGAGAAGACTCTCCAAGGATGAATATAACCTCACCTGATGGGCGAGAAGGGAAGGACCCGCCAAGCCAAGCTAAGACCATAAGCAGAGGAATGGAGATTTGTGAAAGAACTCTTGCCAAATACCCCAACAGAAAGAAAACTGGAGGCTCTACCTCTGAATCTGAGTGTGTCCATTGGGCCTTTGTTTCTGAGCATCTGTACTCTCCACGCCTGTTGGCACGAGGCCCTACTTCTATTTTGTTTTCATTTCTTTTAGATAATGTTAATCCTTTTATGTTTTAAATTGGGTTTATTGAGAGAATTTTCGTACCATAATGGTCACAATTTAAAGTGTACAGTTCAGTGTTTTCTTCAGTAGAGTTGTGCAAACATCATCATAATCTACTTTTAGAACATTTTCATCACCACCAAAAAGAATCCTTGTATTCACTAATTTTAAGTTTATGTCTATGGATAAAGTGAAGGTTCTTATGGCTGGGATTCTCACCTCGCCCTGGTCAGCTAGCTCACTACACAGGTGTGGGTAATTTGTCTTTATTGACTCTATTGCAAAGAGCTACGCCCAGTGCTCTGGACGACGTGGTGGCGCGGCTGCAAGGCTGCAGGAGAGCAGAGACAAGACTGTAGTGGTGGCAGCACCGAGGACAGAGAATGAGACGGCTGTAGGAGTAGAGAGGCCCAGAGGCAGAGACTGGCTTGCTGCACGCAGATTTGCTCTGAGTGGACGGGATTCTAGCGATTGACCTGCCACCATAAATTTGTAAATAAAGTTGGGTATAAACACTTTCACCCAAAGAATGTTCCACTGTCATTTCTTTGGCCTCTTGAATCCATAGTGAACTTGTCTGGGGCTGAAACCCATTGGCAAGACAGTATCTCTTTATCCCCTTCACCTATTTCACTGAGTTCCCCCACCACTCTCCCCTATGGTAACCAACAGTCTGTTTTTTGTTTACAAGTGTTTCTTTTTGTCTTTATTATAGCCATCCCAGTGGGTGTAAAGTGGCATATCATTGTAGTTTCGATTTCCATATCCTTAAAGGCTAATGATGTTGAGTATCTTTTCATATGCTTTTCACCCATTAGTATGTCACTACTTCTTAGTCCAGTGATGCTATCATTGTCTGAACGATGGCATAGTTTGAAGTGGTACCCCTTGGGTCCAAATGTCTTGAGACTAGCCTTAAGGCCAGTCATACTTGGCTCCAGAAAGATCATTCCTCCACTCTGCACTGAGATATGAAAATACCTTCTGTCTTTAGGATAATTTACAATTTTAATGCATTATTTCCCTTAGATGTTGAAGTATATATGTGACATAAACATTATAATCCTTTATTTATAGAAGGGAAAACTGAGGCCCAGAGAAGTTAGGGAATTTGCACAGTTACACAGCAAGCAAGTCCCAGGATAAAAATCTAAATATGGGTCTCTTAATTTTAATTACAATACAATGGCATTATGATACAGCAGGCAATGGAAATGCTTGTACAAAAGTAATTGGTCGCAGAGGATGGAGGCTGGGGTATCTTCGTGGAAGAGGAAACTTGAAGCCTTATAAATAAATCAGGCGGATAGTCTGGGGGAAAAGGATAGAGGCAGAAAACTGCAAGATGTGTAAGGAAACAATGAAGCTTTATTCTGAGAATAGTGAGAAATGAGATTTGAAAGTATGGTTGAGACATGTTGTCTTTTGAGAAACAATACCCTCCACCCTTCTCTTGCAAATTGTTTCTCCTCCCATTCCAAATGTGTTTCAGATGGGAGAATCCATTTTTAAAGTGATTTTACTCTGACTTCTGACTAAAGTAGATTGGGTCTAGGCATGATCACCTGACCCAAGCTGAACCAATTTAAGATTTTTCCCAGTAATTGTGAACTTGAGAAAGAAAAAAACGTGTCAATCCCTTCCCGTTGATGGAAATTATGTTATAAATTCCAGCTACTTTTGATAATCAGGTTTCCTACCATGTGAAGAATTATCTGCTATGAAGGTGCATAATGTGGATACCAAAGATAAGCTAGAGAAGAGAAGAGAAAGAGAAAGGAGATGTCCTGGCTGTACTTAAATTTTTCTTCAGATTCAGCTACTTTATTAGTGATAAGATTTTTTTAAATATGAAAAATCAAGTGAATTCCTAAAATTAATCTATACCATAAACCTTGCAAAAACTGTGTGTCTCATCTCCTCCATGACAGGATTGGATGTTTCTAGAATCTTGGTCAATGACTCACATAACTTAGAGAGGTTGCCATAGTCTACAATCCTTTGTAAAATCCTTGGCAGGAGCTACAGGAGATCTTTAGATATACACAGCACTGCTGTTGGCCTTAGGTTGCTTATCATCTGAGGAGGATGGGACTGAATTGGTAGAAAGGACCGGCAAGTCATCCACAATAGTCACATCATGGAATATGAGCCAAAAGCCATCTGAGTGATGGAGAACAGAAGTGCGGCTTGAAGAAGACAGAGAAAGAGTTGTGAGCTATTATGCACAGTCAAAGTAAGATTCACAAAGGAATAAAGTGGATCTTGAAATTGAGTAGGACACAGAAAAACATACAGAAAGAAAACGAGAGGTCACAGAGATGAGTTTCTCTGGTTTTTTTGAGCATTTTACTTGTTCATTCTCAGAAGAACTGTTGGGTCAGCCTAACCTACAAAGCAATCACAGAATCCTCTGTTTAAACAATTTGATCCCATTCTACTCAACAACTCCTATCAAGTTTGGAGCTTTTCCATCCAGGGCTAGCTGACCCCAACTCTACTTCATATAAATTACTATCTTGTTTATATTGAGTCCCTACGTTGATCAGACCTACTACTTAAAGGTCAGTCCATGACTCAGGTTTTACTAGATTTTTTTCAAATGCACTTCTATGCTGATAGGAAAGCCTCTTTATTTCCCCTTCACCCCTCCCCCTCAAATAATTAAAGTACAATCCCTAATCCACTATGTATAAATAATTTGTCAAAATTATAACCACTACCAGTAAGTATCATTGTAACATTTGCATGGCACTTAACAATTTATAAAGCAGTTGCAAATACATTCTCAGAGTAGCCCTCTGAGGTAGGCAGGACACAGATTATGATCCTGAGAAAAGAGGTTCAGAGCAATTAATAGACCTATCCAGACACTACAGTAAATGACTGTTATCTAATTCTGCTCCATGGAAATAGTAAACTCATCTATTAAAAAAAAAGCCTGGCTTCTGATCTATGCATCCAGCCAGTCTAGGAATAAGAAAGGCTGCTGAATCTTCCTTCTCCAGGTCATGGCTTCCAACCATTTCTTTCATTAGCCCTTATTTAACCCAATCCCTAATCCTGTTTCTGCCCTTCAGCCAGAGAACAAAGGCACAAGTAATCAATCTCAGAGTTGAGAGGAATGTTAGTTACTATCTACTGAGAAGTTCCCAAACGTGGCTGTCCTTAGAATAACCTGTATAAGTTATTAAAATGACAAATCCCTAGACCTACCTCCAAATCTATAGAATCATAAATTTTGGAGATTGGGGTTGGGGCAGGGCAGTGGGGGTACGGTGCCAGGAGCAGGAAGCAATGATGAGGAGATAGTCTTTTCAATTAAAAAATTGAATTGTTTTTAAAGAAAGAAAAGTACAGAAAATAATATAACAAAAACACATGTACCTGCAAACTAAAATGAGAAAATGTTAACATTTGGTATGGTTGTGTAGAGAAAAAGTGCTTTAATGGAAAAGTACGCATTGTCTAGACTCTAAAGGAAAACTCCCAGGGTAATCAGATTCTGATTCTATGGGAGCTATTTTATAACTCTCTATGTTGTAGATAACTGATAGCAAAGCAAAACAATTCTTATCTATAGGCATACAAATTCTTCTTCTCTTTTCCCTTAGAAAAGCAATTTTATACATGTTTCAATATTCCTGACCTATAAATGTGTCTGTTCATGTACTCTCTTTTGACGGATTACAACATCTGCTTAGTTCCCTCATTGATTATAGAAAATCTATAACGTGTTCATTTTATATGTATAGGAGAGTTAGGATTTCATAGTTTTTGAAAATTATCTTTTAACAGTTTTCTCAAATCTTTTTTTTTTAAATAATCTTAAAGAAAACGTTAATATATACTAGATTTTCCATTCTGGTCTAATTTTGCTCCTCTCATCCTCTCCTCAGAGACAACCACTATCAGGAATTTGGTATGGATCCAAGTCATTCATTTACAATTTTCTTAAATACATACACACTAAAAAATAATATATATTAATTTTTAAAGCAGACTTAACTAGTAAAATAATGTGACATTCTGCAACTTAATTTTTCGCTGAATAAAAATTTGAGATCTTGTCATGTTATGGAAAACTGGAAAACCTGGACTGGATCACTGATGGAAGAACCAAGTGGTACTGGGAGGTCTTGGAAGATATAGGTTTATTTCACATCGGCGGGCTCAGAAGAGAGTGATCTACAAAGGTCTAAGCCCCAGGTACAGCAGGGCATGCCTTTTATACATTTAACTACAAAGCTAGGGGGAGTTAGCACACAGGAACTGTTGCAGTGGGAGCTATTAGGTCACTGTAGGTGTATTCAGGATGCTGGTTATATTTTAATCTATTTCTGTAAAGGTTACCTGGGTACTGTATTATAAACTAATGAGCTTCCATGACTATGATCAACAAGCTGTTCCATACTACTGATCCCAGCTGGGGGGAATACATTGTTATATTGTTTCAATCCCAAGCACCCAAGCACCTTCTGATTCCTCTACATACCTGAAGCCTTAACAGAAACCCTGTTTCCTTGGCTTCCATGGCTTCCCACCACACCTGCCAAGAGGGGGAGGGATTTGAGACCTTTTCGAGTATTTCCTCATCACTCATGCTGATACATGTAAATCAATGTTTCTAATGGCTAGGGGTGTACTTGGGTTTTCCATTTCTTTTTTTTTTTTGACTAATTTGATCATTTATTTTCCTAGAAAACATCTATTCTATTGCTTCTCAATTTTGTCAAGTTTTTCAGTTTTCTGCACTGATTTTTTTCTTTACTGTATATTAATTATACCCACATTTTTCATTCCTTAAGTTTTTATCTTCTCTGTTTCTTCTCTTTTTTTCTTCCCCTAGAAATAAATGCTTCATTATGCTGTTTCTATTATTTTTGTTGTTGACTGGCTTTTTAATATTATCAACTTCTGTTATTATCTTATTTCCTTCCATTTTGTGATCTACATAAGATATTGACTTTTGAAATGCTCAAGACTTACTTTGTGAGTCTTAACCATTTTTTTATGTATGTCACATGTGGTAAAAACAATATATATTCTGTATGGGCAAAAGAATAGGCAGAAATTTCTTGTTTGCTTGATACATTTGACACAGAAATATTAAAATCTCCCACTATGGTTATACATTTCTCTTTGTAATTTTGTCAGTTTTTCTGAGCTATTTTGTTAAGTGCATATGATTTTATGATTATTTTATTTATTGCTACACTGTTGTTTTTCTTATTGTATAATGTTTCTCTTTATCTTAATTAATAGTGTTAAAGGGATTAGTGCTTTTTTCCTTAAATTCCACTGTACTTAATTTTATTAGCTTTCTTTTTTTTACTGTTCAGATACCCCTTTCCATATTTTTTACTTTTAACCAGGCTATGCCATTTTAAGTGTGACTTTTTTTTTGTAATATGACTATAAACAGAATATAGCTGGTATTTTGAAAAATCCAATCATATAGTCCTTTTAAGGTTGTCTTGCCAATGGGTTTCAGCCCCAGGCAAGTTCGCTATGGATTCAGTGTGACCAAAGAAATTGACAGCAAAACGTTCTTTGGGGTGAAAGGGTTTATTACCCGGCTTGTTTTCCCTGTGGTAGGTCGAGCACTAGCGTCTCTGCCTCCGCCCAGAGCACTGTGCCGAGCTCTCTATATAGCCCAATAATAGCTTAATGCCTAAAGGTGTGGAAGTGGTAGCCTAGCAACAGGACAGTTACATCACCAGGTGGTTTAAATTCAGTGAGGATCCTGGCCATAGGAACCCCAACTTCCCCACACTCCACCCCTCCAGGATTCTCGCCTTACAATCTACATGCTTTCAATCTTCTGCAATGGTCCCTCTGGGAGAAAGCTGGAGCACTGTAACCAGATTCCACAATAGCAACAGAGGATAACAACAACTTAGAGATAATAAAAATTAAGATACAGCAAGATTTTGATACAGGAAACAAAAATTATAATAATCCTGAAGCCAGAGGAGGTTCTTATAACAAAAATTATAATAATCCTGAAGCCAGAGGAAGTTCCCAATCCACAAAAACTTTAGGGGCGATAAGACACATGTTTTAATGTGACCAACATAGGCAAATCTTGTCCATCAGGTAGGATGCATGCAAGAGAGTGGTCCTGTGATAGGATTGTAGCAGGAAGGGGTTCCCTTCCAGGCCTAGTATACCATACTTTTACTCTTTTCCCTGTGGAGGTTACTGAAGTATCTATATATAGTGCTACTGGAGGTGCATGCACTGGCCATAATGATAAAACAAAACTCCACAGTAAGATGCTTCTACATTCTGGCCATTCAGGATATACTACTGTGGTCTTTGGGGGCCACTCTGCTGTTATTCGAGGAATACACAGGAGGCCACCTTCCAGGCATTGTCCCCAAGGTGCCAGGAGAGCCAGCCATCATTGGTCCAAGTGTCAAAAGGTCCAAAGCCACGTCCACTCAATGGAGTCACCGGGGTTCAGTGAAGTTGGTGTTGGCAGGAAGATGTTATTCTGGTGGCTGAACCTGGGCTTCAGTGATTCTTCCTTGGTTTGTACTTGCAGTTGTATAGGAGAGGCAGCCATATGTTAACATGTCTATGGGGCTCAGGGCTCCCTTTCAGGGGTATCTCGTTCAAATGCCATAGCACAGTCCATAAGAGGACTGACCATCCCCGCAGACTGTTGGTATCTGACTTTAGTATGGATTTAAACAAGCCATTGTGCTCTCTATCATGCCTGCTGTGGTAGGATTGTATGATACATGAAACTTCCATTTGATTCCCAGCTGTCGTACCCATTCTTGCAGTGTATGTCCAGTAAAATGGGTGCACTGATCATTCTCAATTACCTGTGGTCAGCCATAGGCAGCAAAGAGATAATCCAGGCCTCTTTTGGTCATCTGCTGGTCTGCACAACGGGTAGGAAAAGCAACCAGAAGTCCAGTAGCTGTGTCCACAAAAGTCATCGCATACCAATATCCTTCTGACACAGGTAGAGGCCCAATATAGTCTATCTGCCACCTGACGAGGGGTATAGGCCCCTTAGCTATTGTCCCATGTGGCTGTGGAACTTGGTGTAAGTCCCTTTTGAAACACATGACACACTCCTGCCGGGCTCTACTAACTACTTTGAGGTCAAAGGTAAGCCCCACCAACGGGCTACAACCCACATTGTGCTTTTCCCACATTCAACAAATGCTGATGTAGCCATTGGGCTACATTAGAGGCAGGCTTTTCTTCTAACCAGCGTATTTGGGCCAATTTATCTGCTTCATGATTTCCTGGGTAGGCCAGTGGTAAATGACCTGTCACATGGTATACTGTAATTATTTTAGTCGGACCATAGGCCTATAAGTCTTGCCACAATTCTTGCACCCAAGGGGTCAGGGACTAACCCGCAAGTTGGCATGGTACCAGGTTGGTAGCCACAGGGTCAAGCCTTGATAGACAGCCCAGCTGTCAGTGCAGACAACTATAGGGGAGGGCTCCTGGCTGATCATGAGCCACATGGCCCACAACTCTGCCCATGGGCTGCTCTTCCCCTCACCATCTTCCATCCATATTGTCTCAGCCTTAGGATGGAAAGCTATGGCCCTCCATTTTGGGGGCTGCCCACGGCTGGACCCATCTGTGTACCATGCATCTTCGGGTATAGGGACTTTTCCCTCCCTTTAGGGACTCCCTTCTACTAATGGTTTAAAAGCAAGTCCTTCCTGCTCTTCACTAGTATATGTCACCAGCCCCAACACACCCTGGAGTTCTTCACTCAAGGGGCTACTAGAAAGGGCACTACGCTGCTGTAGGTAAGCACCCCACTTGGCTAGTGTGGGTGTTTGTGCTACGCCACTCCTTGGCTTTTCGGTCAAATCTCGTACCCACCCCAAGATGGAATAGGTGGTTATTACCTTGATTGGGGCCATTCCAGTGATGGGTTCTGTAGACAGCAAGGTGTGATACATGGCAGCCAGTTGTTTTTCTATCAAAGTGTATCGTACCTCTGCCCCTTTCCAGAGTTGTGACCAGAATCCAACAGGTTGGCGAGTTTGTTCAAGCCGCTGCCAGAGACCCCAGCCATCACCATCTTCAGTCACATGAACTTCCAGCTCACAGGGCCTTGATGGGTCTATCACACTCAAGGCCTGCACGGTCTTGACTGCCCGTTTTGCTGTAGTAAAGGCAGATGCACATGTCTCATCCCAGTCCCACCGGATGCTCTTTCGTACCAAGCGGTATAAGGGCTTCAGAATTTTTGTCAAGTGGGGGATAAACACTCTCCAGTATCCTAGAAGACCCAAAAACTCCTGTAGCAATGCTACAGTTGTGGGGGTAGGAAAGGCCTGGACTTTATCTAACTGCTTCTGGTACCACTTTGGTTTTACCTGACCAGACGACCCCCAAGAATTTGACAGACAAACCAGGTCCCTGAACCTTGGTACTGTTCACAGCCCATCCTTTCTCTTCTAAATGTTGCAGCAGTCTAGGTGCTGCACCTTCTAGATCTGAAAGAGAATCAGACGTGAGCATGACATCATCAATATAATGGTACAGCCGCACCGTTGGCAGTTTCTCCCATGTAGCCAAGTCCTGGGCTGCAAGTCCATGACAGATGGTGGGGCTGTGGAGGTATCCCTGTGGGAGGTGGTGTAAGTCCATTGCCATCCTTCGCATTAGGAAGATCTATCACATAATAGTATGTTCCTAGTTCATGGCTGAGGGTATCTCTCAAGCCTGCAATAGAGGGGACAGCCGCATGCATAGGCGGTATGACTTTATTCATTTCTCTATAATCCACAGTCATATGCCAGGAGACATCTGGCTTTTTTCCTGGACACACTGGGGAATTGAAAGGAGTATAGGTGGGCTTTATAACACCCACATTTTCCAGCTCCTGGAGAGTTTCTCCAATCTCTTTATGCCCCCAAGGCAGTTTGTACTGTTTGGTATTAGTCACCCACCGAGGCACAGGCAAAGCTATGGGCGGGTGCCCAGCATGTCCCCTCAGAACTGCCCTCACCACACGTACTCTCAGTCTGAACTCACCTGCAAGGGTCTGCAACCATAGACCCTGCAGGATATCAACCCCCAAAATATACTCAGAGATAGGAGATACATACACAGTATCCTCTTTTGGGGATGGATGCCCTATTCCCAAAGGAATTTGGGCTTTCTTCACTCTGATATCCTTCCCCCCGTATCCATCTATAATAGTTGGGGGTCCTGTGGAACCGCTCAGGGTTACCATGAATCAGTGAACATTCAGCCCCAGTGTCCACCAGAGCCAGGACATGTTGTATGTTCACTGGGGACCAATGGATAGCTATTTCAACATGTGGCCTCCTGTCCCCCCCTGGTCCCTCAGGGCAGATACCTTGACCTTCGCCTCAGTCAAACCATGTTCCCCAATCATCTTCCTGTGTCGTCTCAAGTGAAGTTGGCTTGCTTTCCAGCAGGAACTCTTGCAAACACACGGGCCGGACTTGTGGCTCTGTCTCTGACCTCTGCATCTTTGGTCCTAATGGCTAGAACTGCTGCTTTGGTTTCAGCTGTTGCCATAGCTCTAGTAAGATCCTATTTGAATTCCCATCTAATTTCCTTCCATCTGCTCCTGCCCGTATTAAATCAACCGACATCTGGGTATTCCTAACCTTCATGGGGCCCTGTAAATTCTTCTTGTGAGTAACAAGTCTTATTTCTTTCTGAGTTCTCATTGCTTCAGCCTCTCCTGAGTTGGCTGCTGTACGTGTCACCTCGCTTATGGGATGCCCTAAGTGAGGGGAAAGAATGGCCAATAGAGACCCAAAGAGGGATGTGGGAGCCATGTGAAGTACAATATTTCTCATCCCAGTAGTGAAATCTTTTCATCTGGGCCATAATTCTCTGGACTACAGATGGCATTTCTTATGCCTAACTCTCGTAGCACCTGTTGGAGCTCAGCATTCATCTGCCATCTCACAGGAGAGGATGGTAGATCACCCGGATTGGGCCACACAGTATGAAGTGCAGCCATGAGCCAGTCGAGGAGGGAGTGACTCCCTGGGGTCTGATGTGCATTTTGTAATCTCTGCCTCAAGGCAGGCTGCACTGTCAGGGAAGACAGCTTTCCTATCTCTGATCCCAACAGAACAATTCCATCCACCCCTAAGTCCCACAGACGCAGGAGTCAAGCTGATATTGACTCTGAGGGCTTCTGCCTAAACTGGGAGCCCAAATCCACCAGCTCGGCCTGAGTATAGGGGCAGACCATAGAGTGCTCCACGACCTGGGAAGGGGGCTGCCCCTTTTCTTGGGTAACTTTCAGCTGCTGGGTCTTTATTTTCTTTACAACCACTGGGTGTGCTTTCAGTATAAGAGGGACCAGTGTCTCTGACACCAGCCCTTCATCCTTCCCCAGCTCCTACTTTTCTGGGGCTGATGACACCTTTCTCTACCCTCCCCCAAGTGCCTCCTCTGCTACAACCTTTACCTTTTCTACTGTGCCTCACAGCAATGCTACCTCAGTCTTCAGAAGGTCTCTTACCTTCAGCTCAATGCTTCCCAGCTGATGTTCTTGTGCGACCTCCACCTGTGCTTCCCTCAGGAGTTCGTCTTTTTCCTTGATGGCCTCTTCCTCCTTCAGAACACCTGGCAGCGCTACTGTCTCATTCTGTAAATAATTGTTTGCCTCTCCAATGGCACCTTGCTGCTGGCTTTCTTGTGCCATCTCTTCTCACATCAATGCCATTCCCTTTTCAGGGAATCCACAGAAGTTTGCAGCTCACGTTCTCATGCTGCTATTTCTTGGGTCTCTTCTGCAGACCTTTTTAATACTGTGAGAAGCAGTCAACTCACAGTCCCCGCTGCCTCATGGGCACTCTGTTTCTAAAAGGATTTACTTAATATACCAAGGGCCATCCCTACTGCCTCAGGTGTCACCTTCATTTGCCTCCAGTCCTGGGGTGGGGCCCAGTCCTCTAGGAGGCAAGCCACCTCAGACCACATACCCATTGGGAGACAATCCACTGTCTCCCCATTCACAGGGGCAGCCTGCTGAAGAACCCTTCCCATAAGGGCAGCCTGTCTTTTTCCTTGGTCAACAATGAACCCTGCCGACTTTCGCCAATTGTCTTGCCAATGGGTTTCAGCCCCAGGCAAGGTCGCTATGGATTCAGTATGACCAAAGAAACTGACAGCAAAACGTTCTTTGGGGTGAAAGGGTTTATTACCCGGCTTGCTCTCCTGGCGGTAGGTTGAGCACTAGCATCTCTACCTCCGCCCAGAGCACTGGGCCGAGCTCTCTATATAGCACAGTAATAGCTTATTGCCTATGGGTGTGGAAGCAGTAGCCTAGCAACAGGCCAGTTACATCACCAGGTGGTTTAAGTTAGTGAGGATCCTGGCCATAGGAACCCCAACTTCCCCACATAGGTGCATTTAATTTATTAAACAAATATATTTACACCTACTAATACTAATTCATTTCATGGTTTCTTTTACTGTGTTTTTGTCTTTTTATCTCAGTTCTTACTTTCTGTGATATTTATAAATATTCTTTATTTCACTTTTTCCTCTGCTGGTTTTGAAGTTGTAGATTGTATTTCTTTGATTTTAGTGGTTTTCTTAACATTTTTGTAATAATGACTATAGATATTTAACATCTCTATTCTCCTTAATCAAACTATCCATTAAATACTACCCTTTTCCCTACCCCTCACATTGCCCATCTTTCTTCTTACTATTGTCTAGACCCAGGGGTCAGTAAACTATAGACAAAGGCCAAATCCTGCCTGCCACCTGTTTCTGTGTAGCTTATGAACTAAGAATGGTTTTCACATTTAAAAAAATGTTTTTTAATCAAAATAAGGATAGTTCATGACCTCAAAATTACATACAATTCAAATTTTTGTGTCCATAAATAAAGTTTTATTGGAACACAGCACTCTCATTTGTTTACATATTATCTATAGTTGCTATCCTAGTACAATGGCAGAGTTGAGTGGTTACAACAGAGACCATATGACACATAAAATCCAAAATATTTAATTTATAGCCCTTTGCAGAAAAATTTTTCCAAGCCCTAGTCTAGCCATTAGAGTGTCATTTTATTTCTAAACTTTTAACAAATATGAACCAAAAATTATGGCAGTTGCTCTCTTTCACAGATTATAGTTAATAGTATATAAAACATATTTTATTAATTTGTGTTTCCCATTGTTTCTTTCATCTCGTTATATCTCATTCCCTGTAAGTACATTTTTCTTTTTAATAAAAAATGTGCATTTTCTTACCAAGAGTCTCTGAATGGTAAATTCTGTTGTTCTGTGCATTTCTGATAATGTCTTTCTTCTTATACCTGAAAGCTAGTTTAGCTGGATATATAATTTCAGGTTGGCAGTTGTTTTCCCTAAGCACTTTGAATTTACCACTACATTGTCTTCAAGTATTTGTTGTTCTCATGAGAAATCTGTTTCTTGTTTAATTGCTTTTCTTTGTAGTGTTTTTACTCCCACCCCCCCCTTTATTTGTGGTTTTTAACATTGTTTTCATATTCTGTTAGCTTTTGAAGTTTTTTCCCCTTAATCCTTGAGGTTTTGATATTTCAGTATAATTAAACAAGTTGGGTATTTTTTTTTTACTCCTTTCAGCAGCATTTGGTGTGCACCTTTAAAATGAAGACTCATTTTTTCTTCAGTGTTTGAACCCTTTCAGCTGTGATATTTCAAATATTGTTTTTCCACCATTCTCTTTCTTCTTTCTCTCTCCTGAGACATCTTATATATATTTATTTTTCAGTGGTTCTATGTCTTTTAATGTCTTACTCATGTTTTTCATCTTTTCATCTATATGTACTGAATTCTTGGTGATTTTTCTCCATTTTTTAATTCTCTAATCCTTTCTCTAACTAAGTACACCCTAGAAATCATTCTGCTTAATAAGATTTTGATTCTAATGGTGATATTTTTATTTTCAGGATTTCTAATTGGTTTTTAACTCATATCAATCTATTTTATTTTCATAATTCTGTCTCTGGATAAAATAATTTTCTGTATCTATTTGAGGGTCTTCAGTAGATAAATAAAATATACACATTTTAAAGTAAAAATTGAGGTTGTTCTATTGTTTACATTTTGCCATGTATGAATTTATCTATTTATCTCTGTTTTGTTGGTTTCATTCTTGATGTTAAATTTTCTAATATGCTCTGAAATTTTTGTTTATAGGTTCACCTTAAATAGAAGTGTTTTTGTTGTTTTTGTGTTCCTGGTATGTTGTCTTACTTTTTTCCATATAGTTTCCCTCTTAGAATTTCCCAGTCTAGAACCAGGACAAGATCTTAATAAACAGCTTGGAGCTCCAATTTCAAGATGAACTATGAATATCAAGATCCATTCACTCAACCAGCAGGAAGTTCTGTCCAAACCCTGAACTCTCTGAATGACATTTTTTTCCTTCTTCTTGCAATAACTTACACTTTATGTAAGCCATATCCAAAGACAGTAGTATCACTTTTTTTTTCCAGCCTTCATTTTCTGGGCAGGAAAGCCCTACCCAGCTCCTGACTTCAGGCAATGAGTTCAGTTCCAGTCTTTTGCCATGCAATGGAAATTTGGGTTCTGTATTATCTTGTGGTTACAGAACTCTGGCTGCCTCTGTCTCCTGCATATAGGACCTAGTACATGTGTATTAGCCTAAAATAGCTCTAGGTTTCTGTTGCATTTCTGTTCCACAGAGATATTCACCTTGCCTTTTACAAAATATATGGCATACACACCCAACCCTCCACCCACCAACCCCCACACATACACATACACTGTTTCTTTAGAGAAGAAAATAGTTTAAAGTATAAGCTCAGAATTTGGATCATTCCTTCTTATGAGCCTATAAGTCTGACTTCTAAACCAAGGGTCAGCAAACAATAGCCTTTGGAGTAAACCTGGTTTCCTGACTCTTTCTGTAAATAAAGCTTTATTGGAATGCAGCCACATCTATTCCTTTCCATATTGCATTTGGCTTTTATCAAAGGCAGAGGTGAATAATTATGACAGAAACCATACAGACTGCAAAGCCTAAAATATTTCCAGTCTGGTTTTTTATAGAAAAAGATTGCTGACCCCTGCTATAAACTATTGAGACCCTCTTCTCTTCTTTATCTACTCTTTTCCTCGTGGCTTTAAGTACCATATATATGATAACAAATGAACATCAGCCTCCTTTACTTAGCTATATGACTCAGTTTGGATATGTATTAAGTGTCTTAAACTTAATACTGTCCACAATTAAGCCCCTTATATTTCCCCCATTCCTTCCCTCACCTACATGAAAAGCCTTCTTCTAGTAGTGTACTGCATGCCAGAAGATGAAAATCTTATCCTTCCCCTTGCTGAAGTAAAAAACTTTACAGACATCCTTGACTTCTCTTTCTCTCACACTCCATATTTTTTCTACCAAAAACCTAAAAAGAGAATGTACCTAGAATTCATGCCTAAGCAATAGGATATGAGCAGTTCCACCTCAAGGGATTACTTGTCTCAGTTCTGAAACAGGTATAGGAGAAATAAGCTAGCGTGTGTTGAAGTCAGTTTCATTGGGAAGTTTGACATGGGAGCCTTTTCCATACCTCGGCTCAGACAGTCTGCTATCTTTGTGGTGCCTGTTGATGTTTTCTTATCTTTATGAGAAAAGGAAATATGCTAGCCTTCTAGTAAAAGCCTTTGGATTAAACTCAGAAGGAAACTAGCTTCACCTAATAAACTCACCAGAACATAAAAGGACATGGAAGAGAATAATAAAACTAATGTGCTAATCAGTTCAATAAATGCCCGAAGCAGACCTTAAATCAAATGAAAGACAGGAAGGGATGCCTTCTTTCAGAGCTTTGAGACACAGAGTGAAGAGAAACCATTTCCTTGACTCTGAATCACTAGGGGGAAAATAGGACAGGCATACCTCGTTTTATTGCTCTTCACTTTATTTGCTTCACAGATATTGCGTCTTTTACAACTTGAAGGTTTGTGGCAACACTATGTTGAGCCACATTAACACTGTTTCCCAAGAGCATTTTCTCACTTCATGTATCTGTGTCATATTGTGGTAATTCTTGCAGTATATCAAACTTTTTCGTTACTACTACTGATGCCGGGGTTCTTGTTCACGAAGCCGAAGAATGAGCTTAGCAAACAGGCAAGGTAGGAGAGCAAGGTACAGGCTTTTATTTAGAAATAAAGTGGAAAGACAGAGCTCCTGGCTCATGCCAGGAGGGGACAAGGGAGTCCCGGGGTGGTGCGTTGTCTAGGGGTTTTTATAGGCAAATGAGGATTTTTCAAGAACATGAAAAAAGGCTTAGGGGTGTGGACTTGTACCACCTGCCCTGCCCTCAAGGTGGGCTGGGTTGTTCTCTGCTTGCTAGGGTTGTTTACAGTAAAGTCACGGGTTATGCTGTGATACCCTTCCCTACTTGTAAAACCACTCAATCATTCTAGGCCAAGTTGCCCTTGGCCTTTTGACTTTTAACTGACCTTACTGAAGATGTCTATATTCTTAGCCTGGTATCTTGATCCTAGAGGATTAGTGTGACCTTGACTTTGCATAATACTTAACACAGAGTTTCAAAAGGGACTTCTTTGCCCATTGTTATATTGCTGACTGTAAATATACTGCCCTGCTTTTTCTGGAGGCCCTCACCCTTACTCTGACTATGCCCATGGTCCCTGTCTCACTATTATCTTTGTTATGGTGGTCTTTGGTCAGTGATTAAGACACGCTGAAAGCTCCCATGATGCAGAATATTTTAGCAACAAAGTATTTTTAAATTAATGTATGCACATTGTTTGACATAATGCCCTTGTCTACATAGTATACTACACTATAGAGTAAATGTAGCTTTTATATATACACTGAGAAACCAAAAAATTCACTTAACTCACTTTATTTTGATAAATAAATACAGTCTGAAGCCAAACCCGCAATATCTCTTAGGTATGCCTATATGGGCTCCCAAAGCTTTGCTTTTATGAAAGACCTATACTAGTACCTGTTTTAGCTGCTAAAAGAAATCCAAAGAGGATTTTCATTTTTATGAAATGGTAATTTCTTGCTTTACACCATTTCAGCTTACCAAAGAAAGGTTTCATAGGAATGCTCTACCCTCAGATGGTGGGGGAAACCTGTAGACGACTTAGGAGAAGTAACCTAACCATCAAGAGACAACAGTGGCAGTTTCTCAACAGGGGGTGTCATTTTCCTTTCTGTCATCTTCCAGAGTTGATGAAAGCTTTTACATAGCAAGGGGCTAGGTACCTTTGTCTTCCTTCCTACTAGCTGCATCGTAAAGGTGAAACCTGCCTCCTTTCTATTGGCAATTTTTCTGTCTGGTCCTCCTGTTCCAGGTATCCAGCCATATCCCAAACTACAAAGTAGGTGAAGGTTTTCTTTGTCAAACATCCATCAGTCTGAGATCTCCCTTGACCACCTGATCAGTGGGAAAGCCAGGCATATCCATATAAACCCAGTCTACCCCACTGTGTTAGCAACATAATGCACTTTCCTATCTAGGAACGTGGGCTCTTCAAAGGAAGCAGGTGACATTTACATAATTATAAGCATCTCAAAAGGTGGAACTCCAGCCTCAGTGTGCCCTATGTGGAATACAAGTGGTTGGGGTCAGTACCAGTTTTGAAATCCCTGAAAAACTGCCTACTCCTTCAGGCTACCACAAGTGAATTCCAGTTTAGTGAGAAAAAGCCCCTGTTCCACCTTGTCTACTGGAGGTCATCAAACTCTGATGTCTTTCTATATAAGGAATAAGAGTCAGGAGGCTGAGGAGGAGGCTCCAGGAAGATACAGCTGGTGAAGCACACCTCCCCACTCTGTCATTGCCTCCCATCAGCTCTGCCTGGAGGCAGGGCTACAAACAGAGTGTAATCTGAGAACCTTTGTGCAGCAGAACTGTTAACTGCAAAAGTCCCTCATTCTAGCAATCAGACAACCCAGAATGCAAGCCATTCATGCGTTCTTTGTTAAGTCAGTGCCACGGAAAAGGGGCTGGTAAAGAGAGCAGTTTTCTATATTAAAACAGACTTATGAGGAACAATAACCAAATACAATGTATGGCCCTTCATTGGACCCCTATTGCACAAATAAGCCCTAAAAGACATCTGGAGAACAATTAGTAAAATTTTATTATAAGCTGTATATTAGATGATATTAAGGAATTAGTGCTGTTAATTTTGTTAGGTGTGATCATTGTATATATGGCTATAGAGGAGAATATCCTTATTTTGTTGGTAATGTGCATAACGTATTAAAGGGTTGCATTAGTGTCCTAGGGTTGCCATAACAAACCACCACAAACATGGCGGCTTAAAATAATAGAAACTTATTCTCTCACAGTTCTAGAGGCCAGAAGTCTGAAAGCAAGATGTTGGCAGGGCTGTGCTCTCTTGCATGGCTTGAGGGGAGAATCCAAGGTGTGTCTTCCAGCTTCCGGAAGCTCCAGGTATTCCTTGGCTTGTGGCTATGTAACTCCCATCTGTGCCTTCTTTCTCCTCCTCATCTATGTGACCTTTTTCTCAACTGTCTGTCAAGTTTCCCTCTGATTTTTCTTACAAAGGCCACTTGTCATTGGATGTAGGGCACCCTAACATAATCCAGGATAACTTTATCTCAAGATCCTTAAATCAATTAAATCTGCAAATTAGATCCTTTTCATAAATAAAGTAATTTTCCATCTTTTGCCATATAAGGTAATATTCACAAGTTTGGGGACTAGGATACCGTTTTGGGGGCCACCATTCAACCCATGACAGGGATGAAGTCATTCTCTGAAACTTACTTTAAAATGACTCAATAAAAATAAATGTAGCTGAAATATATGACAAAAAAGTTGATGATTAATATATCTAGGTGGAAGATACATAGGAGTTCATTGTACTATTTCTTATAATTTTTGTATACTAAGAATTTTCATGATAAACCAAGTTCAAATCCCCCATTTTGTCAGGAGTGCTTCCCTTGGGGAGTTATCTGAGTGTAGGAGGTGGGAGTGGGGGCTCCAGGGTCAGAGTGCCTGTGTTTATATCCTGCCAGGCTTCAGACTGAATAGCTGTGGGATCTTGGGTCAGCTGCTTAGTTTTTTCATCTATAAAATGGAAACAGTAATAATAATACTAACTTCAGACAGTCATGAGAATTAAGTGAAATAGTGCTTGTGAGGCAACTGGCAAATCGAAGGACCTCACAAGTATGAGCTATTTCATTACAATGTTGACTTTTGTGGGATTTCTGCTGTTAAAAGTCCACTGTTAAAGTACAATTACCCATTTGGGGTGCAGGGAGGAGAATTTATACCTTAACCTAGTATCTACTACAGTAACGATTTTTTTGCAGGTTTAGAAGGCTGTTGGCTCTTGGGAAGGAGGCACAGGGGCCCACAGTGTGCATGTGTTTGAATGTGTATGTATGGGTGTGTTTGGGAGAGGGGAGCAGGAAAGGATGCAGGACGTTAGGGGCAGAGGACATGCCTGGGGTAAAGAGTGACGCAGTGACTGGGGAGACAGGGAGATTCTGAAAACAAGGCCAATTCTTGTAGACCGTTAGGCAGTCCCCTACAGCCACTGCTAGCACTTGACTCTTAGCCCTGATGCTGAAAGGGTTCATGCAAATTCCCAAAGTACCTATTATATCTAGGAAGCTGCTTCAATGCCAAGTGACTATGATTCAACCCAGAAATGTTGTCCACGCTAAGACACTTATTTAAGAGCAACTCTCTCTGCCTCATAAGGAGGTGGCTGCCTGTGGAGATGTGATTATGCATCCAGGGGACCCCATCATCCAAGTTGGGGTGGAGACAGCCCTGCTAGGGGGGAGTGCTGTGGCTGCCACCTTCTCCTTCCACATCTCAGGGTGTCAGTGCATTACCAGGCAATTCACACATCATATTTAGGGTGTCATTTCATTTTTAGATCAAGAGCACGGAGGCTCTGGCCTCCCTCACTTTCATTTAGCATCACACTTTCCCTCACCCTTCTGCAGTCACCAAACATGTGCAAGACCAGGGACAAAAGATGTGAATGAATTACAACAAAAATTTAAAGATGAAACCAACAAGACCAAAAAGGATGAAATGTCAAAGAGACATGCAGCTGCCTAAAGGTCCAGATGCTTTTTTGAAGCAAATCTTTGGAACCACTCTTCATGTGTCACTTTCTACTCCACACTAAATGAATTAAAATAATAAACAAAGCAAGTCTCAAACTTTAGTTTCTAAGCTGCAAGTCTGAACCCTTCTCATAAAGCATGCCACTAAAACTTTAATGTGACAAAAACCATCTGCAGGTATGGCAGACCTGAGACCCCGCATTACTAACAAGTTCCCAGGTGTTGCCATGCTCTTGGACAATGGGCCACACTTCCAAGTTTCAAGGGTATAGAGCACTGGTTCTCACTGACCACACTTTGGATTTACCAGATGAGTGTAAAATAAGACTAATGTGCCAGAGATTCTTACGTGTTCTTGAGTGTGACCTGGGCATCAGAATTTTTTTTAAACCCCCCATGTTTCTAATCATCAGCAGAGTTTGAGAATCTCCTATCCATGAGTATATTTTGGGGATTGATATCCTGCAGGGTCTATGGTTGCGGACCACTGCAGGTGAGCTCAGACTGAGAGTACCTATGGTGAACGCAGTTCTGAGGAGACATGTTAGGCACCCGTCCATAGCTTTGCCTGTGCCTTGGCAGGTGATTAATACCAAACAATACAAACTGCCTTGGGGGCATAAAGAGATTGGAGAAACTCTCCAGGAGCTGGAAAAAGTGGGTATTATAAAGCCCACCCACAGTCCTTTTAATTTCGCAGTGTGTCCAGTAAAAAAGCCAGATGGCTCCTGGCGTAAGACTGTGGATTACAGAGAACTGAATAAAGTCATACCGCCTATGCATGCTGCTGTCCCCTCTATTGCAGGCTTGAGAGATACCCTCAGCCATGAACTAGGAACATACCAGTATGTGGTAGATCTTGCTAATGCCTTCTTTTCCGTTGACATTGAGCAGGAAAGTCAGGAACAGTTTGCCTTCACGTGGGAAGGACACCAGTGGACTTTCACTGTCCTCCCACAGGGATACCTCCACAGCCCCTGTACCAGTATATTGATGATGTCATGCTCACGTCGGATTCTCTTTCAGATCTAGAAGGGGCAGCACCTAGACTGCTGCAACATTTACAGGAGAAAGGATGGGCTGTGAACAGCACCAAGGTTCAGGGACCTGGTTTGTCTGTCAAAATCTTAGGGGTCGTCTGGTCTGGTAAGACCAAAGTGATACCGGAAGCAGTTATAGATAAAGTCCAGGCCTTTCCTACCCCCACAACTGTAGCTTTGCTACAGGAGGTTTTGGGTCTTTTAGGATACTGGAGAGTGTTTATGCCCCACTTGACAAAACTTCTGAAGCCCTTATACCAGTTGGTATGAAAGGGCATCAGGTGGGACTGGGATGAGACATGTGCATCTGCCTTTACTATGGCAGTCACAGTGGTGCAGGCCTTGAGTGTGACAGACCCATCAAGGCCCTGTGAGCTGGACGTTCATGTGACTGAAGATGGCTATGGCTGGGGTCTCTGGCAGTGGCTTGAATGACCCGCCAACCTGTTGGATTCTGGTCACAACTCTGGAAAGGGGCAGAGGTACGATACACTTTGATAGAAAAACAACTGGCTTTTTTGTATCACGCCTTGCTGGCCACAGAACCCATCACTGGAATGGCTCCGATAAAAGTAATAACCACCTATCCCATCTTGGGGTGGGTACGAGACTGGACTCTAAAGCCAAGGAGTGGCGTGGCACAAACACCCACACTAGCCAAGTGGGGTGCTTACCTACAGCAGTGTAGTGCCCTTTCTAGTAGCCCCTTGAGTGAAGAACTCCAACGCTTGTTGGGCTGGTGACATATACTAGTGAAAAGCAGGAAGAACTTGCTTTTGAACCATTAGTAGCAGAGAGTCCCTACCGGGAGGGAAGAGCCCCTATACCTGAAAATGCATGGTACACAGATGGCTCCAGCCATGGGCAGCCCCCAAAATGGAGGGCCATAGCTTTCCATCCTAAGGCTGAGACAATATGGATGGAAGATGGTGAGGGGAAGAGCAGCCAGTGGGCAGAATTGTGGGCCATGTGGCTTGTGATTAGCCAGGAGCCCTCCCCTGTAGTTGTCTGCACTGACAGCTGGGCTGTCTATCGGGGCTTGACCCTGTGGCTACCAACCTGGTACCATGCCAACTGGCTGGTTGGTCACTGACCTCTTTGGGGGCAAGAATTGTGGCAAGACTTATCGGCCTGCGGTCAGACTGAAATGATTACAGTATACCATGTGACAGGTCATTTGCCACTGGCATCCCTAGGAAATAATGAAATAGATAAATTGGTCCAGATACATTGGATAGAAGGAAAGCCTGCCTCTGATGTAGCCCAATGGTATGAAAGGGCATCAGGTGGGACTGGGATGAGACATGTGCATCTGCCTTTACTATGGCAGTCACAGTGGTGCAGGCCTTGAGTGTGACAGACCCATCAAGGCCCTGTGAGCTGGACGTTCATGTGACCTTGCCTTTGACCTTCGAAGAAGTTAGTAGAGCCCAGCAGGAGTGTGTCATGTGCTTCAAAAGAGAGTTACACCAAGTTCTACAGCCACATGGGACAACAGCTAAGGGGCCTATACCCCTCGTCAGGTGGCAGATAGACTCTATTGGGACTCTACCTGTGTCAGAAGGATATCGGTATGTGATGACCTGTGTGGACACAGCTACTGGACTTCTAGTTGCTTTTCCTACCCGTTGTGCAGACCAGCAGATGACCAAAAGAGACCTGGAGCGTCTCTTTGCTGCCTATGGCTGACCACAGATAATTGAGAGTGGTCAGGGCACCCATTTTACTGGACATACACTGCAAGAATGGGTGCGACAGCTGGGAATCAAGCGGAAGTTTCATGTGCCATACAATCCTACTGCAGCAGGCATGACAGAGAGGCACAATGGCTTGTTAAAATCAGGACTAAGGTCAGATACCAATAGTCTGCGGGGATGGTCAGTCCACTTATGGACCATGCTATGGCGTTTGAATGAGAGACCCTGAAAGGGAGCCCTGAGCCCCATAGACATGTTAACACATATGGCTGCCTCCCCTATACAACTGCAAATGCAAACCAAGGAGGAATCTCTGAAGCTGAGGTTTGGCCACCAGAATAACATCTTGCTGCCAGCACCAACTGCATTGAACCCTGGAGACTCCATTGAGTGGACATGGCTTTGGACCTTTTGACACATGGACCAATGATGTCTGGCTCTCCTGGCACCTTGGGGACATGGCCTGGAAGCTGGCCTCCTGTGTATTCCTGGGATAACAGCAGAGTGGCTGCCAAAGGTCACAGTAATATATCCTGAACGGCCAGAAGGTACGAGCATCTTACCATGGAATTTTGTTTTATCATTATGGCCAGTGCATGCACCTCCAGTATCACTATATATAGGCCTTCAATAACCCCCATGAGGAAAGGAGTAAAAGTATGATATATTAGACCTGGAAGGGACCCCTTCCTGCTACAGTCCTATCACAGGACCACTCTCTTGCATGCATCCTAGCTGATGGACAAGATTTGCCTATGTTGGTGGCATTAAAACATGTGTCTTATCGCTCCTAAAGTCTTTGTGGATTGGGAACTTCCTCTGGCTTGAGGATTATTATAATTTTTGTTACCTGTATTTTAATTTTTTATTATCTCTAAGTTGTTGTTATCCTCTGTTGCTATTGTGGAATCTGGTTAGAGTGCTCCAGTTTTCTCGCACAGGGACCATTGCGGAAGGTGGAAAGCGTGCAGACTGTAAGGCGAGAATCCTGGAGGGGTGGAGTGTGGAGAAGTTGGGGTTCCTATGGCCAGAATCCTCACTGAACTTAATCCACCTGATGATGTAACTGGCCTGTTGCTAGGCTACTGCTTCCACACCTTTAGGCAATAAGCTATTATTGTGCTATATAGAGAGCTTGGCCCAGTGCTCTGCGCGGAGGCAGAGATGCTGGTGCTCGACCTACCGCCAGGAGAACAAGCCGGGTAATAAACCCTTTCACCCCAAAGAAAGTTCTGCTGTCAGTTTCTTTGGTTGCATTGAATCCACAGCGAACTTGCCCGGGGCTGAAACCCATTGGCAAGACACACCTTACTTGTGTTGGCTTCAGGCTCTGAATTAAAGATTATAAAAATTTAGGACACACCATTTGATAGATTGAGGCTGAAATGAGAAGCGCATTATATTTTTGATCAGGGACAAAAGAAACATGTGTCAATCTTTATGTGAGGATGAAGAACACACTGAAACAGCCAGAAAAGATGTGAGTAATGCTATTGAGATTTTAAACTCTTTTTCTGTGTCTAAGCACACCTGAGCAACCTTGTAGCTCCCTGATAGAAGGAATACCTGCTCCACATCAGATTATTTCCTCTGCAGCACTCGCCTAGAGACTGGGGAGAGCCAGGGAAAGTAGCTAACAATAGCCTTAGACTCATTGCTTCTGAGTTACAAATGAGTAGAATTTTGAATCATCTCTTGCTTATGAGCTTTTTTTTTTAATTCCTCCTTCCCACCCAAAGAGTACTTGTCTCAATTGCAAGGAGGTACCTCCACCCTCCACTGAGTCGGAGGCAGAAATCCAGATCCTTCTTATCTTTGTAATATGCAGCATTAGGTGTACTTAACATGAGCAGTGGACCAATCCAGTGAATGTCCAGAATCCACACTGAGTAACACAGGGAGGAGTGGTGTCACCACCCAGTCCAGTTCTATAGTCTTCATTTTATGGCCTCTTTAACTAACCACATTTCTTTAAACTTAGACTGGGACAAGCTACTTGAACACTGGCAACAAGAACCAGAATGAATCCAGGGCTATTTGTGAACAGCTGATTTTGATATCCTGTGGTGACAGAAACACACACGTGTGCATACATACACGTTGGAAATCCTGGGTTATACATGCTACTTGCTTATTCTCTGCTGAATCTGAGAACTAAACATTCATGAGGGAAAAGAATGGGAGTGTCTTGGGTTTCTCCCGTTACTAACAGCCCTGACAAGTTCATGGAGTAACCACTGGTCAGTTACCACGTCTTGTGGATTTCTCCCACAGTTACTCAATGCATTACAAATTCTGCCTTCCCACTCCAATGAAGTTGCTCATAATGATCCAACCACCATGATCTTGCTTTTGTCAAGTCCTTTCATTTTCAGAGTGTTACTAGATGATAGATAACCAGAAGCTATAAGCCCTTCTTTTCACTTCTTTGAAGTGTTTGTGTTTTACTTACGACACTCACTTCTCTTTACCTTTGTGTTATAATTCTTCCAGTTCCCATATTTTATATCCTTCTAGATGGTAGAATGTCAATAGTCTGTTGAACTGAGTTGATTTAATTTGGTTTTGAACCTAGTGGCCTGCTAGAAATGTTTAGTTTTCATGAAAAGACATTAGTTCTTTTGACTAAACAAAGAGTATACTGGGGATTCTTGGAAAATGGCAGAGCAGAGACCCTGACTCCACCTTCTCTCACCTGCATACCAAATCTACATCTACCCAGAGAGCATTTCACCCTGAAGAAGAACAAGACCTAAGTGAACAACTTCTACACAATGATGGATAGGAAGATCACAAGAAAACACCCCCAAATGGCAGTAGCGACAGAGATATGATAACCACAGGAACCCCACCCCCAGCACAGCCACCCACAGAGGGGAGGAAGAGGGATGTCCCTGAGACAGCCAGGTGTGGACTCCCTACCCTGAGGCACAGGAAAAAACCTTGCAGTTTAAAGCATGACTAGACCATACTGAAAGAACGTAAGTTTCAAAACTAAACATCCACCACTTGGCAAAGAAACCACTGGAGGCAATCCAGGATTGCAGGGTCCAGCCAGCGCCATTGTTTGAACTCCTTTTGCACATCTTAGTGCAGCTGAGAGCAGAACCTGAGCACATATTCCAATCCAGAATTGGTCTAGGCAGCCCGCTGATCCCCAGGTACCCTGCAGTAAATCTATCAGTAACACCTTGCTGCCCTTTGTTATTCACCAGCCCAGCTCCCATCAGCAAGACTAGAAAGTTCCTTGGCTCACAGGAAGGATGCACAAATCTGTGGACTCATACCCCAGGGCACTGAGGGGGAACACATGTGTAGGCTAACCCCCAGCCACCAATGGGACCCAAAGGGCACCGATGCAGGTATTCCCCAGAACAGCCCAGAATGTACAGAGGCCACAGGGGAACATGCACAAAGCCTGACTCCACACTGCCAAGAGGACCTGGTGGACACCCAATGCAGGAATTCTCTGGAGGGGTCCCGAGTGGCCCAGAGTGTGTATGAGCATATAGGTGAGAATGCACAGGGGACTCAGTTGGCACCAATATGGGAGTTTCCTGTGTGCACCCCCAATCTGCCATTGACCCACCACCCTCCTCCTGCCAGTGCAGAACCCACAGATGCTCCCCACCTAGAATCCCTCCAATAGGCCCCCAAAGCTGCATCCCCAGACCATGCTCTGGAAGCCCCAGCACCAGGAAAACCCAGTCTCACACACTCAGCATCCAGCTTGCTAAAACCACAAGGCATATGCAGTCTACACAGGGGGCTTTCCCACATAAGACCAATCCTTCAAGACTGGGAGAGCAAGCCCTTTCAACTAATTCATAGAACCAGTCACAGAAAGTCATACAAAATGAAGAGACAGAGGAATCTGTTCCAAATGACAGAACAAGAGAAAAAAAGAAAAAGAAAAAATACTAAATGAAACAGAGTTAACCAATCTACCTGATAAAGAATTTAAAGCAGTGGTTATAAAGATATTCACTGGACTTGAACTGAAGATGGACTTCAACAGAGAGATAGAAAGCCTAAGAAAGAACCAATCAGAGATGAAGAATTCAATAGATGAATAAAAAATACACCAGAGGGAATGAACAGCAGACTGGAGGATGCAGAAGAATAGATCAGTGACTTGGAAGACAGAGTAATGGAAAGCCCTCAAGCTGAACAGCAGAAGGAAGAAAGAATTAAAAGAAATAAGAATACGGTAAGAGAGCTCTGGGAAATATCAAACATCCTAACATCCACATTATAGTCCCAAAAGGAGAAGAGAGAGAGAAAGGAGTGGAAAATTAATTTGAAGTGATAATAGCTGAAAACTTCCCTAACCTGGGGAAGGAAACATTCTACAAGGTCCAGGGAGCAGAGAGCTTCAATCAAGATAAACCCAAGGAGATCCACACCAAGACACATCATAATTAAAATGTCAAAGATCAAAGATAAAGAGAGAATCTTAAAAGCAGCAAGAGAGAAGTAACAGGTTACATATAAGGGAAACCCCATAAGTTTACTAGCTGATTTTTCTGTGAAAGCTCTACAGGTAAGAAGGGAATGGCATGATATATTCAAAGTGCTAAAAGGAAAAAGCCTCCAGCTAAGAATACTCTACCTTGCAAGGTTATCTTTCAGAACTGAAAGAGAGATAAAGCACTTCACAGATAAACATAAGCTATTAAAAGAATTCGTCACTACTAAACCAGCTTTCCAAGAAATGTTAAAAGGACTTCTTTAAGAGGAAAACCAAAGATCCTAAGAAAGGGAAAAAATCTCCACTGTTAAAGCAAACATATAGCAAAGGTAGTAGATCAATTATTTAAAAAGCTAATAAGGTCAAAAAGACAAAAGTAGCAAAAATAATTAGATCTAAAAATTAGTTAAGGAAATCACTTAATAAAAAGTGTAATAGAAGATATACATAAAACATGATAGAGGGGAAGTAAGAAATGTAGTGCCACTAGAATGTGTTCAAACATAAGTGACCATCAGCTAATTATAGATTGTTATATCCATAGGATGTCATATAAGAACCCCATGGTAACCACAAACCAGAAACTTATAACAGATATACAAAAAAATAAAGAGAAGGAACCCAGCTGTAACACTAAAGAAAGTCATAAAACAAGAGCAGAGAGCAGGAGAGGAAGAACAGCAGAGATGAATGACAAAAACAACTAAGAAACATTTAACAAAATGACAATGAGTACATATATATGATAATTACTTTAAATGTAAATCACTTAAATGCTGCACTTAAGAGAGAGAGAGTGACTGAATGGATAAAAACACAAGAACCCATTTATTTGCTGCCTACAAAAAGACTCACTTCAGACCTAAAGACACACACAGACTAAAACTGAAGGGATAGAAAATAAATATATCATGCAAATAGGGATAAAAAAAAAGCTGGAGTTGCAATACTTAGACAAAATGGACTTCAAAAAATGTAAGATGATACAAATAAGGGAATTATGTAGTGATAAAGGGATCAGTCTAACAAGAGAATATAACAATCATAAACACCTACACACCCAACATAGGAGCACCTAAATATATAAAACAAATATTAACAGACCTAAAGGGAGAAATTGACAGCAACATAAGAATAGTAGAGGACTTTAACATCCCACTTACATCAACGTATATATAGATCATGAAAAAAATTAAAAAGGAAATAGAGGTGTTGAATGACATATTAGACCAGAGGGACTGAGCAGATGTATACACATTTACCCAAAACTGACAGAATACATATTGTTAAGGGCACATGGAATGTTCTCCAAAATAGATCACATATTAGGACACAAAACTAACTTTCAACAAATTTAAAAAAGACTAAAATTGTATGAAGCATCTTTTCAGACCACAATGCTATGAAACTAGAAACCAATTATAAGAAAAAAATTGGAAAAAACACAAACACATGGAGTCTAAACAAAACACTTATAAATAATCAATGGATCAAGGAACAGATCAAAGAGAAAATAAAACAATACATGGAGACAAATGAAAACAGAAACACCATGGTTTAAAATATGTGGAATGCAGCAAAAGCAGTTTCAAGTGGGAAGTTTATAGCAATAAAGGCCTACTTCAAGAAAGAAGAACAATCTCAAATAAACAATCTAACCCTACAACTAAAGGAACTAGAAAAAAGAAGAACAAAGTCCAAAATTAGTTGAAGGAGGGACATAATAAAGATCAGAGCAGAAATAAACAAAATGGAGACTAAAAGCAATCAATGAAGCCAACAGCTGGTTCTTTGAGTAAACAAAATAGACAAACCCTTAACCAGACTGTCAAGAAAAAAGAGAAGACACAAACAAAATCAGAAATGAAAAAGAAGTTACAACTGACACCACAGAAATTCAAAGAATTATGAGAGTTCTACAAAAAATTATATGCCAATAAATTGGACAATGTAGAAGAAATGCATAAGTTTCTAGAAATATCAAAAGGATCATTTGTCACAACCAACTGGAATTTATTTCAGGGATGCCACAATGGTACAATATCCACAAATCAATCAATCAATACACCACATTAACAAAAGGAAGGATAAAACCATATGATTATCTCAATAGATGCTGAAAAAGCATTTGAAAAAATTCATCATCCATTCATGATAAAAGCTCTCAACAAAGAAGGTATAGAGGGAATATTCCTCAACATAAGAAGGTCATATATGACAAACCCAAAGCCAACATCGTACTCAGTGGCAAAAAGCTGAAAGTTTTTCCTCTAAGATGAGGAAGAAGACAAGGATGCCCACTCTCACCACTTTTATTCAACAGAGTACTGGAAATCCTAGCCATGTCAATAATACAAGAAAAAGAAATAAAGGGCATCCAAATTGTTAAGGAAGAAGTAAAACTGTCACTATTTGCAGATGCTATGATACTATATGTGTATATATACACATGCGTGTATATATATATAAAACCCTAAAGACTCCATCAAGAAATTATTACAACTGGATTCAGCAAAATTACAGAATACAAAATTAATACACAGAAATCTATTGTATTCCTACATACTAACAATGAACTAGCAGAAAGAGAATCAAGAAAACAAATTCTACTTAAGATTGCATCACAAAAAATAAAATACCTAGGAATAAACTTAAACAAGGATGTGAAAGACCTGTATGCTGAAAATTATATGACACTGATTAAAGAAACTGAAGAAGACACAAGTAAATAGAAACATATCCCATGCTCATCAATAGGAAGAATTAATATTGTCAAATGATCATCTTTCCCAAAGCAATTCAAAGATTCAGTGAAATCCCTATCAAAATACCAATGGCATTTTTCAGTGAACTATAGCAAATAATCCTAAAATGTATATGGAATCACAAAAGACCCCAAATAGCCAAAGCAATCTTGAGAATAAAGAACAAAGCTGGGGGTATCATGCTTCCTGATTTCAAACTATACTACAAAGCCACAGGGATTAAAACAGTATGGCACTGGCACAAGAACAGACCTATAGATCAATGGAACAGAATAGAGAGCCCAGATATAAACCCACATATGTATGGTCAATTAATATATGACAAAGGAACCATTAATATACAATGGGGAAAAGACAGTCTCTTCAATAAATGGTGTTGGGAAAACTGGATGGCTGCATGTAAGAAAATGAAATTAGATCACTGTCTTACACCAACAAAAGTAAACTCTAAATAGGCTAAAGACCTAAATGTAAGACATGAAACCATAAAACTCCCAGAAGAAAACATAGGCCAGAATTCCGTAAACATACACATGAGAAATTTCTTTATGAATACATCTCCATGGATAAGGGAAACAAAAAGCAACAATACACAAGTGGCACTACATTAAACTAAAAAGCTTCTGCACAGTAAAGGAAACCCTAAATAAAACAAAAAGGCAACCTACCATATGGGTGAATATATTTTCAAACGATATATCTGATAAGGGACTAATATTCAAAATATATAAAGAACTCATACAACTCAACACCAAAAAACCCCACAAATAATCCAATTAAAATGGGAAGAGGACCTGAATAGACATTTTTCCAAAGAAGACACACAGATAGCAAATAGACACATGAAAAGATGCTCAACATCACCTATCAACAAGGAAATGCAAATCAAAACCACAATGAGGTATGACCTCACACCAGTCAGATGGCTGTTATCCAAAAGACAAGAAGTGACAAGTGTTGACAAGGATGTGGAAAAAAGGGAGCCCTTCTACACTGCTCATGAGAGGTAAATTGGCCCAGCCACTGCAGAAAATATGAAGTTTCATCAAAAAACTAAAAATAGAAATACATACAACCCAGAAATTCCATTTCTGGAAATTTATCTGAAGAAAACAAAATCACTAATTCGAAAAGATATATGCACACCTGTGTTCATTGCAGCATTATTTACAATAGCAAAGATGTGGAAGCAACCAAAATGACTACCAGTAGATGAATGGATAAAGAATATTGGTATAGGTACACAGTGAAATATTACTCAGCCATAAAAAAGAATGAAATGTTGCCATTTGTGACAACATGCATGGACCTAGAGGGTATCATGCTATAGTAATTGAGCCAGGCAGAGAAAGACAAATACCACATTATTTCACTTATATGTGGAAACACAACATGACTGTTGGTTACCATAGGGAGTGGGGTGGGGATGGGTTAAATAGGTGGAGGGAATAAAGTAGTACAAACTGCAAATTGTAATTAAGTTAATCATAGGAATGGAAATACAACATACAGAATATGACCAATAATACTGTACTATCTTGGTATGGTAACAAGGAACTGCACTTATTGGGGCAAGCATCTAGTAATGTATATAATTATTGAGTCACTATGTTGTACATCTGAAAATAATATATCATATATTAACTTTATTCCAATAAAAAAAAATATATGAACAAAAAGAGTATACTATGAAAAAATTAAAGTAGAATGTGTGAGTACAAAAGGAAAACATACATTTTACCACCTCTTAGAGATAAGACTCATTATCTTTTGAAGTTTATGATTTTTTTCTAAAACACTGCAAACTATTTACTTTTTTCCCCAAACAATAAGAAAATCATGCCACAGTCATTTGTGAAATAATCCTTGTTCTCCCAACTAATTTGAAATGTCCCTTTTAGTAAATCAAAATAATTTTTCATTGTATTGAAATGGTTGAAATATCACCTTAACTACATTGAAAAATTTGTCGGAAGTAGCAGTCTATACTTTGTCACCTCTCCTTTTTTTTAAACTGAAGTATAGTTGATATACAATATTATATTGGCTTCAAGTATACAACATAGTGATTTGGCAGTTATCTATATTACTAAATGCTCATCCCAATTAGTGTAGTTACTATCTGTCATCATAGAAGATATTACAGAATCGTTGACTGTATCTCTATGCTGTACTTTCATCCCTGTAACTAATTTATATGGTAATTGAGACTTTGTGCCTCCTTACCTTTCTTCTAATAGCAATCCCATAACCACAAATGTCACCACGATTGCTCTCTTTAAGTGAGGCAATGACCTCTATTTTGTTCTTATTTTACTTAAACTCCCAGAAGTACTTACCACATTGACTGTCGTTCCCTGGAATGCTTTCTTCTCTCAGCTCCAAAGCCTGGCTGGCTTTTCTCCAGCCTCACCACTTACTTCTTCCCTGTTTCCATTACTGCCTTGCTCCTCTTCTGCCTGTCCTCCAAATGTCAGAGCGCCCAGCACTCCTTTCTGGGCCACCCTTCCTTCTTTAACTATCTCATGTGTGCCCTGGCCATAAATATAATTGATACACTGATTCCCAAATAGTGGTCTTGAGCCCAACTTCTCATCAGAACACCAGATTTGTATATGTGACTGCCCACGTTACCTCTTCACAATGTCTGACAGACATCTACACCTTGATATATTCACAACTGTTGATTCCCTACACTAATTCCAGTACTGGTCTTCTACAACCTTCCTAATACCACCCAATTCCTTTAGCCCATAACTAGGAAATACCCTTGATTCCTTTATTTTCCTCAGTGTCCCAATCCAATGCTTTTGTCTCTTCCACTAAAACACATTCCAAATCCATCCACTTCTCTCCAGTTCCACTACTCTCACCTTAATCCACTTTTACCTCTCCTGACAGCTCAGATAGTTTCCTAACTGGTCACCTCCTTCTCTACAGGCCCCTTTGCATCTATTCTACAAATAGAAACCAGAGTGATCTTTATAAATTACAAATTAGACTATGTCACTCCTCTGCTTAAGAATCTCCCAAAGTTTTTATATTATACTTAAAAAATAAGATTCAGACTCCTTGTCTTGGGTGCAAAGTCTTAGGAGATCTAGCCCCTGCCAAAGTCACATTGTACTGTTGCCTCCCTGCTTGACCCACACTAGCCCTCTTCCTGTTTCTTGAACATACCAAGCCTGATACCTTTGAGGGGCACATGGAACTTCCTTACTTTGAAAGGTTCTTTCCCCTGAATTGTACATGGCTCACTCCTTATAGTGATTCATTTATCAGCTTAAATGTCCCCTCTTTAAGTCACCCTATTTGAATTATCTTTTTCTTTTTCTTTTTTTTTTTGTTATATTTGTGCATTTCTTCTCTCTCCCACGAGAATGCAAAGGGAGGCAGAATTTTGTCTACCATCCATATTCACCATTGTATCTTCAATTATTAGTGTTAAGGATATTGTTCTTGAATGAATGGATGTACCATTGGCTAGCATTTTACCTATATTTATTTATGCTTCTCAGTTTTCTTCTCTATTCTAAAGATCTACCTATTCTCCTGCCAAACAAGCCAACAGAAACAAAACACATTTAAATTGCTGTAACTATCACATGCATCTGATATCTGATAGGGGTAGTGAAAGTTCTCCTTCATTTTCTCACTATTCTAAATTTTCCTGGCTAGTATTGCCTGTTTATTCTCCAAATGATCTGGGAACATAGTGTATATTTCTTTATTCTTTACTTATAAAGTTCATGGGTGGTATATTTTCTAAGTTCCTGCATATGCAATAATAATCTAAATAATCATGTATAAATTCTGTAAAAAGTAAATATTATTTATATGCCTTAATTTATTCCATTTTCATAGTTTCAGAATAAAGATTTTGTGTTTCTTATTAAGTCTTAGCTAGTTTATATTTTTCTTGCTCTTGTAAATAGCATATTCCCTACAGCAGGAGAGTTAATGCATTTCAGTTTCTGCCTGGTCTTTAAAGGCATTTGAGTTTGTCTTTCTGATACAGAGAAAAGCTCTTTTTTTTCTGTATTTATTGACTTCTATATATTATTGTACTGGACTCTTTCATTGGTTTCAGTAGATCCTTAACTAATTCCCTCTAGTTTACTAGGTAGAATATCATATCACTTACAAATAACAATTTGTTTTGCCTCTTTCCAAGAATTTAACTCTTCATTCCTTCCCCTTCTGGTCTGGTTGCATTCAGTATAACTACCATAACAGTATTAAATAATGATGGGTATCTTTCCCTTGTACATGACTTTACTATGAATGCTTCAAGTCTCCCCATTAATTATGTTGTTAGATGCTGATTTCAGATAGATTTTCTTTGTCATATTAAGAATAGAATAACCTTCTCTCCTAGTTTAAGTGCTTTCTTTTTAAGTCAGAAATGAATTCTGAATGTTAGCACATGCCTTTCTATAAAGCACAGATGTGTGATTTGGTTTCTTCTAATAATCTACTGACATAAAAGGCAATATAGTTGGTAGCAAAAGTGTGATTCTAGAATCAAACCACCTGGAATTAAGCCTGACTCTGTCCTTACTCATTTTGGGCAAATTACTTATTCCCATACTTCAATTTCCTCATCCATGAAAGGGATACAATAATGTGACCCACCTTATTTATTGTTGTGAGAATTGAGTTAAGACATAAGCAGATCTTAGAACATAACAGGTGCTATGTAAGTGTTTGTAATTGCTTTTCAGACCTGAAAATGACCCTAATTTGTCATACCCTCTGAATATACTGCTGAATTTTCTCATCTATATGTAGAAGTTGGGATGATCTCTAGTTGTTTTATTTTTTCATTATTTAATTTTTCTCAGGTTTAAATATCAAAACTATATGATCTTTATAAAATGAAGTTAAGTTATCCATTTTCTCCCCCTATAATCTAACGCAAGTAAAAAGAATTGAGAGTGATGTCTTCCTTAAAGGTTTGAAAGAACTATATCAAAACTTCCAAGATCAGTTTTTCTGAGGTAACGTTTTAAAAACTTAAAAATTTTTGCCTTCTTCTTAAATTTTCTACTTCTTCTTAAATTGATTTTGATAACTTATGCTTTCCTGAATTTTTTTCAAGATTTTAATGTAGTATTCTCTGTCATTGAAAACCAATCTACTACATATTCGCCATCATATTTCCTTTCTCATTCATAACTTTAGCTGTTTTTATTCTTTTTTCATTGATTGAGCTAGCTAGAATTTATTTAATAGTTTTTTTCCCCCTGAACAACCAGCTCTCAGGTTTATTTTCACCCTACCTTATTTCTTTTTCCTAGAATATTAATTTTTTCTTCAATATTTTAGTATTCCTGTCTTCTGCTTTTCTTAGAGTGCCTTTGTTTTTCTTTTCCTAACTTCCTGAGTTGAATGGTTAAATTATTTTAATTCTTTATTCTTTAATAATGAAAGTATTGAATGTTATGGATTTTTCCCTGAGTGAAGAATAATATATTTCTTTACTTTTATCTTCTCCAGTTTTCTATAGGTGCATAGTGTTTTAAATTCAACATGTACATATGCAAAAGCATTCTATAGTTCTCTTCTGTCTGATTAAGAGGTAAATTGCATCTGTAAAAACAAAAAGCAAAGAATTTAGCATGCCTCCTATTCACTTTCTGTTTTTGCTAGCATAATTTGCAGATGTAGGCACAGACCATTGTCTTAAATGTTCAAGTTTTACATTATATATTTTCTATTTCCTAGTGGTCACCACTAGGCCTTTTATAATAAAACTTGCCCATTCTCAAGCTTTTAACTTTACTTTATTTTTATTAAGGTTTGAATAGATCTTTGGAGATTTTTTTCAAATTTCATGGGTTCCTGAATATGCAAAAAAGTCCTTCAATTTCCTTTATATGAGAAAGACAACCTTGATGGGAATAAAAATCTAGGTCATAACCTCTTGACCTCAGAACTCTAAGTTTGCACTGTCTAATACATAGGCAGTAACCACATGGGGCTATTTAAATTAAAATTAATTAAAATTAAATAAAATAAAAAAATTTAGCTCACTAGTCACATTTCAAGGGTTCAGTACCCACATGTGGCTAGTGCTGCCATATTGTTCAGCACAGATATAGGACATTTCTGTTACCACAGAAAGTTCTATTGAACAGCATTAAATCTAAATATTAATCTACTGACTTCTAAAGTTCAGGAAAGGTTGAAGACACCTATCTTTTATTCCTTTTCAAAATAAAAATTTTGTACCTAAATTTTATAGAATTTAAAAATTTCAGTTTGTAATTATGAAGATTACAGTTTAGAATATGCAGTCTACATATGTAATCTACTCAGCTCAGAGAAACTTTCTTCACTTACATCTTCTAAAATTGCTTTTTTCCCTCTAGCTATTCTAGCATCTTCCCTGGTTTGGGTTTCTATTTTCTGTCCTCTTTTTCTCTCATATCATTTTTGCCTGTGTCTCTTATTTTACTTTTCCAAGAAAGGTTCTCAAGTTAGCCCTTCACATACTGAGTTTATTTCCTGTGTGACACATTATGGGTTTTGTGTTTTTTGTAATATAGATTTTAACCCCACTATTGTATTTAATTTTTTAATCCCACTATTCTATTTATATCTACCTCCTAGCATGTAACAAGCTGCTGACCACAACACCTTACTGGCCCATAGTTTTCTGGATCTTCTTCTCTAAATGACATGGAAGGGTGGAAGGAAGCTTAGACAATGCTAAGGAAGCCTGCAAAAGCAGCAGCTGTGTGGTAGAGGTATGACTCCACAGTTTCTGGCTGGAGCAAGCTCTGGTTCTCTTGGGTACATTCTCTGTCTCATGAGGCAAAATTTGAGAATGCCACCCATCAAAGGGAAGGTTGGATTATCCTTACCAAGCTCTAGTACCTTGTAGATTCCAAAGACTGCTCCCAGCTCTGTCAACAGACTTTACATAAGGCATGGTTTTGTTTTCTTGTTATTTTTATATTTTTCTGTGTCTTATAGGCATTCAAGGGGGAAGTTGGAAGAGGCCATCTCAGAGCAGCTAGTCCAATTCCATTTTTAACTGATACCAATGGTTTTTGTACACATTTTCTCTTTTATTGTTTTTTTCTTCTTATAAAACAAGTTTTATGACATTGTTTTATACATTTCTAACATAAAAAATATAGTTCGATTTTTAAAAATGTAATTATCCATGATCCCACCAACCAAAGATAACCACTATTAAGGCTTTCTGGTATATATTCTTTTTGTTTTTCTTAATGCTCTCTTTATACTTCTACCATGCAAGTGTTAGAATGTAAGAATATATCCCTGTGTTCAAGAATAGGCAACAGAATCTAGAAGTTCATCCATTCAATGATCAAAAAATGAATCCATCTCCATAAACTCTCATTATTTCTTAAACCATGTCAGCTATGGAAGATGCAAAGATTGAAAATGTGAAGATCTTTGCCTGAGGGAGCTTAAGGTTGGTCAAAGAAGATGGACAAATCAACGAGTAAATACTGTATAACAGGATTATGAGTGAAAGCATAGAGAACACTAAGAACAAGAAAGAGGGCACAACTCCCAGACAGAGCAGGTGAGGGGAATGTCCCCAAGGAGGGGAAACATGGACTGTGTCTTTAAGAATGATTAAGTGCTCCTCAAGTGGACAAGTTGGGGGATTGGGTATTGGGGGTAGTGTGGAAAGGATTTGCATTCTAACCAAAGAGAACAGCTTGTACAAAGCATGAAAGAGAGACCAGAGTGAGCACAAAGAACTGCAAATAGGTTGGCATGGTTGGAACACAGGATGTGGCCACAGTGTTGAGAGGTTAATTTTATCTGACTCGTACATAAGGTTGGTTTTCAGTCTTTAGGCCACATGGAAACACTTAATGAGCTTAAGAGGAGTAACTTTCTCAAGATGTGCATTTTATATGGTCCACTCTGGATGGATAGATGGATTAGAGGCAGGTGGGAGTGAGAAACTAAGGAAGACCAGAGGGATCCTTCAAGTGTGTAAAGTGATGAAGGTCTGAACTCAGGGAGCAGAGGTAGCATCTTTTCAGTCTAGTAAAATACCATCTTCCGTGATAGAGATGATGCTACCTCCATCTTCCATAAGAATAAAATGTATTCTGTGAATATGTAATCACGTATGGTTTCTCTCACACATTAGAATGTCTCACTGATTTGTCATCTCTTGTCTATCCTTCACTATCCCGAGGACATATCCCTCCCTGCTCGCCTGATGATGCCTCTTCCCGACAACATCCTCTCTGGGGTCTAGACCAGAGGTGAGCAAACTACAGCCTGCATGCGGCATCTGGTCAGCTGTCCCTTTCTGTGAAATTTTGTTAAAACACAGAACAGCCCTATTTACTCATTTATTTAAATGAATACTTCAGTAAATATTCATTTACCTATTTATCACTGGCTGTTTTTGTACTACAATGGCAGAGATGAGAAGCTGCAAAAGAGATCATATGTGACCCACAATGCCTAAAATATTTACTATCTGGCTCTTTACAGAAAAAGTTTGCTGACCCCTCATCTACTCTAGACTTTTCCAAATCCTGCTAATTTCTAAAAGCGCGGCTCCAAGTTTCTCTTGAGTCCTCAGATAACAGTGATCTTTCTCTTTCCTCTGAATTGGTAGTTGTTACAGTCTAGGCCACCCATTGTATTGGTTCTCTTCTTGTCTAGTGTCTTGAGTTTCTTCTCTTCCTGGAAGGATAGATTTTTTTCATACCAATTACAAATGAAAACTTTTTATGAAAACCAGAACCCTACATGCCAAAAGGATTTGCTGGCTGTCTATAATATTCAAGGCACGATTCTAGGAACTGTGGGGAATGCCTCCTGATTTCTCACTGCCATTATTTTCCCACTCCCACCCAACCCCCACTGCCATCCTCTCCCCATGTGATATGGGCAACACTATTTTGGGGTATTTGCACACAAAAGTGGTATATACTTGGGAGACAGTTCTATGGATCAAAGACGTAATTGGAGCCCCATCTAAGAATCATGATTTTTCTCTCCCTTTTGTTAACTTTCTGAGAAGGTGAGTTAGCAGATATATCTAAAAAGCTAATGCTCACTAGCATCACGACTCTCCAAAAAGGAATTGCCTAGGTCAGTTCTCCAGCCTTCACTGGCATTGAAGGAACTTTCTCTCCTTTCAAGCAATAGCTGGGTATTGGCAAAAGCTATATATTAAGCACTGGGAAAAGCTGGAAAATACTCTCAGCATATGGGTTTTATGGTGCAAATAGGGAGACATTCAAAAAGTTAACACATTTCAATCTCTCCTGTGCTCTCCAGCTTCCTCCCCTGATTCTTTGTTTCCATGCTCTCTCAGCCAATTTTGCTTACGGACTGAAGAGTGAACTCCCAGAGGGGTGAAGGGACTATCACTGCACACTGTTCGTGAGAGTGTCGCACAGCAGTAGAGCATGCTAGGTGTGAAGTAAAATCAAGTTCTAAGCCTCAGCTCATCTGCTCACTAGCTTGCCCAGGTTCCCTAACTTCTCTTAGTTTCTCATCTGTAAAATGGGAGCAATAACAGTACTGTCTCAGAGAATGGATGTCAGGATTCCGTGAGATAATAACAGGTCAGGTTCTTAGAATCATGCTCAATCATGCCTGGAACACAATGTGCAATCAATAAATATCAGTTATTATTGTTGTTACCACGCTATGACACAGGTACTTTTCCCCCAGAAGATACATTCAGTGACTATTTAGTCCTGTATGGTTTCTTTCAGACACAGATTTGATGAACTACTTGAAATAATAGTAGTGATCCAGGTCTTAAATTTCTTAGCAATAAGACCATGACCCTTTTCTTTTGGATGGTGCACTAAAAAAACTGGAACTAAAGCTCTAATTTTGAAACCAGCTGAATAAAAAAGTCTCTCATAGGGACCATAATCACTTTTATTTTAAATAATAAAAAACTTAAATACAAGGAAAAATAACCTTCCAGTACTAACATCACATCCCTTGAACACATCGCAATTTTGTTTTCTTTTGAATAAAATAACAAGTATTATGTTAATATATCCAAAGACAACCTGGAATGTGCAATCCATGCAGGAACAGAATTGCAAATGTTTGATCAGGATATCAGGAAGCACACATTCTGCCACTCCACTCTCAAAATAGAAAACCTATTTAGCACTTTGTAAAACACGCTAAATGAAGTTTGCTCTCTCCTGCAGACAGAGATTTTACTTCATTTTGTGCCAGTGAAATTTTTGAAAATTGCATGAGGAGAGAACAATTTTTGGCACTTTGGCTAGGAGTACAAAATGTTAGCAAATGGGGCTGAAAGGATCTTAAGTGTAATGTTGGGATAATATTCACACACTGGCTGCATCTTCATTTTTAACCTATTTACATATTCACGGAAAAACATGCTTAGCAGTTATTTGTCTAAAGGGCTTATTTAAGGGGAAAATAGCATTCACAATTGTTGAATGCATTAGTCAAGTAGGTTGCTGTGAATTAAGATTCATAAAGAAAAATGTTATTTTGGCTATCATAGAAGAATGTAAAAGGATATAGGTAGGAGAATTCTGGACATCAGTGATAGCTCTGGGCACAGAAAGAAAAGGAAGGAGGGAAGGGAGTAATGACCACATACTGGAAATTTCCATAGAGTAAGTGGACATTGAAAGAGCCACTAAAAAAGGCGAACAAGACTGACAATCAGAATTTCTGGAGTTCTGACACGGCTCTCTCACTTTGTGACCACTTGTTTAGTACAGAAGTCTCTTTACCATGGAAGTATGCCTTAAAAATATATAATTTCATTCATAAGATATTTAATAGCTACCTTCCCTGTCCATGGCACAGCAATAGAAACTGGCATATATGTAGAAGTCTATATATTTCTTGCCCCAAAAGAATTTAAAATCAACTAGAGAGAGAATGAAACATTGAATGGACATTTAGGAAGTATGAAGAAGTATCGATCTCTGGCTCAGACTGGCTTCTCCAGAAGCAGATGTTGGGATTTGGGAATCTATACCTGTGGAAAGGAGGTGAAGGAAGTAGGACTAAGCAGAGGTCACACTGCAAATCCTTTTGCAGGTCAATTTTTTTGCACACTGTTGCAGGTCAAACTGCAATTCAGACCTGACAAAGTCTTGGAGCACCCAAGGAGTGCTGACGCACATCTTGGCCACCAGAGCTGTCTCACACTGAGCCAAAATGGCAAGTCTTTTTACATCTGCCTGGATCAGTCATTGGGTGTGGACAATCCTAAGAAGGGTGTACCTCCAGCAAGATGGCTCTCTGCAACTGAAATGGACCCTTCAGGGGGTGAGGAACTGCAGCACATCCCAGACGGAGGCTCTGCACGGCACAGCTCTGTGTCTATCGTAATTCACTTGTAAGGCTCTTTGAGAACTTCTAATTAAAGCATTGATTAATGGAGGTGAATGGAAGCTTATCAGAGAGATCTAGCAATGGACTCCTGAGGAGTTAGCTATATATAGCTAAAGGACTTTATGTATACAGAGAGTTTAGTTTAGAGCTAGCTCATAAACAAATGTGTTTTTATTTAGAGGTTAGAAAACATAGTTTTTTTGATATATGACAAAATATTCACACAAAAATATTCCCCCAAATTAAGAAAAAGTCACAAAACCATCAACAAAAGACCTCCTGGTCAATGATAGCTCCTTGGTTATACAAGGAAAAATATCACAAGCCAAAGCTGAAATTGAAAGATTTACATTTTTTCTCCTGAGGAAAGTGGTCACCAAATCTCCAGTCAATCACCTTGCTGGCTGTTAGTGAAAAATAACCTTTGGTCCAGAGTTGTGAGAGCAGTTAGTCTGATCCTTTGTGACTGTAAGATGGCCGATCTCAACCAACTCTGAAGATGGCCAGCTTGGTGGTATGGAAATGCCTGAATGCTTTTCAATGCACCCAGCTCATCAATAAGCTGCTGCTTGCCACCTGGCATGAAAGCATCAGCACAGAGCATGCATGTGGGTGCACACCAGCAGCGCAGCTTCCGTAGGCCACTCTGTCGTATTTCCACTGGGCCATTGGGCCCCAGTGTTCATCCCTCAACAAGAGTCATATTCGACCAAAATTGTACCAGGCATCGGTCCCATGTCCTCTCATACACTGCCTCCTTTCATCCCGCCAGCTCTTCAAGTAGAAAATAGTATTATTTCCAATTTTCAGATGAGGAAACTTACGATAAGAGGGGTCTGGAGATCTAAACTTAAAATATATTTTATTTTTTTGGTAAATAGATTTTACTTGAACATAGGTCTGTGACTCCAAGTCCATCTCTCTTCCCATTATACGTCCAATCCATCCTTCTAACACTGTCCATCAGTACATCCTGTGTGTTTTACGTAGCCAGCTACATGAAATATTAATGTCTCCCAAAAAAATATTCTGTGGTCAAACAAATTTAGACATCACTAAGCTAAACAATGTTAAACAGAGTGTTTTTTAAACACAGGAATAATCAGAACATGTTCATGCTAATGTGTATTGTGAATCTATAAACAGCTCAAAGGCAGAGGTTTCCGTCACTGATTTGACCACAGGAATCTTTTTTCCTATGGGCATCTTGCAAAGCTAAGGGTCGATGGAACAACAATGGGAAACTCTGTGTACAAGACTTGGTACAATCCTCCTTCAGCCAGATGTCAGAAAGTCCTCTTTGGCCTGGCATGTTACACTATTGCCAAATGGGCTAGAAGACAGGGTTTTGTCATGATGGGAACAGGTTCCAGCCTCTGAGGCTTGTCCTCTCGGCAGTGGGGAGTTCAGATTGCCAGCGGGTCCTTCACCTGACTCAGTAGTACCCAGCCAATGTTAGGGCACACAGCCATTTGAGGAGACTGAGTTCAGGGATTTTTCTGGGAGCTTTTACATGGAAGGATGGAAAGACTAAAAATTCTGAAGAAAAATAGATTATAAATAACAATAACAACATTGTAGGGTTGCCTGTCTTTAAAAGGCATTACTTAGAATTCCAATGCGAACCACTAACTTCCAAATGAAAAAAGCAAATGGAAGAACTTACACACACACACACCAGAGTGACAGATAAGATCCAATGTTCTCACCATGCAAAAAACTGGCCTGAAAGCTACAAGCATTTCAAAATATATAAATTTCTATTTTTTAAGGTAGTGACTTTTTTTTTGGTATAAGATAAGTCTCATCATGTAATTTGATAGCAGTTGCTTCCCAGAGTTAATCTGGCAGCAGGTCTGCCTATGGTGTGTTCAGGTGTGAGAATCTGGGATTTATGTTTCCATTTGATTGTTGCCTTTGGACTTCTGTGCCTCTGGGTTACTAAGGCTGAGAGGAAAGCAGCTATTCATAGAGAAAAATGAAGGGTGGGTGGGGTGAATACCAACAAAGTCAGGAATCTAAGATGCCACAGTCTCCAGGTCCTCCAGAAAAACAGCTTCAAACAGCATGTGGGTGGCAAGTCAAGGATTGGTTTTTATTAGTATTGCCATAAATTTCCTAAACCTTGTAGGAAATGTTACCTCTGTGGCCAGAGTGGTAATAAATTAGAGATCAAGAGAACTTAAAAATTCCACAATGGCAAAGGTGTTATGTTCTTCCTTTAAGATTACTATGTAAACATATATATATGTGATTTCTCATATCTTTCAAAGATAAACTATTATTACTTACAATAAGTATAAGACAATAACTAAGGAGGTCTTTCTGGACTATCCACACCACCAAATGCAATTCATGTAAGGTAGACTTGAAAGAAACATAGACACAGCCAGGAACCAGGTTATAGTGGAAGCTAGGATCTCTGCTCATGGGCAGTGGCACCTGTGATCACTAAGACTGAGAAAGAAGGTTCACTATTCAGGGCTAATGAAGAACAAGATTAAGAAAGGATTTTAAGGTGCAAATATGGGTCAAAAATTTTACCAAACTCAAAAGTCTGGGATGAGACTGAAAATTACTTTATCAAGGACTTCAGAGCAGAGCAGATGTACTGAATATTTAACACGGTTCCACTTTTTATTTTATTTCATATCTCTTCCCATCTCTTTTTATATCTTTTTTTCCATAGATTTGGACAGCATGTAAAATTGAGAAAATAAAGTTGTCTGAAAAGAATTAATGTCTCTTGAAGTTTCATTTTAAATACAATTGGATCATGAAGAATTTCATGGTAAAATGCATGCCCAAGTCAAGCAAAATTTTTATATTGAAATAATATTTGTT
Organism: Smutsia gigantea; assembly: GCA_032199065.1. Taxonomy (NCBI): domain Eukaryota; kingdom Metazoa; phylum Chordata; class Mammalia; order Pholidota; family Manidae; genus Smutsia; species Smutsia gigantea. Next base: position 274,689 of record JAVSCE010019062.1, read on the forward strand.
ACCTTATTATTTACTGGCCTCTTGAATTTCTTGGGTGTGAATTGCCTGTTCATGTTTGTTGCCCACTTGTTATATTAGAGCAATTATATTCTTATTGATTTGTTTGAGCCAATTCTATATTAAGTATAAAAATCTTTCACATTCTATACATGTTGCATATATTTTGGTAAAGTGGTTTGGGCATGTTTAGGATGTGATGAAATGCTTTCTCTTTTTGCTGAAAGGGGGAAAATCACAGAAAAATAATCACCAATGTAAAAAAGAGGGGGAAATATTTTGCTCTATGTCTAAGTGTTTCAATAAATAATCCAATTCATTACTTAGGCTATTTCAATTTTTACGGTAACCAAATATCAATTTTTAAAACTTCAAAAGCATAACAGATTTTGTGTATGGTACTGTCTAAAATCCCAAGTAAAATCTAAGCTACCTTAGAAAAACTTTCCTTTTTATCTTCAGTTTCGTTTTCCAGAGGTAGAGAATTTTTCCTGTTTGTACTCAAATTGTTTGAGATATGAAGTGAAAAGCTAATTGTGTGAATTAAACTTAAACTTGAAACACACATACTCTACAGATAATCATTCAAGTATGCACTGAAAAGAGAATCTGTGAACAAAATAAAAATATTTCCCCCCCCCTTTTTTTAAATTTCTACTCTTTCTGTAGTTTTGATAGTACTATTCATATTGACATACAAGCATGATCTGGATTTCCTAGCAATTATAGTACCATGGTTTTAGAGATTCTTCAATTCTAATAACAATAATGGTAGAAATCACTAATATGCCAAGCATCAGGCTGCATGCTCTCAGTGCAATGTCTGATTTAATACAGCCCTGTGATGGTAGGTATTGTGATTAGCTCCATTTTACATATGAACCGATGGAGGTACCAGAATCTTAAATAGTCATTTGACCAAAGTCACATGGCTAGTAAATGGCAGGGCCACACTTCTCACTCAGGCCTCACAGGCTCGAGACCTTTGTGCTGACTGCTAAGGTCCACTGCCTCTCAAAAAAGAACAAAACAATAAAAGGAGTTATTATCACATTTGGCTTTTTAATAGGAGACAGATTCCTAATAGCACAAAGGGAGGAAATCTGACTGCTTCCTACATAGTTTACTTAACAAATTATGCACCTAAGTATCAGGGTCTACAGAGATGATTATCTGGCCTCTGAGTCCAGCTTATAACACAGGAGACAACACACAAACAAATAAATATAATTTATTTTGCCAGGCAGCATACTTTCACAGAGGAGGTGGCCTTTCAGCTAAGGATGGGAGATGATGCAGGAGAGAAGTGACTGTTGTCCAGGACCCAGAAATAGGGACATGAATAACATAAGGAGGGCAGAGGAGGTAGCCTTAGAAAGGAATCATCATAACAGTGATACTACCCTGGACAGATTGAGCACATGTTATGCGCCAGGTAATGTACTAACGTTTCTCATTTATTCCTCCCCATATTGTATGAAACCAATATAATATTACCCCTTCATTACAGATGAGGACACTGAAACAGGCCATAACTTTTCTAAGGTCACCATGCCAGACAAGACAGGAACCCAAGCCATCCAGCCCCTAACCCTTATACAACACAGTCCCCTCTTTTTCTTCTGAAACAGGTAGAAATGAAGGAGTAGTGGGAAAATACAAAGGTAAAGTTGTCTGTGGGGAAGAAATTACACTTCATGGTGTCTGTTTCTCCATGAAGTTGGAAACTAGACTATTTGCCCAAAATGAAAGTATGACTGGGTAGGAGACTTGAAGAGAGTTGTAAACATTCACATCCACCTAGGAGCTAACTAGAGAAGAGTAAGCGGTTCGCAGAGCAAGCATGAGAGTGCAGTTGAGGAAGAAAGTCGTATAATTGTAATGAAACCCCCAGCATGGTTACTCAGTGTTTTGCAAACAATGGCGATTGGCCAAGAAGCAATTATACCAGTGTTCACTGGGGAAAATTCATGGAAACAGGAGACATAGGTCCCCATCTCTCATTTATTCTGTGGCATCATAGAGAGACTGAGGCAGGCCAGGTTTCAGATCTGAGGAGAGGGATCTAAACTTCAGGCTGTGGAGCTTTTAAGTTACCTTCATTAGAAAGCATCATCCCTCTCCTGGCATAATCAGGAGCCAGGATACAAAAGCTACACGGTGTGATGGAACCTTAATATGCCTTTCCTGCCAGTTTACGATTAATGACTGAGGGTCATGGGCTTCTTCCCCGGTGCGATCAGGGGTTGAGGTCCACACTCTGAGGTCCAGCTGCACTGTGTGGAGCACTCTTTGTGTCAGTGTTCCTGGCTGTGAAGCACCGTGCCATCCCCTGCAGGACAGGGAGAGACTGGGCCCCATGCCTGGTAGTTGGTCAGGAATGACGGGTTGCTTTAAGACTACAGTCTACTCTCCTTCCATGGAGCTTTGCAGGAGGCCAACTCCTATTCAGGGAGGCCAGCCAGCAGGGGGTCAATCTTGGACAAGTTGACCCTTACCTCTTATTTAGAAATTTCTCACTCAGTCTTGGCAGAAAGAATAGACAGGGATCTAGCACCCTTAGACTCCCATTTTCATTGTAGGTGGTTGTGCAAAAACTGTAGCTTATATCCACTTACATTCATCAACTGTTGGTCTACCAGTTATTTTATTTCAGATTTAAACAGCTTTATTGAAGTATGTTTTTGATAAGATTTTTATGAAGACATAAAATCAACTTCAAATATTTAAATTTTTTTGAAATTTGAAAAGTTTTGGCATATGCCCACACCTGTGAAAATAACACATGATAATGAGCAAATCCATCACTCCCAAAAGTGTTCTCATGCCCCTTTGCAATCGGCCCATTCTTTATCATAACAGATGTTGGATGTTGGATGTATGTGATTTGATCCTTTCACCCGTTTTTGCTCTATGTCTTAGGTGCCTATGGCTTTGAACAACTTATCAGCTTCCATTTTATTATCTCCATAATAAATATGAAGCCACCTTCAAAACCAGACTATGCTGAGGATTAGTGATTGTGAAACAAAGGACTACCGATACAACTGTTAATATAATAGTGAAAAGTAAATGTGACTGGCTATATCTTACTCAGCCACTAATCTTGATGGCAGCACCTTTGGACCAGAGTCCCACACAGTTCCAGGCAGCCTCCGCCTGGACTCATTCAGTAAGGAGACTTGCTGTGCAGGGCACTTGGCCACCGCCTGTCCTTTTGCTCCCCATGTCGAGTTTCCATGCTTCCACAGACTCAGATTAGTCCTCTGTCAGAGACAGGCAATGGCCTGGGCAGGGTCACGTAAATACCCCCTCCACTCAAACTCTGAGTTGAAAATCAAATTCCATTCTTGCTGTCAGTACTAACATCTGCTCCACACATAAGATGTGGCCTAATCTCTCTGGTCTCAGTTCCTGGCCTTTGGTTGCCCAGATCCACGGGTCCCCAATCTCTTAACCAAGTCCCCCATTCCCACCACCTAAGCAGCTCCCCCGCCCAGCTTGGCTCGTCTCTCCAAGCTTGACTCCGTCTGCTATATCATTGCTGCTTCAGCTGAATTCCCTCTTACAGCCCCTGATAAACCCAACACTTCAAAGCCCCACCCCAGCCGGGCTTCCCTCGCCCACCTGGTCTGCCACCAGCTATCCACATCCCAGCGGGACAGTTTAATCCCCATGTCCATTCTCCCCTGGCCTAATTAATTTTGCATTTAAGTAGCTTCCATGATAAATTATACTTTTTCTTTAGTCCTTGAGAGTCAATTTAGGACTTACTAAAATAAAAGCAAGATCAGTGTTTAGGAATCTAACAGTGTACATTAAAAATCATCTATATTTATTTAGTTAGTGATGCAAATGAAGTGGGAAAAATAACCTCTGAATCCCATAAAATCTGTAAGTGAGAAATGGATGAACAACAATGCTACTCTAGCACTTTTAGCATTTCTTCTCCTTAACATTGCACTCTTCTGTTATCGGGCTGATGTAGCCCAGTTGAAGAGTGCCCACTACATAAAATAAAAAAATAAATTTTATGTAATATGTAAGTGGGTTTATTTATAAGTTTGTAAATAAAAACTTATAAGTTTTATAAAAACTTATTTTTTAATAAATTTATAAAAATGGGCTGTAGTTGTGACTATAAAAATATTCAGTCTACAATATAAAATTATAATTATATACCCTGAAGAAATAATGTCTTTAAGCCCTGAAAAATATAAAACATCTGTTATTCATCTCCAGAGTGACAAAACATTCCAATGGCAGTAAGAAAATTTAAGCTGGATGCATGGAAAAACATGGAAAGACAGAGAGGATGATTAAACCAAAGTACAAGTTAGGACAGTCTTCTTTTCTCACCAATGGCACCTTTTTTTCTTAGATGACTTTAGAAATTCCATTTATAGGTTTCAGGCTATCTCAGGGCTATGAGATGATTCTAATGGGTGTGAATTATACTTATGTGGGGTATATTTCAAATAGAAATTTCCACTGCAGACAGAGATGCATGCTTAAGAATAGGACATATACAGAGATGAATGAATGTCACAAAACTCAGACTTCTTTCAATTTGTGACTCTAAACTTCAGCATTTTTATTAGAACTTGATGCCACTCTTTCAGATTTTGGTTCATGCAGTTTCTACCCTAAGCAAAAGAGAAATTAATATCTAGGGAAAGGAGAAACACTTCCTGTGACTCCAAAGGTATTCTGAGCTGAGTGGCTGCTCCCAGCTTCACCTCTCACTGGTGAAACCAAACAGAAGGAATTGCAAATTCTTTAGGGCCACCTCTAGTGGGTTTTCTCAGTTGGTTGGAAAACCTCAAAGGTAAGGATTTAATTAGGAATTTAACATTGGCTTCCAAAAAGAAGACACAATATCTAGGTATTTCACACATGGGAGAAGTCAAGCCACTCACAAAAGAGTTTCCTGCTGAAAATTCTTTAGTGGCAAGGAGTGTGTCTCGCTAATTGGGGTGATGGCCAAGAAGACGCCAATGGTCAGCCCTTTGCCCAGGGTAGCTGCCTCCATCAGGAAGGGCAATATGCCCTTTTTTGTACACTCTGAAAGGCTCCCAGTGGGGAGGCCTAAGGAGATACTGCCCGCCTTTGTGGAGAGGGCAGGTCTGGGCAGGCCTCAGGCCAGCAGGGATGAGCAGCTACCTGCTGACAGAGCCTTTCTTCCTCATGAACAAGTCCAGGGGACTCCATTAGAGAAAGTGCTGCTTCAAGCAAGCCGTGGCCACCTTTAATGATTTCCAAGGAAGGAAATGAGTCTCCCAAATCAATTATGACACTCAATTAGGTTATTTGGGCTTATGAATCCCAAGTGAAATCAGAGGATGGGACGTGTGATTCAATGGCCTGGAGCTCTCCTGGCTCTGGGGCCAGGGCCTGCCATGTTAACATTTTGCTAATATTCCCTTTGCACCTTTGTAGTGCGATGCTTGGTGCCAGCCAAATCCTGGGCATAGAGTGAGTGCCCAGTGATACATGGCTAAGTATAAATCTCATTGCATATCTTTTCCCCGGGTCTGGTCAATAAATAAGCAGCCACTTGGGTGTTCAGGACTTCTTGGAGTACACATTTATATATGTGAAAGAATGCTGACCACCTCTAATGTACAGTCTTTTCATTTCTTTACTGATTCAAATGGTTAAATACAATATGGATGTTTTTCAATAGTAAAAATGTCCAAGTTATTTGTTTTCATATGAACACATGCCCTGTGAGAAAAAGCATAGGTAAAAAGAATCAGAAAAACAAAGGTTAAATCCATATACAGCAGCTATGCAATTCCTAGGAGACGGGACCCATAACTTGTCTCTGTATTACAAGGTGATCTGCAAGCAGAATCTCCGTGTACAAGTGTTGAAGAGACCAGCCTGTCCGAAGCTGTTTTCACCTCACGTACAATGTGAAGACTTTCCAGTTGTTCTTCAGACCTGCTGGTCTCCCTTCTCATACCTCTGATACTGATACTGGGCCCAGTCTCCAAAGGTCTTACCATTTCTGGGGGGCTGCAGTTGGTTAAAGGGACCCAGCTAAGGGCACAACAAGTGAATAAAGCCCACCCTGAGCCCTGCTCCCAGCACCAAGCTCCCTGCTCACTAAATCAAATGTCCTATATTCACCTGAAGGAGGCCCCTTTCTCTAATTTGCAAAAAAGCACTATATGATCAAGCAGAGGCCTTAAAGTTGTGCTTAGTTGCATTTTTGTGACAGTTTCTGAACCACTTACAACAATACAGCAACATTACTGAAAGTGCTTGATAGATGTCCGTGCCTGTGGAGCTGTACTACAATGAAACCCAGAAAGAGATAAAAGATAGTATGAAAAAAATCAACATCCAAAATAAAGGCTCAGAATTTTCCTGAGTTGAGGAACCACGAATTCACAGACATAGGAAGCACAACATATGCCAAGCAAAGTAAATAAAAAGAAATCCAAACCTGGATACATTTTAGTGAAATTGCAGAACACCAAAGACAAAGGAAAAATCTTAAAACCAACAGGAAAAAATGATCCACAAAGTATAGATTCAGCAAGAAATAAGGGAAATCAGGAAGCAGTGAAATAGTATTTTCAAACTGCTGACAGAAAGCAACTGCCAACTTAGATCTTCAGCACAACTGTCCAGCACAAAGGCTTAACAAAGGCATTTTTGGCATATGAAACTGGAAATCATCACTAAAAGATCTTTACTAAAGGAATTTCCAAAGTGTAATTATCAGGAAGAGGGAAAGGATACCAAAAGAGAAAATCTGAGAGATACAAGAAGAAAAGAGCAAAGAAATTGTTAAACATGGATGTAAATCCAAATGTTGTTTGCATAAAATAGTAATAATTTTGAATTTGATGGCTTGAAAAAGACAGAAACACTCAAGATAGGAGAGTGATTAGAATGAATATATATTAAGGATCTGCATATTCTTCCAGAGAGAGTCTAAGGCATTGATTACCAACTTTGTTAAGCCTACTTCCAAGTTGCAAGGGTGATCACTAAAACAACAGAAATAAAATATCTTTCCAATAGAGGGAAGAAAGCAGGAATAAAAACAGCAACAAAAATATTCCACCAACTCCCAAAAGACAAGAAGATAAATGAAAGAAGCATAGAAAATGTCAATCAAATAGAAGGTAAAAAGTAAGATAGTTTAAAGAAAGAGTCCAAATATATCAGTAATCACAGTAAGTGTCACTGTATTAAACTTGCCAGTTAAAAATAAGTGTATCAGACTAGATGAAAAATAAAATCCAGCTGCATATTATTTATAAGCAATACCCCAAGAACAAACCTAAGGACATGGAACAGTGGAAAATAAAAGGACAGGAGAAACTAAACCATGCAAATGCTGACCAAAGTAGAATTGGGATATTTACAATAATAGTGGGTGAGATAGACCATGAGACAAAAAGAAATTCTTATGGATAGAGAGTGTCCCAATAAAACAACAAAAGTTTCAACTCTCCAGGAATATATAACAATTCTAAAACTGCATATAAATAATAAAGTAGCTTCAAATGATATAAAACAAAAGCTGATATAACCATGGAGAGAAAATGGCAAATCCTTTCTAATAGTGGGAGATTTCAACACACATCTCTCAGTTCTTCATAGGTCAAAAAGATTTATGAAAAAAAAACTAATAGAGTTATTGTGGCATTTTCTTGGGGCAATAATTTCATTTTTTAAAGTCAGAAATATAAATAACTGCCACCCTGTACATAAGGACTTGATCTAATCACAGTAAAAAGCAAAGGAACCTTATGCTTTATTTAAGCTAAGAAGCCCCATGGTTGTTTTATGTATAATTTCCAGTAGGCATTTTGAAAATTTTAAATTATTTAGAGATCTTCCACATTACTAACTTAATCTCATCCACTTATCTAGTGAAACCCACACACTTTAAATATATTCCTATGAAGATTTGAACAACACAATTCATTAATTTGATTTAATGAACATATTGAGAAATCTGTATCCAATAACTGAAAAATACACATTCTTCTGAAAAACTCACAGAATATTTATGAAAACTGACCAGTGTAGTCCATAGAGCTATTCTCAAGAAATTTCTAACAAATGATATCTGACTATAACAGAATTAAAATTAAGTTTAAGATCAATATATAAAAGTCAATTACATGCCTATATAAAGAAAAAGAAAAATATAAATAACAAAAAAAATTATATTTCATTTGAAATAGAATAATAAAAGGAACCTAGGAATACATAATACTCAAAGGAAATGCTTACATGTTTCTTATTATTTCCCAAAACTATTTGCATATGCTTTCTATATTAATTCATTTACTGTTTACAAAAACCCTTTGAAGAAAGCATAATTACCATCCCCATTTTAAAGAAACTGAGAGGTTTCATAAGTTTACACAGCTGATAAATGGTAGGCTTCAAACCCAGGCAGTGTAGTGCCAGATTCTTCACTCTGAGCCCCTATATATTATTTCTCAAAAGACATGCAAGATCTTTCTGGGGAAATCCATAAAGCTTTATTGAACGGCATTCAGACCTAATAAATCAGTGAACATTTCTGATCAGAAAGACCCTAAATCCTTTTGATATCAATTCCTCCCACAAAATTGTTCCCTAAATTCATTTTGATTTCAATCAAAATCTCAACAAGTTGCTTTTAGGAAGTCAACAAAGTGATGTTAAAATTAATATGAAAAGAACAAACAATAATGCTAAGACATTCCTGGAGAAGAAGAATAGGATGAGATGACTTGTCCACCATATATGAAAGAGTTATACACTGTATTGATTAAGGTGGTATGTCTTGCTAGCACAGAAATAGATGAATTTGACCAAAGAAACAGAACTTATTTTCTGCTATATCCTTGCTGTTACCACCTATTTTGGCTATAAGAGCTTTCAACTTGTGGAGCAATGCTCCCTCAAAGTATCAAATGATTTTGGTGAATAATTTCTATCTTTATCTTCACAGGTGGTCAGACACTAACCTCTGCAATTCTAATTAAGTCTATTGATAGTGTGATTAGTTCCAATTTAGAAGAAAATGGAACTCCAAGACTCTTATACCGAGGGGGCCATATAATGTTTTGGCCAAATCAGGACACTATTGAGAATAAGAGGGAGCCCTATTTATAATTAAATTTACCTGTCAAACCAGGATGGACAGTCACCCTACTTTCACTCCATTCTGTGCTCTTTCAACAACCAGTTTGTTCTATCAGTTATTGCCAACCACTCATTTCTAGGCCAACAGATAAATTATTGGTCATAGAGTGATTTAAGGATCATAATATAAGCCTTTTCATGATGAGCTCACCATGATCATTAAACTAACCCAACACACTCAGTTACCAGTGGATATGCAGTGGTAACTTGAGACAGTCGTTCTGCAACCACTTTACTTGTTTCCAACCTACTCTCAAGTCAACCCAGTTGCCATTCAGTTCTCCCTCAGCAGATTCAGTATTTGCATTTGGACTCTCAGTGCCCCTGCAGGTGTTGGCCTCCAAACCTCCCACCAGCTGTCCCTACAATCCTCTGCCCCAGAAAGGCAGCTTTATCCTAGTGCACTAGCCCCTAGGAGCCAACCCTCTGACCCACCTTCAAGTTGGATTGCCCCCTGGCTTACCAAACCCCAGAGGTGGGTTTCAGACATAACTCAGTCACAAAACTTCCACATGCCCTGCAACACAGAGGAGCTCCCAAAGGGAGAAAATGTGTCTGTGTCGATGGGGCTTTGGAGCAGAGGAGAGATAGTAGATATCTCTTCTGGAGATATATACCCATCCTTAAAAACATGCCCATGGTTTCTCATTCCTCTTCATTGTTCAAATTAATAACTAAATTGGAAACCAAATAAAATAAAGGAGATGTAGCAAATTTGAACTTCTGAGAGAATAAATATGAAAGTTTGTTTTTCATTTATAAATAGGAAAACACTCTTTTTATGGTTAAGATTTACCCACAGATATTTCCCTCAAGAATTTCTCCAATTCTTTGCTAAAATGAGGAAGAAAACTAACTTTCACCTATACAAGAGAAAAACATCAGCACTTATATGTTCGTGCTCAACTTTGGCTATACACTGTAATCACACAGAGAGCTTTGAAAAAAATACCAATGCCTGGGTCCCATGCCTAGATTTACGTGGTTTGGGACATGGCTGGCCATTGGGGGTTTTACAGACCTCTAGGTGATTCTAATGTACAGCTAAGGTTGAGGACTGCTGACAACCTGTCACAAGTTAAACATTTGTATACAGGACTTCACTGACTCTTCACAACAATGCTGTGAAGATGCCAGTCCCAAAGTTAAAGGAAAGCTGGGCTCAGAGCGGTTAAGTTACCCCTGATCACACAGCTACTAAGGGTCTGAAACAAGATCTGAAATAAAATCTGAATGACTTCAAAGTCCATGCACTTAACCACTAGCAAGTGAGGAAAAGCTGTCATTATGGGGAAGGACACTTAAATACGGATAAGGACCTTCTCAGCAAACACAAACTTCCCACTCTAGAGCCATTCCATTCCTACTTGAAGACACAACCAAGGCCTTATCTCTAGGATCAATCTTGTTCTTAAAAGAAATATTAAGAATTTCCTCAGTGTATCTATCAGCCTTGCCCCCTGGATCTGGTAACTGGGCTATCACCTTATGTCAATGCACTGAGGTACTGACATGTCCTCTACTCCTAAAAGGATGAGCACAAAGCATGGGCAGTCAGACTCTTGGGTTCAAATCCCGTCTCCCTTCCATGTATCCTTGTGACTTTGGACAAGTCAGGTAACTCCTCTGAGTCTCTATTTCCACATTTATAAAAGGTAGAAAATAAAACCTATATTGCAGGGCTGCAGTGAAAAATGAACAAGAAAACAAATATAAAAAGGTAGCATAACACCCTGTCCATAGTAGGTACTCAATAAAGAGTAGATGTAGCTATTATTGATATTAATATAATAACTGTTATTGACTGGTGCCCCTGTACTAATGGAGTGTTGCTTTACTCTTTCAAAAAATAGTTTGACTGGTGCCTTTGAAACCCACTCTTCGAGCCTCAATCCCAAAGATATGCAGTCCAACCCCCATGATGCTTGAGACTTGGCTTCTAGAACATGGGCCTTGTACAGTCAGAACCCATTTTTGCTATGCTCTGCCTTTTGAGACACTGAAGTTTTCTCAATGCAAAGCCTATGCCCATTCGGATCCCTACAGATCACCCACCTCAGGGCTGTTCCAGATCACCATGTAGCCCCAAGAAGTTTGCTTTCTCAGTCTCCCAGTCTCCAGTCCTCTCCTGCCTGGTTCATCCTGCTATATCCATGGCAACCCATGTTGTGACTCCTGCCAAGTAAAAGGCATAATTTTAGCACAGTTATCTGTGCATCACAAATGCAACACAATTGACTTAAAAATTTGGCTCATGGATGAGGCAAACCTTTCCAGTTTCCTAAGAGGGACCCCAGCCTAACCCAAAGCCACAAATGTGGTGAGGCCAGAACCCTCATTTATTCCAATCATTGCATAATCAATATAGATAAAGAGGCATAATTCCCTTGAGAGATTTTCAAGGTCCTCCTTAAAGTGTGTTTCCCTCACTATTGTGGTTCTAAACTATGGCCACAGCATCAAGGCCAAATTACAGCCTTTGGCGGCTGGTTTCAGTCTGGTGGTTACGGCAATGAATTTGGAGTCAGGAATCCTGGAGTCTCAGCCAACTATTCCCTGGGTAACCACAAGCAAGTTAGTTGCCCTCGTCTCAGTTTTTCTATCAGTCAAATGGGGTAATTTTTCCTTTCTTCCAGCTACTTCAAAGGCATATGGTATGACAATTAATTACCCCATGGCCACAGAAAACATGGAACTTTCCATGTAGTAACAAAGCTGTTGTCAGCCTTTTCCTTCAAAGTATAATAATTTAATCTTGGATGTCTGAATGTAATAGCGAGAGGTTCATTCAGGGGTATTTTTCTCTAGGGTTACTGAGCTACATACCCAATTGCTTTAGTGCTGGCTAATGGAGGCAGTAGCATTTTCCAAAACATTAAACCAAACAGCCTAGATTCAGTTCAGGAGAACAGCATTGCTGAATCACAACAGTGGCTTTATTTAGTGCCAAATGCCCAGGCTTCCTCATAGTATAAGCATCTGATACCATTTGAAAACTGTAATAAAGAATATTGTTTCGTATTAACAGGTAAATAAGGTCTGGTAAAAAGTTTCTCATATCTGCTTGCTGTCCTTGTAACACCAATATATGTTTTTATTTGCCATGTTTCTATTACTTTTCATTCTAAAGGGGTCTTCTTTTCCACATTCCATATTTTAATGATCTTTAAACACTGAAAAATTCTACTACCTCCTTGCATACAACCATTAACAGACCTTCGGAGGTAGAATCCACCTAGCAAATAGTACTTTTACAGTAGCTTTCAGAAGGAAATAACTTTAAGCGTGAGTTGTTACCATTGATAAAAGTGATAGCCATTGGGAAAAGAAAAATAATTATACAGTTAGCAGATATGTTATTTTTTAAAAAGCTTAAAATATTATTTATATTCCTGATTTTTCCTCTTTAATAATGTTTTGTATGCATGTCACTTCTGAATTAGAATGTAAGCTTAGTTTGGCAGAATACTAAGGTGTCACCATATAATACAGATTACAAATACATACTATTTTGTTTTCTAGAATGGTTAGCTGGAAACTGAAAAATAAAGAAAATAAGGAAACTCATCACACTCATTCTCCCCTCGTGTAATTAAATAAAAATTATAGTACAGGGGATTTTAGCCAATTATAGTCCACAATTTTAAGTGGGGTTTCATTATTAATGCTTAAATATATATATCCTAAAAAAGACTCAAAAAGTTCTGTATTTCATATACATTAGATATGGGAGATTAATTCACTTTGAACAAACATGGTATAGAGGAAAGATTACTCATCAATTAGAAAGTCAGCTTCCCAGGTTCTGGTTCAAATCTGTGCAACTTCAAAGACTCATCCTGGTTCTACCACTAACTCTCTTTGTGACTTTTGGTGAATCCTCTCATATTTTGGGGATCTGGTTTCTTGATAGTAATGGGCTGAACTGTGCCCCACCCCCCCACACCACAACCTCACAAAAATAAACAGACATATTGAAATCCTAACCCACAGTACCTCAAAATGTGACCTTTGCAAAGATAAATTAAGATGAGGTCATACTGGAGTAGGGTGGGCACCCGATCCAACGTGACTGGTGGTGTCTTTGTAAGACAGTCACTGAAGACAGAGACACAGACTAAAGACAGAAAATACTGTGTGACAAGAAAGGTAGAGGCTGGACTTAAGCAGCTGCAAGCCAAGGAAGACCAAAGATCCCCAGCAAACCACCTGAAGCTAGGAAGAGGCAAGGAAGAATTCCCCTCAGGTTTCAGAGGGAGCACAGCCCTGGACACACCTTGATTTGAGACTTCTAGTCTCCAGAACTGTGAGACAATACATTCTTATTGTTTTGAGCCACCCAGTTTGGGTGGCAGCCAAGGGAAACTAAAACATGACCTTTAAATTGAGAAGTCTGGACTCTGAAAGCCTCACCCATAAATGCAGTTTTATTATTGGAAGTCTGGGTCAACACACTTCTTCTGTAAAGGGAAAGATAATAAATATTTTAGGTGTTGCAGGTCATACAGTCTCTGTCACCAGTTCTGCTGGTTACTCAATTCTCAATTCTGTTGATAGCTGTCATAGACAATGAAGTAAATAAATGTGACAGCATTCCAATAAAACTTTATTTATGGACATTAAATTTGAATTTCATGTAATTTCCCTATGTCACAAATACTATTGTTCTTAAAAAAAATTTTCCCCAGAATTTAAAACTATACAAACCATTTTTAGCTCCCAGGACTCATAAAAACAAGCAAGGAGAGTGGATGGCCTGCAAGCTACAGTTTGCTGAACCCTGTTCCAAGTTAACATAAATTTGAACGACTTGAGAGAAAGCATGATAGAAAAGCAATATGCAGCCTTATATCCAAGACACATGAGCTAAGCAACCTGACTTTCTGCAGATGATAATTGTATTCATGGAGCTACATTTTTCCATAATATAAATATTTTTATAAAACCACCTGATCACATTTTAAAATACATAATAGTTTTTAAAAACTCCATTTCATTACTTTATCTCTTTACTTTAGTGGTCAAAGTTAGTTTAATAGTAGAACAAATACTAAAAAAATTTTTTAAATCACCATTTATTGAGCCCTTACAGAGTACCAACCACTTTACACAATTGTCTCATTAATAACCCTATAAATTACATAGTGCTATATTTCCTATACAGATGAGGCATAGAAAGATTAAGTAACATGCCTAAAGCCACACAGTTAGTACATAACTGAGCCAGGGATAAATCGGATCATTCTGACTCCACGGTTCATAATTTAAAACACTCCACATATATTGTTTATTTTTTGTTATAGTTAATTTCAAATGTGCAATTTCCAAACAAATATTGCAATTTACCATAATAAACTATAATTTATTAGTATAATTAATAACAAAGCCTATAATTTTATTAATAATAAATAAATGATAACCAATTAATAATCAAATCTACAATTAATGATAAAGAGTGGAGGGAAAATGTACTTCATTCTACTCATTGAGTTAGATCAAATACAACATTTCATCTCTTTATCTCAAATAATGGAATTACATGAGCAAATGGCCTGGTCTAAAACTATTTAGTTCGGAGGAAAACAGCATACAATGCAAAACTATATACTATTTCATAATATACTCTTTTCTTACCACCCAGTGAAAGAGAAGGTGGAAAAAAATAACTAACTAACCTGTTGATAGCATATGTGATTAAGTTCCTCATTCAAGTTTATTGACAGATGGCAGAAAAGAGAAGAAAGAATAGAGATGCCAGGGAGACCGAGGATGGTGTAATCAAATACAAAACCATCTGGATCCCGTCCCTCTGTGACCCAGTGTTTGCATTTAAGTTAAACCTTTTGAATCATCACCTGACAGATCACAGACCAAATTTCTAACCTGAAACATTCTTTCAGCAAGCACAGAGCAGCAAATTATTCTTTGAGGAAATTATACACTTCATCTGTATAAAGGTTAAGTCAATGAAGTTATTAAAGTGATAGAAGAGGATTTGAAGGCTTAACTTCCCAGGATGCCATCATGCCTGGCACACAGAGAGCATATGATTTGCCCAATAGAAAATGTCCATGGAGTGCAGACCTAACAATCTGCTTTGTGTTACTTTCTAATAAGCATCAATGAGGGAAGTGTTTATAACTTCAAATACAGGGAGGGAAACTCAGTAGCTTGCCACATGAAGATATGTCTTCCTTGTTGATTCCAGGAAAATAACAAACCAGTACAACAGCTCCAAGACTCTTGGTCTTCACTTCTGCATTGATTAAGCTGCATGTGCTTTGTTTTGCATAACAAGCTGCATTCACGGTGGACTGACAGCCAATAGCTCAGTAAGAATAGCACACCGACAGATTTCAATAAACACAATACTCACAGTTATTTTACAGTTGTGCAAATTAAGACACATGTAATAAATGATTTGCCTCAAGACAAGTCAGAAATCAGCAATAAGGTTTAAGTCTAGCTTCAGCATCTTCTATTTACCTTCTCTGGGGTAGCTGGATTGTGAATCTTAATTTTGGTTCTTAAATTGTTCTTCAAAGCAATCTTAAAATTGTTTCAGGGATGGCTCTATAGAATCAGTTCTCACTTCCAAAGCTACAGTAAAATCATGGAACTCTCACTACATAATGGAAACCAGTTTTTGCCCATTTAATTTGCCTCAACTGACATTTATTAAGGACCTTATTAGATCCAGAAGTGAAAAGCCTGAATAAAGACAGATCCCATGAGTGAGGACTTGAGATTCTAAAGAAGGGCAAAAGCCATCCAAGCAGATAATTTCCATTAAATGAAGATAAAGGGTTAAGATAGGAAGAGGTATTGAATGCAATGGGAAGTTAGAGGACGGGCACTGAGCCCAAACTGAGAATCCAAAAAAGGCTTCCAGATGGGGATGATGCCTCAAATGAGTCCTGAAGGGTGATGAGGATTTAACCAATTGAAGAAAGGGGGAAAGAGCATCCTAATGTGGGGAAACTGCATGAGCAAAGCTGAGAGGTAGGAACCATTGCAGAATATGCTGGGAGAGCATACTCCAAGGAGAGAGAGCAGTACTATAACCTGAAAACTCCAATTTATGGCCTTCCTAAACAGAAAAACTTAAGTGTCTAGACAATATTATTAAAAGCTTTAAATTCCCACTGTAAACAGTCACAAGGAAATCTTATTACATCAGGATGGAGAATTTGATCTTAAAATCATCTTTGTAAGAAAGGATTTACTTTAGAAAACCAAAATAAATACTCCCTTTGTCTCCAGGCTGGTGATGTGGCTCATGCCCATTCTCAGGTCAGTGTCCTCATTCAGGGGAACTTGCTGTAACTACAGGTAAGACAAATAGAAACTCAATGACGTCTCAAGTATAAGTAACTCCCTGAAAATTATTTACTGAACATGAAGCCCACCTAGGGTTTCTTCCCAGTGCTTCTGGGAGGTACTTTGCACTTGCCATTTGGTACAAGGAAAGAACACTGGGCAGAAAACCAAGAGCAGTGCCCTCTCTGCCCCAAGGTCATTGTTGCTGTGGAATCTGGAGGGCAGCCAACCCAAAAGGTTGAAGGGAACAACCTCCATTATATATTAGACCCACATAGGTTTTAGCCTTGAAAGAAGATACTCTAGGTGGGGAAAGGCAGTTGTCTGAGAACCTCCAGCTTCATCCCCAATGAGCTTCTGTCCCCCTCATCTCTATGCTTTGGTTATGGGTACCACTGACCCGTATGGTGCCTCTATGGCCTGGGCACCAGAGGGGTACCGGGTACCTTTGGTTCTTCAACTGCAACAGGCCGAAGCTTCCAAAAACACTTGGTATAAAAGAATAGCAACAACACTGGAAGGACAATATCTAGTTAAGCTAATAAAGTGTTGGCTTCTCACCATCCAATATTCTGTTCTTAGGATAAACACTAACTCCAAATGGCGATACAACTTCACTAGCACCCTGGACTCATTCCTTTCTCTTGTCCTCTGTCCTGCCCCTGTCAGATGCATTAACACTTTCTCTTCTTCTGGGTCAAGTACCTGGTCTTTCCTGGCCAAGACCAAGAAAACATTTTAAATCTACATTACAACTTAGTGGCTAAATAGGTCCTCTGCCTGGGTTTGAACACCAGCTCCAGCACTTCTAGCTATGTGATGGCACTAAATTACTTAGTCTCTTGTGTCTCTTTCCTATCTGTAGAATGGGAATAATAATGGTACTTAGAATTAAATGAGAAAATGCATATGTTATGATAACATGTAGTATATGATTAATAAGTAGTTATCTGTTTCCCATCTAGGACTCTAAAATTTAGAATCCATATTTTTGTATAAAAGACCTGACTTTCCACTGAATTCTGGTAGCTGGCACTATAAATGGGGTCACTCTTCAAGTGTGCATATGCAACATAGTTGCAGAAAGTGACATGATCTCTTACAACCCAAGAGCGCTGCAGCAGGCTAATCATAATCCTACTTCCAGAGCTTCTTCCCAGCTGTAGTCTCTGTCTGGAATGCTCTAGCTCCCCCTTACTCCCATACTCTCTGAAGTGCACATGACTAGTGTTCAACAATACACAGCTCTCTACTCCCTCCTGAGCCTCCTGGCTTATTGCACTTAGGTAGGGTTGTGAACTCAGTGAAGGTCAGTGGTCTGTTACCAGTGGAGAATAACACTGCACAACCTTCCCTCTTACTCTTCCATGAGTAGAGAACATGGCAGCCATGTGTGCAGATTGGGGTCCATGTGATGGGTCTGCAGAGAACACATTTTGTGTAAGCAAGAAATTAACATTAAAGTGTTAGGCCACAGTGATGTGGGGGCTGCTTGTTATCACAGCTTAAGTCTGGCCCATCCTGAATCATATATATTACCAGTTACACCCCACCCCGACCCCAACCTTACTTCCCCCATCTTTGACCCTCACCTCCCCATTCACCTGACAGCTTTCTTGTCAATCTTCAGATCATGACAACCTATTCCTCAGCAAAGACTAATAGTCCTCCTTTCTTAAGTAGGCCCCACCCTTGCTATTCTGTGCTATTGAGTCCTGTTTTTTCTTTAAAATTATTTTCCACATAATTTGTAATTACATGTGCACACATCTGTCCATTTGTTTTATCCTTGTCTCTAGCACTAGACTGTAATACACAAGAAATCTATAAGAGATAATCTAGGTTTTACTAACCAATAAAGTAGATAAATAAACTAGGGCTTAGAACAGTATTTTTTTTAATGAATGAATATCAATCCATCAAAATAAGTATAATTGATGCTTTAACAAGATGGGTTTGAACTGTGTGGGTCCACTTATACATGGACCTTTTTCAATAAATAGATTTGAAAATTTTTTGGAAATTTGCAGTAATTTGAAAAAACCTGCAGATGAACTGTGTAGCCTAGAAATATTGAAAAAGTTAAGAAAAAGTTATGTAATGAATGCATAAAATATATGTATGTGCTGGTGTATTTTATCATTTGCTGCCATAAATATACACAGATTATAAAGTTAAACTTTATCAAAACTTATGCAGTTACAGACTGTATGTGGTGACATTCAGTTGAGAGAAATGTAAACAAGTGTAAAGATGCAGTATGAAATCCTAATTGCATAAAATTAACTGTAGTCCACACTATACTACCATAATAATCTTGTAGCCTCCTGTTGCTACTGCAGTGAGCTCAAGTGTGGTATCTGCTTAAAACACCATGTGAAGCTAATCATCTCCATGTGAGCATCTCCATGGGAGGAGTTAGTCTCTCCAGTAAATTGTGTGTCAGACTAAAAAGTGATCTCTTAAGGTTCTTGCACATTTTTCATTGTGTTTAGTGCAATACTGTAAACCTGAATAATACCATAGGACCCATATGAAGTGCAACTAGCTGGAAATGCTCCCAAGAAGCAGGAAAGAGTCACGACAGTACAAGAAAAAGTGGAATTGCTTGAGATGTACTGCAGATTGAGGTCTGCAGCTGCGGATGCTCACCATCTCAAGATAAATGGATGCAGCATAAGGACCACTGTAAAAAAAGAAAAGAATATCTGTGAAAGTTGTCACTGCAGCTGTGCCAGAAGCCACAAAAACCTTGCACTTCTTGTGAAATATATTTTTACATTTAAATACATTGAAAATGCAGCTTTTACATGGGTGCAGGCTTGCTATGAGAAAGGCATAGCTATAGACCTCAATATGATTCAAGAAAAAGTGAAGCACGATAGGACAGCTAAAACAAAAGGAATGTGAAGGATGTAAAGCTGGAGATTTTAAAGCCAGCAAAGGATGGTTTGATAATTTTAGAAAGAGGTTTGTCTTTAAAAATGTCAAGATAACAGGAGAAACAACTTCTGCCCAACCAAGAGACAACAGATGACTTCCCAGACGCCATTAAGAAAATCATTGAGGAGAAAGGATATCTGCCTGGACAAGTTTTTAATGCAGATGAAAGTGCCCTATTTTGGGAAAAAAAGTGCCACAAAAGACATTTATTAGCAAGGAAGAAAAGTGAGCACAAGGTTTTAAAGCAGAAAAGGTAGGCTAACTCTACTGTTTTGTGTGAATGCAGTTGAGTTTATGATGAGGACTGCCCTTATCTACAAAGCCGCTAATCCCAGAAATTAACACCAGCTGCATCTTTTGGCTGCATAACAAGAAGGCATGGACAAGGAGGACATTTTTCCTGAATGGGATCTATCGATACTTAGTCCCTGAAGTTAGGAAATACCTTGCCAGGAAGGGATTGTCTTTTAATGTTCTTCTGATAATAGGCAATGTCGCTGGCCACCTAGAACCCCATGAGTTCAACATCAAAGGCATCAAAGTGCTCTACTTGCCCCCAAACATAACATCTCTAATTCAAAATATAGATTAGGGTGTCATAAGGACCTTTAAGACTTATTACGCACAGTATTCTGTGGAAAGGATTGTCAGTGCTATGGAAGAGAACCCTGACAGAACGTCACAAAAGTCTGGAAGGACTACAGCACTGAAGATGCCATCATTGTTATAGAAAAAGCTATGAGAGTCATTAAGCCCCAAACAATAAATTCCTGCTATAGAAAACTGTGTCCAGATGTTGTGCATCACTTCATAGGATTTATGACAGAGCCAATCAAGGAAATCATGAAAGAGACTGTGGATATGACAAAAAAGGTGATGGTGGTTGGGGGTGGGGGGTGGGGTGGTTCAAGATATGGATCTTGGGGAAATTCCAGTGCTAACAGACACCACACCAGAGGAATTAAGAGAGGAATTAACAACTTGATGAAGATGAGTATTTCTGAACCAGTGCCAGACAATGAGGAAGAAGACATAGAAGCAGCAGTGCCAGAGAACAAATTGACAGACAATCTGGCAGAAGGGTTCTGATCATTCAAGACTGCTTTTGACTTCTTTTACAACATGGACCCTTCCATGATACAGGTACTGAACTAAAGCAAACAGAGGAAGAAGGATTGGTACCATATAGAAATAGTTTGAGAGAAACGAAAAAGCAAAAAAGTCAGACAGCAATTACGAGGCAAAGTGACAAGGAGCATGCCTGCCACTGCTGCCCCCTTCCAGCTGCTCCTCCACCTCCGGGACCTCTGCCATCCCTGAGACAAGGTGAGCCCCTCCTCTTCCTCCTCTTCCACATGAAGACAAGGATGAAGACTTTTATGATGACCCACTTCCACTTAATGACTAGTATATAATCATTGTCTCACAGCTAATAAACTAATCTGTTGTGCTTGTGTGTGTCTTCATGTGAAAATCTTAATCATACAGCAAGAACTGTACAGGATGTTTTTGTGTCATTGTCATCACCTAAGTATTCATCACGTAGGACATCATGCACGAGACTTGTATGGAAGTGGATAGCCTACCTTGCACAGGCATAAGGTGAGTGATATTTAATATAAAGCTACTAATGTGTTAGTTTTCTTACTATTTTATGACTTTGCTTTCAAAGAATTACATTACCATATAATACAACATGCCTTTCACTCTAACTGGAGAAACTGTGTATCAGCCTATTATCAGGATAACTGGCTTTTTTTAATGGAGCTGTTTCCAGTATTGTGAGTCTGATTGTGATACTGTATGCCATAAAAATTTTATACTGATTCATTCATTAGTTAGCTTCATAGGCTAGGCTACCACAAAGCAACATGTTGATTTCACCAGGCTTCCCCAAAACACACATTGCTGCTTCTACCTTATCAGTGCATGAATTGTTATACCTGTAAATAAATACCAATTTTTTGTGTGTTATCTTTTCAACACTGATGTCAGTGTAATATGTATACCATCTACAGTGTTTTGTATCATATAACACAATATTGATGTAGGTCCTGACAGATGATCCATCTTGTAAACAGGTGACATAAACTTAGTTTCAGTAAGCACAGTACAGTATGGTAAATGTATTTTCCTTATGATTTTCTTAATACATTCTTTTTCTCTAGCTTACTTTATTGTAAGAATACAGTATATTATATACATAACATATAAAATCTCTGTTAATTGACTATGTTATTAGTAAAGCTTCCGATAAACAGTAGGCAGTGGTTAAGTTTGGGGGCAGTGCATTTTCAGCTGTTTGGGGAGGGGTTGGCTGTCCTAACCCCCCCGATGTTTTAAAGGGTCAACTATATATATATAAGTATGAGGAAGTTTGTTTCATAATATGGACAATGGAATTAGAAGATGCATTCCATTAGGCTGTGTGCCAGGCCAGAAATCTGTACAGAGATTTAACTATAAAAAGGTTTTATATACAGAAGAAACTTAAAGGAATCTAAGGAAGATCATCAGAGTCTTGGATAAGAACCAAAAAGCAGAATCGCTGTTATACTCTCTTTCATTCTGGTCATCTTGTCCACAAGCACCAGAAGCCCTTCATAGCGGGAAGGAGTGGGGACAATGTCATGTGGAAGATTACACTGTTGATTTGTGGGTGACTTCTTTACTATCTATGGGTATGGCCATTCCAAAAAAAAAGAAAGAAAAGGTAAAAAAAAAGAAACCCAAAAAACAAACAAACAAAAAAACATTTCTATCTGTAAGAGAGATGATAATAACAATTTGGGAACTTTTCCACTTTCCATTTTTCTTTGAGGGAAACTTTCTTCTGCACTCAGTACAGGGTAGACTACAAAGAACCAAGAGGAATAATGAATTCACAGCATTATTTTTTGAGCCTTTCACTATGCACTTTGACCTACAATTCTTCCTTGGTCGTCCTTTTCCACCATAACTTCTGTGCATGGAGAAAAGGACATGCACTGGTTGAGGAAAACTAGTCACCTAAGTGCCTTTAGTTATAATTTTTTTATGTCACTGTCTTTTTAGAGGTTTTGTACAGGAGCTAGGACTAGAAAATACTTTATGTAGGTAAAAATAGCAGATATTAATATCTAAGTCCTATACCAGACATTTTTCATTTTGTAGTTATCCAGCACCCAACTGTCTCCATACATACACACCTTCCTAAAAGTACCCCAGTCTCCCCTTGGGGATAATTCAAATGGGTGTGATCTTAGTGTGAGGGCACTAAGTGCCACCTCTCACTGCCATTTCCCATTGCTCCTTCCTTCACTAGCTCCCTGGTACACCTAGGGCCCAAGCAATCAAACACCATTCCTGGAACTGTAAACCCTGAGTGAGCAATGCAAAGGAAAGAGGACACAGACAGGGGTCAAATCCACTGAAGTGACACCTGGGGCCCATGGACCACAGCTCTTGAGATAAAACCTTGTTCAACTAAGCTCCTAATGCCAGAAATGCCCAAGCTCTTGTCACCTTTTCAGATTCCTGCAGCTGCCAATATCCAGCCAGTGATGTCCCATTTGGCTTAAGATATTTAGGGTTGGGCTTTATTGTAGACAACCAAGAACTCAAACCAAGGCTGCTCTATACAGCTGCAAAAGAAACCGTGGAGACTGAAATCCAACTGTGCCCTACTTGCCATGTTCATAGAGCTACAAACTTGTGAAGGAAGGCATAGCATTTTCCAGTTTACACAGACGCACTGTATAGGCAGGCAGTGGCCCTGCCCCTGACTGATACATCCCCATTTTTCATTTGTAAAACAGAGGCCTAGAGATTAAGTCATTAACATGTAGACTATGATTACAGTAATGCAATGATGTTGCATTGGGCTGTTTGGAATCTCTCTCTACCTACAGACTGAACTACCTATTTATTCCTGCAAGGAAAATGGGAAAGGAGCAGGAATGTTGTTGCAACAGTTCATCCATTTATGATAGGGCCTACACTGTAATTTGCCTAAAAGGATTGGAATTTTAATTTCAAAGATAGTTACAAATATCTACATTCTGGGCCATGCCATAGTTTTTAAGAGCTAACCCTTTATATTCATCGCCATGGGCAGAAAAACAACTTAAAGAATTCAAAGAGCCTTCTAAGTATCTTCAATTCCTACATGCTAGAGTTTCCTGATTCTACAGAGATATCATGGAAAGGGAAAGATCTGAAATCATGCTGTCCAGAACTCTTATTCTAACCTCTTCAATTTTCCCATGACTGTTTTACATTTTCCATGTCTTTTCTCCCAACTTAAATCACAAATTTATCCAGAGGGTCTGTGGGCTAATATATATATATCATGCCTGGCATGTGAATAGCATTTATTGTTAAAAAGGAAATTAGAGCATCACCAGTCCTTCCATTAGGAATCTAACAGTTTTGCTTGCTTTCCTGTACACAGTTTCCTTTTACCATATTAAATCCTTGGGTCTTCCTTTCATGTTACTTTAGGACGCTGATCAAAATCTTTTGTTCTTACTTCCCCTCCCTATAAAAGAAAATTAGATTTGTTTTCAGGCTTTAATCCTGCTAAGATAAAGTGAATCAGCTCTGTTTTCATTACTGTCCAGTCATTCAATCAATCGCTGAAGGGAATCGCTAAAAGCAAAGAGAGAACAAGACAACAGCACTCAGCAGAGGGCCCGCAATGGTACTTTAATAGATCAGAGTGAAGACTGGGAAAAGGGTGGCAGTGCTTCACAGCCTTAAGAGGCCCTGTATGCCTTCTTAGGAAGTTGCCTCTAAATGGGAAGGGAGAAAATAAGTGAGAGAAGGGAATTATCTTTATTGCATAACAGGTCTCCTGATACCAAGCTTGTTAATGTAACAAAGAGCTATGGTTCATTTGGGAGTTAGGGTCATCATTTTTTAGGACAGTGTTTTGAACTTTGAGACAAAGAGCCTAAACTTTCATAGGTCCTGTTCTTCTCTAGCAGTTTGCATTGTCATATCCAATAAAGTATTGCAGAATCTTTCACAAACATTAGGTATCATTTGGGGTGAACTGGTTGTAAGTGACAGAAACCAACTTGAACTGAAGTGAAAAGGGAATTTAGTGGGGAAAAAAGTGAGAGTTATGAGAATCAAAGATGAAGTTAAAGTGCCAGGCTTAAAAAAGATAGGATCCAAGATGCTCCGGTGGGGAGACATTCTCAAAAGCAGCAACTATTCAGTAGTCAGGACTGAATAAACTCCATTTTCTCCATCTTTGTATCTCTCTGCTTGAGATAGAAAGTCCCAGGAAAAAGTTTGATTGGCCTAGAATTTGCCATATACCTTCACCCTTTTGGTTAGGGATAGACTGGGAACTTGATTTTTGGCCCCAGGAAGCCCACAGATGGGCAAGGCAGGGGGTGGTAAAGTGGGGAGGTGGTGGTATTAATTACCCATAAGGAAATCTGGGTGTTTTTATCAACATAAGGGACAATGTATCCTGCATGGCCACGATTTAACCAGTATCCAATATCCACTATGATGTTAAAACAAAAACTGTTTTAACCCTAAAATGCAGGAATCATCTACTCAACATTAACACTAGGTAGATTTCTCATATGTATGCTAACAGCATACTTTCAGTAAATAATACAGTTTCTGATACATGGTAGCTGCTCAATAAATATTTGTTGGGTAGATGTATTTCTTCTGAGTGTTTTCATCCTTTTATGTCATTTATATTTGCTAATATTTAACAAATACTCCTCATTCAAGATTGATGAAGTAGAATCCCTAAAAGAAAAAGTTCAATGCAGTGGAAAGGGTGCTGGAGTAGAATCTTTTCTTGCTTCTGCCCAGTGTGACCTTGGAAGAGGTCACAACCACTTTTGGTTTATTTCTTCATCTGTAAAATGAACTGGTAGAGGTAGATGCTCTTTAAGAATCTACCCAATTCTTTAAGTCTAACATCATGGTCACAAATACATAGATGACAGAGACACAGCGAACTGAGAAAAAATGTTTATAATTTTCACAGTATGAAGTGTCTCTACCCTGAATCTGAACAGAAAGTAAAACCTAAGTTACTTGGTAGTATTTAGGAGAAATTGCCAATATTGTAGAAAATCTAGATCACTGTTATCAAACTTTAAAAAAAAGGCAATGGAATCAATTTTTCAAATGAAATCTTACATTGAATCCCAATGTCTAAAACAAAGGTAAAAAAAATTCCAGCTGAAACAAAGAGATATGGACCCACATCTTTGCGCCTTCTCCCACAGGTTCTGGGAACACCATTTGGCATCATTTATTTAATTCCTGACTGAATATCCCTAGACTTTTCTGCACCTTGTAATAATTCTAAAATGAGATTACCTATTTCATTCAGACAAGAAAAATTAAGGAAAGAAATGTCCATGGAAAAGCAAAAGTGTATTTTTTCAATGGTATTAAAAAGACCTAGACAACTTGTTAGTCTATCAATAATTTCAATTTGAAACAATAAAACCTAAAAGCAATTAATCCCCTACACTGACAACTAGCAATATGTAGACTATGACTGCTGTATCAATGAAAATTTAGCTTCCAAAACATTTTACTAGACTTATTTAACAAGCTAAATTGTAAAATATGAAGAAACTTCTCCAAATATATAAATGAATAGCATTTTAGATTTTGCCTGTGATTTTGATAAATTTTAGCAAGACATGCTTCTCCTATATAATATTTTCCTACTGTCCTGCTTCAGAGGAGATACATCTCCAAAGCCAAAGGAATTTAGCATATGCCCTTTTCTTAATCACCAAAGGAGAAATTACTGAAAAATATTAAATGACATGAACACAAATTGCCATCTTTGTGGTTAATGATAGTGACCTTCTAAGCCTTAGCAAAGAGAGGCAGTTGCTCTTATAAAATCTGTCCATTCCTCTACTTGAAATATCAAAATTAAGACACATCCTATTAACTTGGATCACAGGCTTCTACACATAAAATGCCAATTATGAGTTTGAGTATGAAGTTTACAAAGTTCAAACATCCTTATTAAAGTTATCTTTATTTAATCACACTAATGTACATAGAAACACATCATTTTACCTTAAATAAGGGATTAATCTTGAAAATGCATGTCATCAATTTATTGGCTATTGAACTTCAGTGATGCCACATTTTAGTCAAAGCCAAGAGTTATGAAGATCTTTCTGCAATACATTTTCATTGTAGGCAACATTATTTCATAGTAATTGGCGATCCTACTGACCTCTCTTGGAAGGATATAAGGTTTGAAGGTCTAGGTACAACCAATTAGATGATATATGGCTTATTATATGGATTTGTGCCTTATAACTTATTAAAAAATGTCTACTCAGACTGTTGCCATAGGCGTTGGGAAATAGGTGAAATAGGTGAAGGGGAAAAAATCAGTGAAAACATTTGATGACTTCATGTGGGCGGTGGTCACACGAGTGTATACATGTCAAAGTCTGTTGAGCTGTACACTAAGACTTGGGCGTTTAGGTACAAAAATTAAAGACTGAAAAAATTACAAATGTCTCTACTTCCTGGTCTATGTTGATTTTGCCAATCCTTCTGTTTTCCCAATCAATGGTTTCAAGATTTACTTTATAGTTAGTTTTTAAGACACATTAAGTATAGTCTAATGATGTGCAGGTGCTATGGGTGCCCTGCCCTTATCCCTTCATCACGTACCATTTCCAGGCAGGACAGCCCCCCTTTCAACCCCCAGAAGCTATGATTCTGTCTGAAGGCTTACTCTGGCAGCCAGAAGCTACTCCGCATGCACATGGGCCAGACCAAAAGTTCTTAAGGAATTAACAATTTTCCTCTTAGAGTAATCCTCAACCAATGATTGACTGAAGTTAGTAGAAAATACCCTGGCCTCCCAGCCCCTTGGTTCAGATAACTACAGTATGTTACATATGGTCTCCCAGAGTTCCCAAGCAGAAAGGTCTAATTACTTACCATGGTAACTTGCTTGACTAACACTCTTTATTAGTTTCCCTCTGTTTCCTGCCTCATTTCCCCACTCCCCTATCTCCTCTGTAATAAATTACATTCAAATCCTTTTCTCTGGGTTTGCTTCTGAGGGGAACCCAAACTAAGATGAAGTACAAAGTTGAAGACAATAATTCAACCCTTAAAGAATTAACAACCTAAAATAGGAGACCAGTAATCCACAAAACAAACAACAAAAACAATAACCAAAAGGAAAAATATACAGTATTACATTGTAAATCAAGGTGTGTTGGCCCAGGTAAAGAGAACAATCTGGAGTTTTAAATGTTCTGGGCACCAGAGGGATGTTAGCCATTGATCCTTCTGATAACTGAATATTACCTTCAGTGGGAACGAGCTGCAAGATTATCTCTAATATTTACCTTACTCTAAATGTCATTCTTCCTTGCTGCCATCACTGACATTGTTCTACTACTTCCTGAATAATAGACTGTAGCCAAAGGGTAAAAAGAGGGTAAGAGTATAAACTTCATTCAATTCCATGATAGCTATAGGAAAAAAAGGAAGAGGAAACCAGAATAACAACAGTGATTCCACTTGACAAGTGAATTCAAACTTTAACTATTAGAAAATGAAATTGAGCCTTACATTAACCTTTTTGATATCCAACAAACCCTAAGGCAACTATATAGAGAGCAAAATCAAATCAATATTCTGGCCATCATTCACTATTAGTTTCTGATACACAGGGAGGTGATCATTTGCAATGCCAAACACTAATGAAAAGATCCAGTATTGCACAGCTTTTAGATGGTAACGTATTATGGAAAGCCTGGGTGTGCACTTTAGACTGAGTGATCAAGCAAGGACTGACTTGTGAAGATGAGGAGGGCAAGCATTCCAGAGAAAAGCTGGGAAAGGCCCGTAGCATGTTCAAGCAATTGAGTGGTTTAACCACTTTCTGCATAGGTGATCTTTGATTTACTTTTCAGAAGTAACCAAAATATGGCATTTTTGAAAATCAAGTGATGTAAGCTGAGATAGGCACAACCCAGATGATGTTAGGCTTTATAAGCAGTTTAGATTTTATGCTGCTTTAAGCCCCTGATGGCATTTAAGGAAAGGAGTAACATGATATAAACTTTAAGATCCCTCTTTTTTCCAGAAAAGCTTGTAGGGCAGAAGTAGTTGGGAGACCAGTTAGGTGGTCATTGCAGTAAACCCTAGTGAATGATAGTGGTAATTTAAGCTAAGATACCAGTAAGTGGGAGTAAGATTCTGGGTTTATCAGTGAAGATGTTTCTGGGTGCAAGTAACCAAACACCCAACCTAAGATGTCTTAAATAAGGAAATTTGTAGGCTTATTTTACAGCAAACCTAGTGCCAAAAGTCTCAATGGTGTCATCAAAGAATCATTTCTTCCAGACTTTCTAATCATCCTCTCAAACTGGAATGGTTGTTGACTGCCACTAGCAATTCAGACTAGATGCTTTTTTCCTATCGAGAGAGATGCTCACTTTATGTGGCTATTTCAAGAGCCAGGTTTCCTCTCTGCCAATGCCCCTAGCCCATTGTTTCATTAAGCCACACTTATTTAAGCTTGTCCGGCTCTCATCCATTTGTGTGGGAGATGGAGTTACAATTGGCTAAATATCAAGCAGAGATGAGATTCTCACTAAGATGAGAATGGAGTTGGTTTGCCTTGAGTCACATGGCCTGTGTGAAAGGATGGATACCTGGGGGAAAACAATGAGTATGTCAGAAAAGAGATGGGGGAAATGGATGCCAAGCAGACAAACAATGGTAGCAACTACATGGGATAGGCTTTGGAAGTGGAGTTGACAGGGCTGCCAATGTTTTTAACACTGGGAGACTAGAGGATTCAAAAAGTTCTTAGTGTTGGCTTCACAATTGGGAAGAAGGTGGAGGCGTTTACTGAGATGGGGAAGAATGGAAGAAATTATCAGTTTGAGAAGGATAACCAAGGCTTCTGTTTCTACCCAGTTAACTTTAAAATACCCATTAGACATTGGAAAAGTGATCAAGTTGTTAGTTGGGGGAGTTTGGGGTGTCAGGGAGAGGGCAAGACTGAAAATAAAGCATGAAACCAGATATATGGGGATATTTCTTTTCAAGCAGAGACTGGATGAGATAACTAAAGAGAATGTATGGATAGAGTAAGAGTGGACCCAGAGCAAAGACTAGACCCACACCAAAATTTAGAGGTGGAGTACAATAGAAACCAAGGTAAGTGTCCAACTCCCCAGTGTCATGTGTGGGTGGAATGAGAGAGATGCATATTGTCAGCTCTCTGCCAAAATGGTAGAAGATGCTCCCTCTCTCCACTTGGTAAGTGTGGGGCAGAAAGGATATGGTATCTTTTAAAAATACAGGGCAGATACACTATCCAACCTTTCAGAAGAGAACTGGCTCATTATCAGTCCTCTAAACACTTAGTGGGAATAGGATGAAGGGACATAACATCCAATGGCCAACAATTCTAATCCAAGGCTGAAGACCACTATTATTACATCTGTAATTTGAATTCAAAAATATTTCAAATGGACTTGATTATAGAAAATTACAAGGGAAAAAATTTCTGGTTCTAGTCTATACCTGACATTGGTTAGCAATGTAACCTTGGACCCTTTTATTTCCTTTTTGTAACTAAGTTTTCTGTTTGATGAAGTGCTTAGGATAGGCCCTGCCTGCGTGTTTGAGAGTCACTGTGAAGATCAAGTTAAATCTATTACCTGTAAAATCCGGTAATTTTCTTCAGCTGCCTGACTAGTCTCACTTCTCAGCATTGATGTGCTTCATCATCCTAATGCCAAATTTTCAGGTACTTGATCTTTAAGAGATAATCACCTAAATTTTGGGATTTCATTAAGGACAAAACACTGGATAACTAGAGATAACCCATTAAAGCCTCTGCCTAATTCCTTTGAGGCTTCAAAAATAGCACTTTGCACCAATTTAAACTCAAGTGACATGAGGTAGCCATCACCCTGAGTACTGACCTGACACTGTCAAGGTGACCATTAATCTGAGGTCTAAAGATAACCTTGGAATCATGGATCAAAGTATTGAGAAAATATACATTAAAATTCTTCTTCACATGTGCATTAGCATGACAGCCATGCTTCACTACACCATTACAAAAATACAAGGTGGTTTTTTCATACTTTCCAAAGTTCTTTCTTATTCTTCATTCCACCTGATCATTGAGTAGTTCTGTTGGGTAGGCAAGGAAAATTTATGTTTGTCTTAGGAGAAAACTTGTGTTCAAAATTATTTTGAGGCATACCTTAAATTATATTTCTAGTCCCCAACTCCTATTTTGGTATCCAATCTACATCATGTTACAGAAATTTTACATTTTAAATTACTCAACAGGACCAATGATTCTACTTCTACATGAGTAAAACATTCAAGTTTGAAAATATTCCTAATAAAGATTGTACATTCGTTCCATTTTAAGTCTTCTCAGAAAGAATACTCTACCAACCAACTTAAATCTCCCATTCAGAAGAGCAGATGTGGCAACAGTAATCACTTCACAGAAAAGTAACTGAACTAAATGAACCTGTTATGTAGTACTGAGAATCTGCACATGTCAACAAAGTATCTTGAGCCCACTTCCCAAATTTTGACAGAGGACACTATTCTAAAAACTGTGATACACTCTGGATTTTATGGACTAATAATACTCTATCAACTATTAATATTAATGGCTCAGGAACTAATTACAGGAACTTAAAATGATTAATATTAAAAAAAATAAAAGTTTTGAAGGGTCACCTTAGAAATGTCAGTAAATGTTGCCTAAGCTTCCAAAATATGGATGAGATTAAAAGTTAACTTAAAAGAAGTACCTTATAAATAAGATTATGTAATCAACGTGATTTAAGAAAAGTACTGAATTGGGGATCAGATGAATTATAGTCACAATTTAAATTGAGCCTCAGTAAACATTAAAAAAGAAAAAACCTCATAATAGGAAATTTTACTATCTCTATATAATAAAGTTCTGGAACATCACAAATGGTATGATAAAATTAATGATTAGTAGCAAAAGATTAAGACTTCTGAAGCAAACTACGATTAGATCAAAACATTTATTTTTGTGTGTTACAAAAACAAAAATAAATCCAAGCAGGTAATGAAAGAAACATTTTTTTTTTATTGTCCCATTCTGGGTTCTCTGTCCTAGAATTTAGTAAACAGTTCAAGTTCAGGTTGCTTCAACATTTCTTCTGGATGCTATGAGGTCTCCATCTTATAACCATGTTTCTCTAGTTCAGCTCTACAATAAAACACAAAAGAACATCACTAGACATTCTCTATGATAAACTGAAGAAACATGGTTTTTAGAAATAACACAATAAATAAATGAGCTAATTTAAAATACTATTAAATAGCTTTACTTTAGTCCCTACAAAGAAATCTATATAAAAAGAAAGTTGGATGTGAATCAGTATTTTGCTAATACAATTCTGTTTTCCCATTAGTAAACTTACATTTTATATTCCTTAATTTTCTGGCAAATCTACTTATGACTGAAATATTATTATCTTCCAAATACCATACAAATATTCTGTCGTAATTAGTATTTAAATAAATTTTAAGAATTATTAACCATGTGGCTAAGAACATAAGACACAGATCAAACTTTTAGGGACTTTATAATCATCACAACAGGTAATTACTGTTATTTACACATAAAGAACAAACATATTGCTTTCCATGCTGACATGTATCTTGCTCTAACCAAGTCAAAAATTAATGATCAGATTTACAGGGGTGTGAGAATTATTCTGTATTAACTGTATGTAGGCAAAATAAATATAATGAATAAATAATATTAAATAAGGATTTTTACTTTTATTTTTTTGACTATAAAAATCTCATAAATTTATATTGGTATAAATACACATACTTTTAAAAAACACTCTATAATTTAAATAAGTTACTCAACCTGAACTTTCAGTCATAGTCTGAGAATTTCAGCTGCAACTGTTGATCTGCCTTGTATAAAACATTTACACAAAAAAGTGTAGCTCTGCAATCAATTTCAGCTAATTACCACTCCAAATATCACTGGAAATTTATCTGCCACAATTCAGATTTTATAGAAGTTCATAACAAAATTATGTGAGGGTCTATCTATGATAAATCATTAAACAAATGTAAAGTATGATTTGTGTGCCCTACATTAGTACATCCAATAAGATAAAAATACTTTGTTCTCAAGTATAACTTAGCTTAGACACTAATACACTATCCAATGCAAAAAACATGGAAAAAGCACATTAGGTAGGAATGACTGAATTTTTCATTCCCCCAAACTCCTTCACTTCCCTAAAATTTTTATACTATTATAAAATACTTAAAATAAATATTGACCTAAAGTCCAGGAATAATATTAAGGCCAGAGATTATTCATATGAACCATCTTAGATGTCTTCTGCTCAGGTGTAGAAGGCATTATGGGCTGGTGGTAAAACACTGGATTAGGAGTCAAGAGATCAGCACAAGTTTCTGACTCTATCCCTTTGCTAAATTTGACAAAAATGCTTCCTTTGCACTACCTGTCCCCCAAGAAAACTGAAGATTGTATCTATCCTTTGTATGTTTCCTATTAAAAATGGAAATCATTTTAAAACTTTCTTAAAGAATAACTTTCTGCTGCCTTCAACAAAATCAACGTAGATTATTCACTTTCTCTTATTTTAACAACAAAAAAACACCCCCAAAATTCAACCTAAGATTTAGGTAACAAATACACCAAATCTCTCCACGTTTGTTTCTGTTTGCCTTCCTGACAGGAGGTGGTGACCTATTACATTTATAAACCGTTTATGAACACAAAGGAGATGATGACATGTTCCACCATCAGCTAAATTCTTAGAGAAAATGGAAAGTTCTTTGTTAGCATTTAGGACATATATGAAACCATAAGGAAAATAAACCAAGGCCACTAAGTACGAAACACAAAACAAACAAAAATATTATCATGAGCCTCTTGAATGGAAAAATCCAACACAAATGAGAAGAACTGGAACATTATCACAGAACACATATAGTGAATATACACTACTGAAACAAAAATAGCAGCATTCCTTTCACAACGAAACAAGAAGACGACTTAAAAGCCACTAGTAGGTTTGAGAACTCTTCTTACTATTCAAGAAAGTACTGTTATATGACAGTGGCTATATCCAACATGGTAAATCAGAAACTATATTGGCTTCATGGAGTTTTTATGTAAAATGTGATACAGTGGCAGGAAAATCTCATAATCCTACTTGTTTCTACTGATACGTAAAAAAGGAAAATGTATCAGAAGCACTAAAAACAGAATGACTTCTAGTTACTCAGAAACAGGTGGCCTTTTTCTTTCTACTTATACATGTTAAAGGTAATTACACTGGAAGAGAAACATGGGAAGTATACAGCTAAGTCCTTGCTAAGGATGAGTAGTTAAATAAAGGCTGATTCAGAGTTGGGAATCTGACTGACTCTAGAGTATGAAATGAACTGCCTCTCCAAAGTTACATGGCATTAGGACCAGTAATATCAGAAAACAGTAAAACTGTTCTTTATCATGGTTTATAATACTACATTGAGGACCTTGATGCACTTTATATAAAGACTAGGAGGAACATTTCTGCAGGAGATTCTTAAGATACTTTTTTAAAGCAATGATATAAATATTATATGAGGCTGCACTGTCCAATATAGTAGTCACATGAGGCTATTTATTAAACTTGAATTAAATTAAAAATTCAGTTAATCATCTGCACAACCACACTTCATGTGCTCAATAGCAATGTGACTAGCGGCTACTGTATTGGAGAGTGAAACTTCTAGAACATTTCCATTACTAAGTTATATTTGACAGCACTGATGATCCACCAACAACACGTGGGACAAATTCATAAGTAGGGGAATTAAAAAGATAAATCTTACTAATGGAGGTACTAAGATTTATATACACCTTTGGAAGAAACTCACAAACCTAAAGACAGAAACATAAGAGCAATGTACAGGTGTATTATGAAACCAGTAAGCCACAATGTATCTATGAAAACGCTCTCATTCCAAACCATTAAACTGGCAAGATGTAGCAGTGACAAGAAATCCAATTATTAATATATTTACTACTAAAAGGCCTCTGATAAAAATCATGTTTAATAATGTCTTGATTTAATTTTTAAGAGAAAAATGCTATTTTCTGACTAAAGATAGGCAAAAAAAAGTAAAACACTATGGAGAAAGCTGACTCTTCTGTGAATTGCAAAGGAAGAAAACTCACTTAGTGTCAACTTTAAAAATTTAAAGACAGCAAAAAAGCAAAACCTGATATATGATTAAGAACACAGAATAAGGATCAACAGAATTGGAAGGCCTGAAAATACTCTAACAGTGTAATATGATTCTAATGAGGAAGAAAGGGATGCATACATATATATGTAAAAGGTAGAGTGTCTTTGATGTGGCTGTTTTAAAAGGGTATAAATGCAAAAAGAAAGTGACAAGAACTTGTACACACAGAATCCCAAAATGGACCAAGATCTGTAAAAAGAACAAAAAGTGCTTTGAGCACCATATATAGATAAAGAAGACTGAGAGGCGATAGATCCAGTGCATGGAATGGACTTCACAGAAAATGCAGGATTACTGTTCAACGGCTATTGTTCCTATCTTGCTCATAAAACTGTAAAAGGTAAAACAACGTCAACACAAACTTGAAAACTAAGACAGGTAAGATAACGCCGAACTTCATTAAAGTAGTTTAAAATATCAAGGCTCTGAATAATTTATATCTCAAGGTACTGGAAGAATGA
The DNA here is from genome assembly GCA_032199065.1 of Smutsia gigantea. Classification (NCBI taxonomy): domain Eukaryota; kingdom Metazoa; phylum Chordata; class Mammalia; order Pholidota; family Manidae; genus Smutsia; species Smutsia gigantea. The sequence continues at coordinate 309,905 of JAVSCE010019062.1, forward strand.
AAAGTTGTAGTCAAAAACTTGGAGCCAGTAATTTTGAGAAGTCATGGAGAACTTCATGAAGAAGTACCAGAATAAACATGAAAGGTAAATCATACTATTTCCAAAAAGGGGAGAAAGGTGATGGGTAAAATTAGTCTCCAGAAAATACTAAAAAGTCTTTAGAATGTAGGGGTTTGAGCCCATAAAAAATGCACCATAGAAAAGGTACCACATCATTATTAAAAATAAGCTTAAAAAATTTATTATAAATTATCTCACTTCTTTTTTAAACAAATGTACTAGACTAGAAAATGAGAAGACTGCAATAGAACATCTATATCCTGATCTGAACAAATTCTGGGACAGTCTACCTGGATATCTTTTCAGCCAAGATATATGAGTTGAATCATAAAAAAAAATTAGAGAAAAAAGAGTTGTCTCTACAAAAAATGGTAATGGTGTAACTGGCTAATCTTGTGGAAATGAGCTGGACCTTTATTTCACCATCTAAAAAGTTGTTTCAAAATAGATGGAAATCCTAAATGTAAGAGATAAAATTCTGAAATTGTTAGAAAAAGAGTAAACTAGACTTCATCAGAATTAAAAACTTGTGCAAAGAACATTACGAAGAAAGTGATTAAGACAACCTAACAAAATGGGAGAAAATACTTGTAAATAGTATGTCTGATGAGGAATATATAATAAAGGACCCTTCATGAAACTCAGCAAGCAAACAATTCAACTTATAAACGGGCAAAGGACTTGAATGGATTTTCTCCAAAGAAGGTACACAAATGGCCAAAAATACATGAAAAGAGGCTCATCATTAGTCATTAGAGAAATGAAATCAAAACCACAATGAGATACCAGTTCATATCCACTAGGATGGTTATAATTTAAAAAAATGAAAAATAAGTTTTGGTGAGGGTGTGGAGAGGTAAGAACCTTCATACACTGCTGGTAGTAATGTAAAATTGTTCAGCTGCTATGAAAAGTAGTTTGGAAGTTATTCTAAAATTTAAAATGAATTACATCATGTCCCAGCAATTTTATTCTAAGGCTTATATTCCTCAAAATTTAAAACAGGTATGCAATGAAAAGTTGTACAAGAATGTTCATAGCAGCACTGTCCATCCACCGAATGTCCAAAGCTAAAAAACAACCCAAATGTCCATCAGCTGAGATAAACTGGTGTATCCAGAGAATGGAAAATTACTCAGCCATTGAAAGGAATAAGTACTGATACATGCTACAACATGGATGAAACTTGAAAACATTATGTTAAGTATAAGAAGCTAGACACACAGATCACTTCTTGTATGATTCCACTGATATGAAATATCTAGAATAGGCAAATCCAGACAGAAAGATTAGTGGTTGCCAGGGGCTGGGGGAAGAGAGGAATGCAGAGTGACTGCTTAATGGACATAGTGTTTTCTTTTGGGTGATGAAAGATGTCTTGGAATTAAATAGAATTGATGGTTGCACAACACTGAATATACAAAATACCACTGAACTCTTCACTTTAAAATGGTTAATTTTATGTTATATGAATTTTACTTTAATCAATATCAGGTAAATTTATCTGTATATGAATATGAAAAAGTATACTCCGTATCACCCCAATTTCCATTTCAACTTGAGAATCACCAATCTATGGGGGCCTAGCACTCTAATTTTTGCTGAGTTATTCAATATTGGTAGAAAATTAATGCTAACAGATATTAACACTGACATAAGGATAAAATACAGCAAATATGCTATTTACCTTTGTAAAGAGACTAAAAAAAAACAAGTTTTATGCAATTACACTAGGTATTCCTATTTAGAAACATAGGAAATGAGGGCAATATGTCTTTTCATAATTCAAAAACATTTCAAAGATTAAATATCTTTTAAGAGGTCAATTAACATATGTATGTTACATATTCCATACTTACAAATAATACTAAGCTATATAAAATCTGGCTTAAAACTTACCGTAACTGATTGGAGAAGTCATCCTCTACATTGTCATCATCCCAATTATCCTCCCAGACGTGTGCATCTTCATCTTCATCTAAACCAGCCCAGTCTAAAAACAGAAACAGATGTTGTCTATTTCTCGTATATTATTTCCATAAATATAAAAACTTCAGAAACTTTGTCACTGACTCTCACAATTCAAAACATCTAACATACCTATGAGAAATGATAATCTTCCTCTTTAAATCTCAATTTACACTGCCTTGTTCTCTCAATTCTTGAATTTGCTGATAATCTAAAACAGAACTTAATACAAAAAAGTTCTATTTGCCATGAAAATGTATTATAATCTCAGGAGGATATTTACTTTTCTGGTCTTTCTGTGGAGTAATTTTTATGAGGTGTACTTCATAATACTTCAAAACACAGCACCAACAACACTGAATCAAGTTGAGTAGCAGGTAAGTGTCAGCCTAGAATTTGAAACTGCTAAACATAAAAAAGGATAACTCACACACAGATTAGTAAAAAGTAGACTGAATTATAAGCCATCACTAACATTGGCCTAATATCACAAATACAGAATTTTAAAGGAAGGATATATAAATACGCATAAAGAGGAACATTGTAGTTTTTGTTTTCTTTTTTTTTGGTCTTCCTTCCCTTTTGGTGATGGGAGAAGGGCTAGATTTTAGCTTTTGTTTAGAATAGTCAGAAAACATACATGTAAACTAACATCTTCAGTCAGTCTAATACCAGAACAAGGAATAACTATTGAGAGAGTAATACTAGTAAAAGCAGAAGTTACAAATCACTAGATACACTAGTAGAAAGAAACTATCCATAAGATGGCTTTCCTACAGCCAAATCTCTAGTCATTATTTCTATTTCAGAAGTCAAGTAGCATTATGGTGAAATGTAAGCTGCCTCCCACCCATCTCCTCCTTAGGGCTCTTAATACCAGTTTGTGGCAGAATGCTTGAATTAGGAATGCATTCCTGGTTCCTGCTCTCCTTTAGAGCCTCCCCAAGTGATACTTTTCAGCAGTAAGTTTTCTTACCTGCCTCTACTCAGACCCTCTCTTGAACTTTGGAATTCTACATATAATTGCCTACTAGACACAAACTCAACATGACCAAAACTTAATTCATTATCTTCACCGTCCCCCGCTCCCAACTAACATGTTTTCCTGGCCTTAGGAAAAACACAAATGCATTCAGTCAGGCATTCTAGGTGCAGGGGTGGGGTCGGAAGTGTCATCCTAAATTTTCTCCTCTTTCTGTGATCAAGTCCTGCCCATTTTTTCTCCAATGTCATTCTAAAAATCTATCCTTGTGTCTCCTTCCCTATTACCTCTTCTCTAGATTAGACATTCACATTACTCTTACTTATACAATGGCAATATTCTTCTAGCAGGTTTTTCTTTCTTCTATTCTCTTGATCCTGATAAAAATCTAGTCTCCATGGTGATGTCACTAAGTACTCTTAAAAAATGACATCAAAGTATACCAGAAGCAAGAGACTTTATGCATACTCTGCTCCCCTTCTACTTAGGTTGGCCCACCTGCTATAATCTTGACATAGCTTTATGTTTTATCAAAAAAAAACTGTAGTATATTGTATAATGTATTTATATCAAAATTATTTTAAATTATTTAACATTTAATCCACTGTTGATTCCTTCATGTTAGTCATGTGTCTTGAAGTACTCTCTCATACATCTTTCCCCAACCTAAAAGTTGTAATAATGACAAACAATTCTAAGATCTTCATTTTATTCAGCCCTAACTTTATTTCATGTTTTGAAACTGCTTAAAATTTTCAATTCATCAAACATTTCATGCTGCTCCTCATCTCTCTCTTTGTGCCATCTTTTGAACCTACTACTTGGCCTGACTTCTACTTACCCTGAATTACCTCAAATACCATTCTACATTAAAAAGAACCACAGCTCCCTGAAGAAATAGCTGACCTCATATCTGGAACATGGAAATTGCTAGGTAAGTCTGGGATTTCTTTTTAATGCCTGAAAGCACATCAAAGGACACAAACACTGGCTTTAAAGGTGTTTCCACTGGCCAAATCTGCAACAACTTGAGAATCAAAAGACACAATGAATTAAATAAGAAACCCTTAAGCCCATAGCAATATGCTTTGGGGAGGAGGGAGGTAGAAATACTCTTGTTTACAGTTCCCAGCTCCATAAATATAGATTAATTAGAAAAAAGCACCATTTTGCAACACCTAATGCAATTTAGACAAGGATCAATAATGGTGCTAAAACTATTGGGTGAAAAATGCTTAGACAACAGGATAGATTACTCATTACAAAGGGGAAAATGGAGAGAGCTGGTAATCATCATCTTAACCAATAATAAATTTAACATCACCGATAAACTGGGACAACTTGAAATGTGTCTCTTGACGCAAAGCAGTAAGAAATATCACCTACATAGCACTCTTGCTAAAAATGTTGATGTTAAATCTAATCATGAGGAAACTATCAGGCAAATCCAGAAGGCGGGACTTTCTATAACTGGTCTTTTCAAATAAGCTGATGTCATGAAAAACAAGAAAAAGGACAGAACTATTCTAGACTAAAAGAGGCTCAAGTGACATAACAACCAAATGGAATGTGTAAGTGAAGTAATGGTATGCTGGATTGGGAAAAAAAGTGATGAGACATTTTTGGAACAGTTGGTAAAATCTGAATATGGACTATGTATTTGGAAGATATTACTGAATTAATGTTTAATTTTCTTAAATAAGACTGTAAAATTGTTTTAGAGGAGACTGTTCTTATTCTTTAAGACATGTATGCTGAGTCAAGTGTAATTTTGTCCATGGTTTACCTGCAAATGATTATTGTATGTATTTTATATATATCATGTATGATAGTTTCTATCAAAGACGATAGAAATGAAGTAAATATAACAAAAGTTAAGTGATGAAACTTGGGTATTTGTTGCCCTCTTTTCTTTTTTAATGATGTATAACTGACATATGAGTTTCAGGTGTACAACATAATTCAATATTTGCACATATTGCAAAATGATCACAATAAATCTAGTTACCATCTGTCACCAATTTTTTTTTATGATGAGGACATCTAAGATCTACTCTCTTAGCAGCCTTTAAATGTGCACTACAAATTATTAACTATAGTCACCATGTTGTACATTATATCCTCATGACTTATTTATAAGTAAGTTTGTACCTTTTGGTCCCTTTACCTATTTTGCTCTCCCCTCAGTTGACTTCTTCTTTAACTTTTCTATAAGGCTGAAAATTTCAAAAGAAAATGTGTGAAAAATAATTGTTTAAGTCAGTTTGGAAATCAACTCTGGAAGCCACCTCTATTCCCTTCCTCTCCTCACCCTCAGAGATTAGGTCCCTCTTTTGTGTGTATCTCTATCTCATCATTTACATTATGTCCAGTCAAAATTATTTGTCTATATGTCTATGTCCATTACTAATAGTCTACTCCTTAATAACAACACTACTTATCTTTGTATTCTTAAGCTACAAATAGTACCTAGAATACGCACAACCATTGGTTGTGACAAATCAAAACTCTAAATCAGATCTTGTATATTCTTTTCTGATCCCTTCTTCTCCAAAAACAGTAATTATAAGTTACACACTCAATTTTAAGTATGTATTAGCAATTAGCTTCATCTTAGCAGTTACTTAGAATCATGGCTAACAACATTTCAATCTGGAAAGAAAAATAAATAACAAAAGCTATGAGTTAGGATTTTCTTATAACACACATATAGACTTAAAGCTATTCAACAATGGCTCATAATATCGGTATTTTATTCATTACATTGTATATCCAACAAATTTTTTTAAGTGCAGTATGTCATCATATGACTTAAGAATAAAGTACACCCATTTAACTGACTCCCCAAACCAGAAACTTGGGAGATATCTTAGCTATTCCTTCTGCTTTAACTCTCAAATCACTCATTATATACTTTCCGTTTCAACTCCTAAGTATCTCCAGAATTAGTCTCCCCTCCCCCTATTCTTATTGCCACTATGTTAATTTAGGGGCTATTATTCCCCTTCATGGAAAACTGGTCTTTCTGTCCCCTCCTCCCTAATCTCACACTGTTTATACCTAACCTCTACTGATGCCTACCAGTTACTACTCAAAACCTTCAGGTAGGAACCACATTTATTAACTCTGTAACTCTAATGCCTAGAGCTGAGTGCTGGGCACAAGCAGATACTCTGTAACACGTTGGGTAAGTGAAACTACATTTCTCAAGTTCGCTCCCTTTTAATAGTAAATCTCAAGAAAACAGAGGCCAGTGTGTTATCAGTGAAGTCGAGAGTATATATTTCAAGATAGAAGAGATCAACAATATCATGTATTATTAATGAATAAAACTCTCAACTATATTTACTACTAAGAATGCTTCTGGGAATAGTGATTACTTCATTCAATGCTCCCCTAAGAGAGATTATATGGGAAACTTCTTTTAAGAACTCAATGCCTGAAATGATGAAAAAGTTTCTCATAGGCAATTTATTTCAGGTTGCTAGGAAGCTCAATCAAATGTATACCCAACTTTGATCATTGGGTACAGGCCAGTGAATGTATATTCATTCACTGATTTTTTACCTGCATCAATTGTCTTATGTCTCCTAGTAAAATTACTATCCTCAAAGAGAGAATATTGCAATTACCTAAATTCAAATCACATACTATTCTCTGAGGTCCTTAACAATAGTAATACTTAATAATAGCACTAATTACATCTCAAAATTGACTGGGGTAGAGATAGCCTTACATTTTCTCCTTTCTTGTAGAAGTACCTTGAAGCTCAAACTGAAATCTTCTATTCTCTGTTAAACTACCTAATTTTATTTATTTTCAATTAAGGTATCATTGATATACAGTCTTATGAAGGTTTCACATGAGCAACATTGTGGTTTCAACATTTATCCATATTATCACGTCCTTCCCCCATCCCCATTGCAATCACTGTCCATCATCATGAAACTACCTATATTTTATAATGAAGGTAAATTAAGAAGTTAAAGAAAAGGAAATCACATTCAGGATTTCCCTTAGTTTATAGAAGAGTCATCAGAAAACTGCTGGAACCCAAATTTTGTTATAAATATCTATTCCCAAAGCTAAAAACTAAAAAAATCAACATTTCTGCACTTTAATAGATGAGAAAAGTGACTTAAGAGTTAATCATTAGGTTTAGGGATAAAATAGTACTGTTACTCTCATGTTGTCACTGCAGTCAATAACAAACTATTTACCAAGTACGTTATAATGTTATATATAAACTTTCTTTTTGTTCTTCTAAGAATAGAGAAATCTAAGCCAGAAAGAAGGGAGCTATTTAAGGCAAAAATAAAAGGGGTAAAAATCGGACTGTTAAGTATACAAGAGAAGAAAACTGAGTAAAGGTGGTTTAGGGAAAAGTTTAAGATCAAATTTTAAATTAAAAAGGAGCCTCGTTTCAAACAACAGATACATTTCTCTACAACACTAAAAAACCAAAAATCACTAAATGATTTTAATCTTTAAAATTAAAATTGAATAAAGTACTTCAAATAATCTCATAGAGGACTTTATAAAGTGTATACTTTATCTTCAACACTAAATGCATTGCCAGGATTGTGATTAATCGTTTAAATAACCACAGCTGTGTTTACTTCAGTGTGCAGGCCTCCAGATGTGTACTGGTAAAAATATTACCATATTTTAAGAAGTCAGAATTGGAAATAACCTGTAACAGATGCCTAATACATAAGTTTCTAGCAATTCTAAATTATTTAAGACTTTACCCCCAAATATGGCTTTGTTCCCATTTGCCTGTGAGAACTACATCTGTAACTAGCTTTACATTTCCAAAATTTGAACTATCAAAGATCCCATACACTTCATCTCTATAAGTATCACTAACATTTAAGTGTGAAAATGGGTTTTTCTCAACTTAATGTTTTTAAAATTACTTAACTCTCCTCACCATCCAACATACATTTTGAAATTTCCTAAAAGTATGAAGTATACCACTTTGGAGAAAAGAGGAAATTCCATTTATACCAAATAGGGTTGCAAATGTTCTACACCGATTTTCAGGAGCATCAAATTCTCATTCATTCTTTAACAGTAAAGCTACTCTGAATATAAACTAATCTCCCACAAAGTTTCTTCAAATAAAAAATATGCATGTATATACAGAACATTACATAAAGAAAAATACAGAAGAAATGGATGAGGGTTCAAAAGAGTTCTAAAATATACATTCACCATCATAAGTGCATGTAAAAGAGAACAGCAATAGTTGCAAATAGCATCATTACACTCATGAATATGATAATGAAGCCACAATAAATCTAGTTATTCTGAGATAAATTTACAAGTGTTCCTGCTTAAGCTGTATAAAACAGATGACAATTTTTTAAAATAAAATTTCATTTCTATAGGTTATATGACATAAAAACTTCTATATCTTAGAGACCTAACATCTACTCAATGGCTAAGAAATCTATACCTTCCATAGTACCACTGTACTACTGTATCTTCTCCAACAGACCAAAACTCTCAGTGGCCAACTTCAGAGCAAACAACCAGAAGCAAGTCATCAGTGATATTGCTACCATACTATTGGTGAGTTTTCAGTTGTTTGTGCCCAGGAGTCTGAAACAGAGGATCAAAATAACTTAATCATGTATAATTTTTCTTACATTTTAAAAAGGAAATTTAAACACAATTCTTTTCATCAATAATTCAAAAAATTATGTATCTTGCAGAATGGTTCCACTACAGAGTCATGCTGACTTTAGGTCTCTTTGTTGGTTAGTGCTTTTGTTTCTCTTTAATTTTATTTAATTCCAAAAAGCCATTACTCTCATCTTTTCTAAGCCCGCATCTCCTACACATCTCAATTCCTCATTCTGATCCTCCATATTACCAAGCCATGGGTATCCAATATGAGTTCCACAACCCATCTTCCATTAGACATGCAAGTGCAAAATCACACTCCCATTTTCTTCTTATTCCCAACAGTCCATATCATACCAGTTGCCAAAGCTCCTTTGTTATTCTTCTATCACTGTCTTTACTCTTTTCCCAGTAACAAACTATTTCAGGCCCTTAGTCCTCAACCTATTTCAACAATTTGCTAATTAGCTTCCCAGAATGTCTTTCTATCCTTTCAAATTAATTCTGCTGGGTTAATTTTTCCTTAACTGCCGAGTGCCTAAATGGAACACATATCAAACAAAAAAAACCCACTTTTTATCTAAGGGTAAAGTCCAAATTGGCCACTTGCCTTAAAGCTTTCCATGATTAGGCACCAAACTACCTGCATTTGCAACCACTTTTTCACAGCCAAATAAAACACACACACACATTGATCTTCCATGCATCTATTCCTTTTTCCCTTCTTTTAGAAACCCCTTTGCTACATTTCTATCTTTTGAAAAGTCTGTTCAAATGTTGCTATCTCATGTTGTACACAAGTGGAAATAATTCCCTCTTCTTTTCAACTACTGTTGCACTTTACCATCAGTTGTTTAAATCCTCACCTCTAAACCCCCACTGGAAGGAAATCACATGAAATCTTAACCAGAAGCCCAACAGTTAAAAACAGTCAAAGGCGAAGTTGCTCTGATTTAATTGGGGGTAGGGAGGGAAGGGCTTGGACCACCACCTACCGGAATCAGCATCTCTAAAATACTAAAAAGCTCAAGCTTGCAACAAAACCACTGATTCCTAACTCCCTTGTGATTTGTATCACTAAGTTCAAAGACATATATCTAACTAGAGAGTCAAATTTGCCTCAGTGCAGCCTCTAGTTAACTATGACCTTGGTAACTTAAATAATTTTGCTGAGCCCTAAATTTAAAGCCATCATAACGCTGCTATGAGGATTAAATGAGACGATATATCTAAAGCACTCAGTACTCCTAAATGGCAACAAGTATCATTCTCTCATACCATTCAGCACCTAACTTATAGGAAGCACTCAACCAATATATATTGAATGAATTAATCATTTATTATGTGCTAATCAAGAACAGAAGTTCCATAATAAAGACAACAATGCCAGTCCTGCTAAATATGATATATATAACAGAACACAAAACGGGGGGGTGGGGTGGGGGATACTTGGTGAATTTTTAATACTTCAGAAGAGTGCAAGTATAGTTTTTTAAATGATTATTTTCCCCTCCATGTTTTCACTGTTCATCCCATCTTTCAATGAGTAATGCTGAGTAGCAACTAAGTAGCAACATTAAACACTAAGTCACAATTGCTTATCAGTTATTCATCCCACAAAATCAGTGAAATAGCTAATTAGTTTTCAAAGTAGTTTTACTGTTTAATGACCCAGGTCACACCTCTCACTACCCCTTCCCAAGGACTAGTATCTTGATTCAGGGGTTTTTCATTCCATTCTATTTCTTTGTATGTCTTGTACATCTAATTACATCCCTAAACAATGTATGCTATTTTATGTATCTTTATAATTTATATGAACAACTGAACTATTTTAAAAGTATTTTTGGAAAAAAACTTTGGCCATATTTTAACTTAGAAGTCTTTAGTAGTAGAAAATGAAATGAGTTATCAAATAATCCACAAACTCAACAAGCTTTACTTTGGATATACCAATAATTATAAATAAAATATTTGTCAAAAATTTAGAATTTGACAAATTCTAAATAACTTAAATACCAAAGATCATCCAAACTCTGAATCCCTAAATTGATTAAGAGGGAGAAAAGAAAAGGGACTAATGTTTACTGAATACCGACTTTGCCAAACTATGCTATGTATTTTACATACATCATTATTATGGACTGTGTCCTCCCTACACCAAAATGGGTATGTTGAAGCCCTAAGTCCCAACGGAATGGTATTTTGGGGATGGGGCCTTTTCAAGTTAATTAGGGTTGTATGAGGTAATGAAAGTGGAATCCTTATGATGGGATTAGTGCTGTTACAGGAAGAGACAAACACCAAAGAGCTTGCTCACTCTACCTTGAGTAGACAAAGTAAGAAAGGCATCACTCTGCAAAACAGAATCCTCACCAGGAGCTGAATCAACCAACACCTTAATCTTGGATTTAGCCTCAGAACTGTGAGTAAATAAATTTGTTATTTAAACCACTCAATCTATGGTATTGTTATGGCAGCTCGAACAGATTAACACAATCATGTAATCCTTAGGTGACTATTATCTACAAATTACAAAGGAAGAAATTGAAGATTAAGAAGGTAACAGTTCAAGGAAAAACAATGTTAATTTCATTCAAAAGAAATCAATCCAGACCAAAATGCTGTGATTCTTTTTCATCCATCAGGTTCACCATGACTAAAATGTTTTAATATGGAGTGGAGGCAACCTTATGAGGGAAAAGGTGAATTGCAGATAGGAATGTTAATTGGTATAATACTTCTCAAAGGCAATTTGAGAATATATGACAAAAAGTAAAGTAGACCTGGTCCTGGATGAGGTGTCAGAGCCCAAGATGAGGCAGAAAAGCATTCCTGTGGAGAGGCAGTATAGAATGCTTGGTGTGCCAGAGCCTTTGTAAGGAGGTGGCATGGCACAGAATGTTGAATGTTATCACAAGTGGGATAAGGAAGGCACCTCTGAGTGGAGGGGACAACAGAGATTAGTTAGGGAGGAGAATGACCAAACAGACAATATATTTAAGATGGTGGAAGCCAGGTTGGGAAGACAGCTGGGGAAGAGGGTTACAAATATGGACAGGAAAAAAACTAGAATGAACCCTGTGGTACTGAACTGTAATTGGGGATATCTGTGTGAACTCGTGGTTTTATACAAACACACATATACAAATGTAAAAGTGTATATATGTATGTACATATTTGTGTATTTCCTAGTTCCTTCAAATGAGAGGTTCCCCAAAGCAACTGGAGTTAGCACAATTGGAGTTAACATCTTGCCTTCTATATATCATTCTGTACTAGAAGGAATATCCCTTGGAGAAATGGTTGATTCTGGGACTGGAGCACAGAAAGTACAAGATTAACTTGGAATACCTTCTTGTGCCATAATGCTAGGAAATGGCACAAAAAAATGATGGTAACATGTCAAAAGGTCACAGAAGACAGCAAATATGGGACAATATGAGGATCAAAATAAGTCATAGCAACAAATTATAACCCTTTGAATGAGAATCCATGAATCTGTACTGATATAAATCATCAAAGGAATAAACTGAAAAGTTTGATGATGAATGGAATGCTGTACTTATATAGCCTCAAATCCATCCTCACAAAATACCTATTTATCATGAAGGGAAAATGAATAGCAATGGAAAAGTCTCACAGACACTACCTCAATAAAATGATCACGGTGAACATCATTAGTAATAAAACAAATGAAAATTATGATCTGTCTGATAGGATGCAATGAGGACACATCATCATGATTGTAGTATTCCTGCCAAGGTGCAGAACCTGAATCAGTCTTGTAGAAATACAATACAAATCCAAGTTGAGAAACATTCTAAAAACCAACTGGTCTATAATCTTCAAAGTGTCAAAATCATTAAAGTCAAAGACAACTAAAAACTGCTATGACTGAAGACTAAAGAGATGCAACAGCTGAATGTAATCCATGATTCTTAATCAAGACATTACTGAGACAATTGGAGAAACCTGAAAAGGATGTGTGGGCTAGATGACAGGAATTTTATCCATGTGTTAATTTCTAATTTTGATGATTATACTGCGTTTATACACATTTAAATATTCAGGGGTGATGGGCATCAGGTTGGCAACTTACTCTCAAATGGTTCAGGGAGAAAAGGTATTTGTACTGTACTTTCAATTATTCTGTAAGTTTGTGATTATTTCAAAATAAAAAATTATATTAAAAATAAAAAATGAACCTGCCAATTTGATCTGGTAGTTTCCTCTCTAAGAGGTTACAGATAAGCACAAAAACATACTGTGGGGAAGTGGGGGTTTATGGCCAGGATCCTCACTTCACTTAAACCACCTGATGATGTAACTGGCCTGTTGCTAGGCTACTGCTTCCACACCTGTAGGCAATAAGATATTATTGCACTATATAGAGAGCTCGGCCCAGTGCTCTGGCAGAGGCAGAGACTCTAATGCCCGAGCTCCCACTGGGAGAACAAACCGGGTAATAAACCCTTTTGCCCCAAGAATGTTCTACTGTCAGTTCTTTGGTCACACTGGATCCATAGTGAACTTGCCCGGGGCTGAAACCCATTGGCAAGGCAATTGGCAATAGTCGGCAGGGTTCATTGTTGACCAAGGAAAAAAAAAAGCTGCCCTCAGGAAGGAGTGTTTCAGCAGGCTGCACCTATGGACAGGGAGACATTCAAGTGTCCCCTGTGGACATGTGGTACTGTTAAGGGGTGGATGGCTGGGGCCCACCCTAAGAGAAAGAAAATTTGTTGCTGACTGGCATCACTACAAAGTGTGCTGTGGAAACAGTAAAGACCCAAGAGGGAGCAGAGGCCCAAGAAGGAGCAGCACGAGAAGCAGCAGCATGCAGGCTGCCAGGTGCTATGGGGCAGGTGAAGGATGTAGTGTAGTTGTCAGCCCCAGAAATGGAGGAACGAAGGTTTGATGAACAGGTAGGGGTGGAAGCCCTGCCAGTGCCTAAGGCATCGGCCCCTCCTCCGTTGAGACCTCATCTGGTTGAAAGCTGGTGGAAAGCCAGAAGGACTCGGCAACCGCGGGTTCTTTCAGGAGAGGTGCAGCCCCTCCTCAGGTTGTGGAGCACTCCATGCTCTGCTTCAATCCTCAGGCTCAAGAACAAAAGGAAATATGGTCTACTTCTCAAAGGAAGAATTTAAAGGGCCCTGTGAAGGTCACGAGGACCCAGATGTGGGTTGGTTTGAAAGCGCAGGCGTAGACGGGAAAGAAACTGGATGACTGGAGCTGTGGCAGCGATTGGAACAGGAGCAGCCATTCCGCCTGCTGAGGACAAAGCAGAAGGCAGAGATAAAGCAGTAATATCAGCCTCTGTGTTCTGCAAGACTTTTTGCTGGAGAGGCTGGCTGGAGAACGTGGGTATTGTAAGGCCCACTGACTGTCCTTTTGGTTAACTCATTTGAGTAGAACTGGTTTGAATACAGCCAGGATGACCACTTGGTGGCAATGGATCGACTCAGGCTTGAGGGTTATTATAATCTGTCATAATTTTTGTTATTTGTATGTTATGTTATTATGGAATTTGGTTACAACACTCCAGCTTTCTCCTACAGGGACCATTGCAGAGGATTGAGAGCACACAAACTGAGAGGCAAGAATCCTGGAGGGGTGGAGTGTGGATAAAACGAAGGTTCTTGTGGCCAGGATTCTCAGCTGGCCCTGGTTGGCTAGCTCACCACACACATGTGGGCAATATGTTGTTACTGACTCTATAAAAAGAGTTCCGCCCAGTGCTCTGGGCGACACGGTGGCACGGCTGCAAAGCTGCAGGAGAGCAGAGCAGGGGCTGGAGTGGTGGCAGTGCCAAGAACAGAGACTGGGACGACTCTGCAGGTAGAGAGGCCCATAGGAAGAGACTGGCTTGCTGCATGCAGACTCACTCTGAGTGAATGGGTTTCTAGTGATTGACCTGCCATCGTAGAAATAAAGCTGGGTATAACCCTTTCACCCCAAGAACGTTCTACTGTCATTTCTTTGGTCATACTGAATCCATAGTGAACTTGCCCGGGGCTGAAACCCATTGGCAAGACACATACATGTAAAGACGTGAATATTCACTGCAGCGTAAGAGAAAAAACATAAAAACATGCAAACAAAAAACCTAAAACCACCTAAATATCTATCAATAAAGAGCTAGTTAAATAGATTATTTAACATGCATACAATGGACCAGTAGTACACAACTGTTAAAAAGCAGGAGATAAATTTTTTATGTGAACACATGTCTAAGATCTATAATGTAAAAAACAAGTAGGAAAATGGTACATACGGTATGGTCCTGTCTATTTAAAGGAGATATACAACGACACACAATATATAAGTTTTGAGAGGCTACTAGAAAAACAATTTAACAGTGGGTACTACCAAGCATTAGAAACATTTTGGGGGAAAGACGGTATTTTTACTTTTCAATTTTTGCCCTTTTTAGGTTTAAATTTTTACCATAAGCACTTACTTATACAATTATCCCATATGTTATATTATAAAAATATATTAAAGGAAGTAACTAGCATAAGTTGACCAGCTAACAGTTGATGAATGGTGAATTCTAAACCTAGGTCTGATCCTAGATTTGTCATGCTTATTCCATCCCAGGATTCAAAAACTTTCTTCTTGCATGATTACCATGAATGGATATTCTATAGGCACTCTGCCATTCATATTTTTCCTTTTCCTTAAATTTTACTAACATGACTTCTCCACTTCTTGCTAACACCATTTAACTAATTTAAATGTGTGATGGTATTACTTATGTGTCCATCATATTACATTCAATAACTAACTAAACATAGCAAAGCCCCTGTGGGACTATGTAAAGTGAGCAATACATTATCTGACATTGTTAATGTTAGATGTATCTACCTGTACATTTAAAATTCTAAGGTTTCCTTCCACTGGTGGTTTAATCCAGTCGGTACCCAATGTTCATGTAAATATTTCTCAGTGGCATTTTTCACAAGACAATTCTTTCCTGAGCAGGACTGGTCTATGCATAGCAGGTATTTAAAACCCTTGGCCTCTACCCACTAAATGCTGGTAGTTATTTCACATTCCCACCTGTCAAGGAATGTGGCATCCAAAAATATTCTCCTAGTTAAGAACCACTATAAGATGGCCTACTTTATTAGGCAGAGGTAATTGTACCTCAGTCATTCGAGAATGCTGGCAGTATTAGGGGGCCACCAGCCTGTTGTGTTGTCTGCCTCATCAGACAGATAACCATCAATAAGTGTCTTACCCAGGAATTTCTCAAGGAGGGTAGGATGCGGGTGGTATACTGCTTAATTTCTTCAGATAACACTCAAGTTTCAGTGGTTATAGAAAAATTATATATTTAGTAAAATCTCTTGTAAAAATCACTGCTTCTGGAAGCAAACTCAGTTTTCCTTTTAAATATTATAAAACAGTTTTTCCCCCTAAAAAAAAAACTTCTCAATTTTGGCATTCGATAGAAATTAAAAGAATCCAAAGGCTCACTTGTTCTTCCCACTTTTACTCTCACCCACATCTAATTGTCGGAGAAAGGAGGTTAATGAAAATATTTATAATATCCCTTCAATATGTCTGTGAAAAATTACTTAAAGTTTCAAATAAATTATAAAGTACTTCAGTTTTAGACCAAGCTCTATTACTACCAACTTAGCTGTGGGATCCTGACAAGTTCTTCTCTGGACTTTAAGCTGCTTTCCAGTTACAAAATTCTAACCACGCCAAAGCTTGCAAAATTGTATCATAATTAATCAATCACGCCCACAATGTTGAATGTATTTTCCTAATAAAGCCTATCTCAGTAAGTTTAAATGGTCAGGAAGTTGCAGAATGCATTTCACGAAGATCCCAAACATGATTTTTAACAGTTTCTTGTTTAATGACCAGCAGATCATACACTCACCAATTAGAATAGTTGTGAACAACCGCCAGCGTATCACAGACCCATAAATTAAATATGGGGAAGGAAAAATAAAAAGCACTTTCCTTTGTACCTTGTGTACCAGACAATCACCCACATTAAAGAAGAGCTATTCAGAATAAACAATGAGGCCTCCAATGAAACACATCACCTTAATTTCCTTTTTAAACAGAAATTCTCCTCCCTTAAGAAGACTGAATTGGCATCCTGCCAAAATTATTACCCAGAAGGAGATGTAGCAGCAACTCTCCTGAACTCTGGACAAACGAGGAATACATAACTTCAGTAATGACGTCCAAGAAGTAGCAGGCTCTCAACTTCAAGCTACCCTGAACAATGGACATCACCCACTTGAGAATGGAGAACCAAGAAGACCTTTGAAATTAATACCTCGTACAGACAGGAAAGATAATTAAAAGCAATCTTAAGTTCTCTTAGTGAGTTTGTCAGTGGCTTATTTACCATAAAGACAATCAACAGAAAAAGTTTCCCAAGAAGGCCAAGAACTGGAATGTAACTCAGGGCATTAATAAATTGAACTAAAAACACAAATACTGAAAGATTCAAAACAGGCCACTGTTTTAAAACAGAGCTTCTCTAACTTTAATGAGCATACATACAAATCCTTTAGGAATCTTGGTAAAGTCCAATTGATTCAAGTAGGTCTAGGTTGAGATGCTGCATTTCTAATACACTCCCAAATAATGCAAAAACTGCTGGTCCATGGATCACATTGAGTAGCAATGGAGATGAAACCATAGGCCCAAAAATGAAAGAAAAGTACAGTTTCAAAAGAGATGATTCTTTGGTAACATTTTTCCAAATCATTTTTCTCTAAGGTTTGTTATTTATCAGAGCAGTTTTTATTAGTAAATATTGATTGGTTTCACCTAGTTGGCTAATTTTTGTATCTAGCAAAATCTAACTCAAATTAACATGAAAGGAACCAATATAAGTTGTGCATCAACTACACTTAAAAAAAAATAAACACACACACAAAAAAAGTAATAATGAAAAAAATTAACATGAAAGGAAACCTGTTTGAATTATAAACCAAAGAAACACACAGAACAAAACCTGAATGAAACAAAGGCATTTCAAATGTTATGTCTCATTATAAATGGAAAGCTTTCTGAATGAATTAGGTTTCATACATCCAAACCTGAAGGCAGCAAATATTCTCAGGTGACCAATAAATGGTGAGTTACTAATGATAATAAACTGGTCTGTTGTGGAAGGCCTTTGTCTTCAGAAAAAATATTCTTTACTTTCTTTTTAACTTTAATGAGATTTTACTATATAACTACCAACATTTTGAGCAAATTGCTACAAATAGCATTCTGCAAAAGTTGATGAATTGAAGTTGCTGAGAAAAATCATGTGTATCACCAGGCACAGTTATCTCTAGATCTTTCTAGGCAGTCAACTCTCAACTATTTATTTTAAATGGAGGTTCATTCATTCAACAATCATTTACTACCACCTACTATGCACCAGGAACACTGGCTAAATGTTAAGAATAAAGCTTGGGTTGGGGTATCATACCTTTCAGATCCTGGCTTGACCACTTAACGAAAACCTTTTTAAGTATCTGGGCCTCAGTTTCTTCACAGTTGTGGTGATAAATGAAGTGCCTAACATTGTACCTTGTATACGATAAACAACGAATAAATGCTATTTGAATATGAAGTTTGAGTAAAAACTGGAGTCTGCCCTCAATAAGCCAGTTTTCTACTACATGGCTCAACATTGGAGGTTTATGAACCAACGTGAAAGTGCACAAAATAAAACATGTCTGGACAGATAAATCCACCACCAAAACAAAAACAAACAATTCCCACCATACATAATGAATCCTGGGATTGAAATGGGCTTTGGGTTTGTTAAGTTTGTGTAGCATACACATTAATGTCTCCTCCCACTAAACAAAATAATGAGTACACTATAAATAAAAAGAACGTCTCAGCCATGTGGTTTTATGCACAATAGGAATCATAATGGAGTACAACTTAGGATAATTTTAGTGAAGCAGTAATTGCTTAACAGATTTATACATCGTTAACCACAACTGTTTCCCTACCACCTTCAGAAAGGCTACCGAATAGTAATCTTTTTTCTTATGAAATAAATGTTGCTCGTAACAGTTGCTAATAACACAAATAATTCTGAAAACCTAACTGGCAACAACAATCTAACAAACAGAAGCAGTATATCTTAAGAGCTTAAGAGCCCTGGCATCAAGCGGCCCAGGTGTCCATCATTTCTGGCCAGTTATGTGACATGAGACAAGTTTTTTAACTGTTCCAACCTTCATTTTCTTTATCTGAAGAATAGTAATACCTGTACCTACTTGTTAATTTGTGAACATTAATTAATACAAGCAAAACACTTAAGACAAATACCTGCACTCAGACAAGCAACCACCCTTTAATAAATGTTAGCTATGTGCTATTACCTACAATGAGAAAACTGAAGTTCCTCTTAGTAACCATGAAGCTAATAAAAAATGTAGACATTTTAGGGTCTTACACTTAAGTTAGTTCAAAGTTATCAAAACTGAGGAACAAAAGTAAGACAATACGGTGTATTAAGCACTAACACCTGATCCGCCCGCCCATCCTACTTCATAGTCTTCATTTGTGAAGTCCTAAAAGTAAGCAGCACAGGCCTAACCACAAACAATTTAATTCTGTACGGTTTAAAGGCAAAGGAAGGCCGCTACACCAAAAGAAAAATAAAGGTTTGAAAAGAGGTTACGTAGACATGAGCAAGGTCATGAGCCGAGTAACTCGACTGAAGAGCAAAAGAACCAACCCTCCAAGATACCAGGCTCAGGCGCCCAGGGTCACCATGACTCCTCTCAATGAGGAAGCAGAGGCATTCGGCCTCACCCGCGCGTCCCACCGTGACAGCCAAAGCCGATGCCACTCGCACGGAGGGTCGTGCGCCAAGCCCCGAAAGGTCGCGGGGCGCCTCCGGGCCTGGCTCTAGCGCCCGCGCCCGCCTCCCACCCGAGGGCCTGAGTCAACCGCCGCGCGGCACAGAAGCCGGGGCCCAACCTGTTACCTTCCGCAGGGAACTCCTCGAACTCGTCGTCCTCCTCCAGGAGACCCAAGTCTACCGGCTGCTTTTTCTCTGACATTGCGGCCCTCAGCACCCAAAACCGCTCAGGCCACTAGAAGCGTTGGAACCCTCACTCTTAACTCACAGTAGCCGCCAAAGGCACTACCGCCTCTAAAGCCGACTTTACCATAGAGACGCGGGAGAAGAGCTACGGGAGCAGCGCGGGGCATGCTGGGATACTGGAGGTCAGCCCAACGCGGCCTGTGGTTTAGGTTTCCTTCAGAGTTTAAGAAGGTAGATATTTTGTGCCTTTACCTCTTCTTATCCAGACTCTGAATTGACAACCTGGGGCTCAGGGTAGGTTTCCGTGACTGGAAAAGACTCATAAGGTGTAGAAGCAACTTAGTTAACAGCTGTGGGAAGTGTTCTCAAAAATTCAGTGGGGGCCTGCTAATTGGCAGGCCCTAACAGGTTACCAGTGTTTAAACCAGTTCCCAAAGCATGGGTTTAAGATCACCACATAACAGAAAATTCAGGTTCAGAAAGAAATAGTCCACGTCACTCAGGTAGTGCTAGACTCCTCTACCTTGTAATTACACTGTGGTAAATATGTTCTTAAATAGTGTGTTTAGGTGTGTATGTGTGTGTGTATATGTGTGTAATAGAGATACTATAAAATAATACTGTTAAAACCCCATATATGTAACATTTTATGATGTTCAAAATACATCATTTTGAATTTCTCAAATATTGAATATTGCTTTGAATATACTGGGCTGCATAAAACTATATATATGTAATATTGCAGATGAATTTTATGTAATATAATATATATGTACACACAGATACTTGAGTATATTGTAAATTTTGATACATGTGTTTGTTTGTAAATTGAAATCCTATTCCTTCCTTCAACAACATTAGTTCATACCATTTACCAGGCATTGTGCTAGAAATCAAACATGTATAGACAAGGTCCTTACCCTCAAGGAACTCATATTCTACCCAGAAGCATGTAAACAGATAAACCACAATAAAACATAGTAACACATTTGAATCTCTACAATAAGGAAAATTATTTGAAAAGTGAACAGAATGCATGGGTATACAGAGAATGGGGCGACTAAGTAGAACACAAATTTGGACCAGAATTTGGGAATCTGCAATTAGCTGTAAATTTTTTTTAAATAAGGTGACCTTTATAATACTATTTAAATTTGTATTGACTACTGAAAATATTAACACTCTACAAATTAAGTACAAATTCAAAGTACATGTAATTTTGCATGTTATATTAATAAATACCAAATTAATGAGACAAAAGATGAGGAAAGTCTAAAACTGGAAGTAAATGTAGAGTGTAGAAAGGTAGAAAGTATGTAGCATATTTTCCCATTTAAAGTCTGTGGCAGCATTTGCTAGCATTAATGAGATCTCTCAGAGTTTCATACTCTCTATTATGGCCTCTTTCATACATATTATATATACCATTGGGAACCACACACCAAGATGAAGTTTTGGGCAGGCAGTTTGATTCAGGAAGAAAAGAATAAAAAAGCAAATCACAGATCTGAGACAGCCATTTTGTGCAGAGAGGAATGATTTGCCCAAGGACGAATACATAGAGACAGAAAGATTAAGAGATGGGGAGGGAGAGGAGAGGACTTGGAACTCACTGCTGAATAGGTACAGGGTTTCTTTGTGGTGTGATAAAAATATTCTGGAACTAGATAGTGATGATTGCAAAACTTAGTGAATAATAAAAACCACTGAAGACTAAGCTTCAAAATGGTGAATTTTATGTTATGTGAAGTGTATCTCATTTTTTAAAATGCTATAAAAAATTTGGCTAAGGAGTCAGGAATCTCAAATCCTAATTCCTGGGCCTACTTTTTAATTTATCTGTGATGACATTTATATCAGTTTTTAGCAAAGGAAAATATCAATGGCCATGTAATGATTTTTTTCCCCTAAAACTAAATATAGTCAATTTAAAGAATAAATTTTTAAAAACTTGCATTTGGAGAAGACAAGTAATGACTCTAGCATCTTACTACACTGATAAACAGTGACCACAATAGAGGGAGTGAGGACTTGATAATATGGATGAATGTTGAAACTACCATGTGAAACCATCGTAAGATTGTATACCAATGATACTTTAATAAAAAAAAAGAACCTTGCATTAAGTTCCCAATTTAAAAAAAATTTATTAACTCATTACATCCAGAATGCTAGAACTACTGAAATAACTCCTCATTTAAATCATTGTGGCACAGGGCACAATGAACAGCTTCTCATTTTAATGGTAATGGTACATAGAAAAACCTGGAAAATGATAGCTATTAAAGTATAAAAGGCATTATTGCTTAGTTAAATTAAGCACATAAGAATACATAATTAATGGACTAGGATATAAATCCAGGCTCAATTCCTACCAAACAAGGGGTTTAGGCAAATTACTTACTTTCTCTTAAGTACATTTTAGTGATTTGTATAGTTATAATGAATATTAAATGAGATTATGTATATAACATGCATAGCTCAGTACCTGGCATGTAATATGTGATTAATACATGTTAGCTATTATTAAATAAGGGACTTAAATTTAAAAATACAACTTCCATACCAATCCTAAAAGTTTCTAAATATGGGTTTTGTTTCTTAGATGTTATCTTGGTAATATTTTGCAAAGATGCCAGTCCCTCCACAGGTTAATAATATGTATTTAATTCAGTTAAAAAGAAAATGTATTTAATGTTTACTTTATACTAGGCACTGTGCAAAGCCCTTTTTATGTTTTGAATGAGTAGAACTTAAATCCGTTTAATACTTGAGGGAACTGAAGCACATAGAGGTTGTAATGTGGCCAAAGTCATGGTGTTAAGAAATGGTGGAGCTATTATATCCTTAGGGCTTTCTTAAAGGATAAACAAACCATCTCAATGTGTGGAGAGGTAGACAATCATCACAAGAATCCCCAAAGTCGTTTCTTCTTAATGTTACTAAACATATACACATATGGGAAAATAGCAAAAATATCTAAATGTAAGACAGAAATACAGAGGGCAAAGACGTAGAATGAAAAAGAAAATTGAACCTTGAGATTGACTTAAACTCTATGGTTAGGTATCCCTCTACACTCTAGGGAGAAGCATTGTAGTCAAGACTATGCCTTTACCTATGTATCATAGATCTATAATTGGTTGATCAGTTTAACATCATAGTAAATCAGGTTAGCAGCTGATTTTATAGTAGATGATTCCAGCTGTCTCAAGCAAATCTTTTTCTTCCTAGAAGTTCCATTTAGGATCCACATGATTTAGTTATATCACAAATATCTGAATTCTTAAGTTTGCTGTGGAGTGACCATTCAGTAACTAGACAGAATGGATCAAACAAGATTGACCTTTATCTCTGTCTACCCAGGAAGAAATGCCCAAAAGAAAGGCACCTCCATTTTGTTTTCTAGAAGGCACAGCTAATTTGCCAGAGTGAAGAACTGAGAAGACCATGACCTGCACCTCAAGTTTCTGTGATGTTCTCTCAGGGTATGTAAAAAGCTTTGGCTGTAGAGTCACTCTTCCTGAAATCACCTCAGGCTCCACCACTTAACCAGCTGAGGGGCCCTTAGAATATTATGTTCCATCTGGGGCCTTGGTTTACCCAAATTCGAAGAGAGTAATAAATTACCTTTCCAGTAAGATTCTTCTAAGAATTAAATGAGCTATTTCATGTAAAACACTCAGAAGGGTGTCTGACATATGATAAATAGGCAATGAAAAGTAATAGTTTGAAGTAAAAAGGAGAGTAATAATGCTGGTTCCCACCCTCTAGCAATGCATACATCTCAAGATAAGAAAAAAGCTTATTTCCCACAGCATCCATGCTTGTCATCAGGAAGTACTGCACTTTTGCAGTGCAATAGTTCTCTTCTTTACCTGTCTTTTCTAACCTCCAGAACACAACTATTTTCTGTAGCTTCTCTGAAAGTCTCCACAGGGCAGGTCCTAGATGAGATGAAATCCATGTGGCACAGCTCCAGGACCCTCCTTTCCCACGAGGCCTGAACATTTAGGCAGCTACCAAAAACATCAGCAAAATGCCACATACGTTTGTGATAAATGCAAGTGTAACTCTATTAGGAGAAAATGGAAATTTAAAAGGGTGAGGCAAACCAAACCATATGCAATTTGCAACAATGGAAGATGTAGAAAGGATGAGATATTAGAAAATAGAGATTGGGATATCTTTATAGAACATCTCTTATTTCATATATATCTATAGCTCCTTATTCAAATTTTCTTTTTTTTTCTTTGGACCTTTAAAATTATTCACTTTTCCTGGAAACAGATATTGAAGGTCTTTAAGAAAATCGGACTATAATTATGAAGTCAGACTCTGAATATCTGCAGCTAGCTCTAAATGCTACTGTGATCTGTGTTTTTCTTTTATTATTTATTGTGGTAAGAACACTTAATATATCTACCCTTTCAACACATTTTTAAATGCATAATACATATTGTTAACTATAGGCATGATGCTGTATAGCTGATCTCTAGAATTTACGTATTTTGTATATTCTGTTCAGCAACTCTTCATTTCCCTCACCCACAGCCCCTGGCAACCATCATTCTATTCACCATTTTTGAGTTTCCTATTTCAGATACCTTTTATAAGTGGAATCATGATGCACTGTTTGTCCTTCTGTAACTGGCTTATTTCACTTTGCATAATATCCTCCAGGTTCATCCATGTTGTCAAATATGGCAGAATTTCTTTTTAAAGGCTGAAAAATATTCCATTGAATATATATACCTGTAACTCTGGGGGGAAAATATTTTCCCAGCCTAGGGGCAAATGCCTTTGAAACCAAGATTAATCAAAGGGAGAAATAAAGTGGGAGAAACCCGTTTATTGCCTACAAGCAGTCGTCCACTTCTGCTCACCCGTGTCTCTCATGACCTGGCCTCAAAAAAGGACCCCACCCAACCTCCCTGGTCCAGATATGCCCTCCTCCCCCTTGTAATTACCTATTGATATGGAAGTAGACTACTTTTCTCCACCCCTTGGAAACACCTATTGATATGAAGATGTACCAAGGCCAGGCGAAAAATTCTAGAAATATTGCAATTTTACCCACAGTACTACATTTTCTTTATCCATTCATTGTTTATTTGTATTCATATCTTGTTTATTTGAATAGTGCTTCCATAAACATGGTAGTACAGATATCTTTTTGAGATCCTGATTTCAGTCCTTTTGGATAAATGCCCAGAAGTGGGATTGCTGGATCAAATAGTAGTTCTATTTGTAATTTTTTGAGATACCACCATACCATTTTCCATAGTGGCTCCACCAGTTTACATTTCCAAAAATAGTGTTTAAAGATTACAATTTCTCCACATCCTTTTGGTTTTGTTGATAATAGCCATCATTTCTGACAGATGTGAGGTGATATTGTTGTTTTGATTTGCATTTCCCTGATGATTCATGATGTTAAGTATCTTCACATACCTTTTGGTCATTTCTATGTCTTCTTTGGAGAAATATCTATTCAAGTCCTTTGCTCATTTTTTAATTAGGTTATTGGGGTTTTGGGGGGGGTTTGCTCTTGAGTAGTAGGAATTCCTTATATGTTTTGTTGTAGATAAACCCCTTATCAGTTATATATAGTTTGCATGTATTTTCTCCTTTCTGTAAGTTGCCTTTTCACTCTGTTGATTATTTATTTTGCTGTGCAGAATTTTTTAGTTTGAGGTAATTCCACTTGTTTGTTTTTGTTTTTGTGGCTTGCGCTTTTGGTGTCATATCCAAGAAATCACTATGTAGAACAATGTCATGAAGCTTTTCCCTATGTTTTCTCCTAGTAATTTTATAGCTTCAGGTCTTAAGCTTAAATCTTTAATCCATTTTGAGTTGATTTTTGTGTGTGATACCTGTTAAATGGTTTGGCTCATGGGGAGTGGGTAAAAAAAAGAAGAGAATATTTTCTTTTAAAAGCATAAAACTTGACAATAATGTCATTTTTGAAATAAAGGGATATTTTCCATTCTCTTTTCTCAAAATTATTTAACATCATTACAGATCCTGCTCTGAGCTACATATTCTGCAGATGCCGCATGTGGACATGATCCCTCCTTTCTTAGAATTTATATTCTAGCAGGTTCTTTAGCTTCCATCAGTCTATCTGGTATAAAGCTTCTAAAATTTTTCAAAGCAAATATTTGGGACTGGCTTTGTAGCTAAACTTCAGTGTGCATTCAAGTCTCTGGCACTCTTGTTATAATGCGGCTTCATTTTCAGTTGGTCTACCTAGGGTCTGAGATTCTACATTTTTAACAGTCTGCCAGGTGATGCTAGTTTTGCTTGTCTGGATGACATTTTAAGAAGCAAGGGTATAGATGAAATGGAAATAAGAGAAAATATATGTGTTTCTGAAAATTGATTCAGCTAACAATACTGTATGACTGTCTATAACTTCAAGTGTAGAGGAGAGAAGACTTACCTCTACTCTCCTAGGTTCAATAGCTGAGTCTATAAAATAAATTGACAACAGGTAGATTAACAGGAGAGAAGGTAAACAAATTATTAATTTTAAATATTATGTGCACTGGGGCACCACAGGAAAAAAAAAGTGAATACCCAAAAAGTGCTGAGATCTGAGAGCTTATATACTGTCTTAATAGGGGAGCATGATGATGTAGGCAACTTAGGGAGAGGAAATGATTTTTAGGAAAGATCAAAGGGCCTTTAAAAGAATAGGTGAACGATAGGATAGTTTGTGACAGTTTGTCTGGGTGTGGAATATACTCTTCTAGTCTCCTCTGGGTGGTAAGAGTCAACCCCAGGAAGGGGATTTATGACCATTGAGTTCCTTTTGGAGGATTTGTCTTTAAGCAGTTTAGGAAAATTTAAAGAAAGCCTCTCCCTATATTTGGCATTTTTCTAGTGTTTTCAGGTCAGAATCAATATACCAAAGTAGTGTATTTTGGGGTAGCATGTCCTAAACTCCATCAACAACCATACTAAATCCAAATGTTTCCTTTTCAGTATTGGAACTTACCCTCTAAAGGTCCTTCCTCTGTAACCATTAGGAGGTTTAGCTCTTCTTAGAGGGATATATATCTCTGAACAACTCACACTCACATCTTCACTAATGTTATGAGTACTCTGTACTCAATGATTGGTTCTGGACTTTGAGAAGAATCACAATCCCAATAAAAGGTTTCTTGGCTCTGTTATGACATGACAAAACGCTTGGACAAATAAAAATGTGAAAAAATTTAATCATAAAATAACTGTCTAAAATATCTAGGTCTCACTGTTCAGCAATTAATAATGAATAAAGAAACAGTTATATAAAATCCAAATGCTAATAATGATAGTACTTAACCTACCACAAAGTAAAAGCCTCACCAAGAAAGACCCAGCCTGCACCAAAAATACATGTTCAAAAAACGATATTTGCATGCACAAATTGATTGAAAAGGCGATGTTTGAAAAGGCGATTATGGTCTCATAAGTAAATCATAAGAATTTTAAAAATTTTGTAAATGCTGTATTTATATGACAGACAAGAACCACTCTGAAGGAATCATTATGGTTTGGGAAATGATATGCAATTTCAAAATCATCTAAATCATTTCAATTGCCTGTATTTACATTTATATAATGGGTATTTATAATCGTGATTATTTTAGACTTACCTTGTTTTCCAGGATCTCACATTGGTTTCTATGGGAACAAAAATGGCTCTGAAGAGGAGCATTTTAAGAACTCTTTTCACATTCAGTTTCTGCTAACTGAACTGCAAATTCTATTCGTTTGTTAATGGTTTTTAACTCTCAAGTTTTAACACAGAAATAAAAGTTGGGCATTCTAACTTCATAAATCATTCTAAATAATAAAAACTATTTTTATTAAACATCTGGAACACTGAAACATTTGAAAACAAAATAACTAGCTTTAGGAGCTAATAATCTGTTCACTTTATTAAATTCATTAGTGATTAATCCACATTGGCCATATGCTTGCTCTTGGAAAAATGTGTAAAGAAAACTTCATGTGATATATTTTTTCAATACGTTTTTCTCGGCTATTGATATGTATGTATATATGTTTTCTTACTTTTGTAAAAATCCCTTACAAAAACAGTGTTTAAATGTTCTGCATTTAAAGTTTCCCGTTGCCAACACCTTGCCCATCCTGTGCTATTTACCCTTGTACCGTGTGGACCGTTTACCATGTTCTCGCACCAGCTGTAACTTATTTTTACTGTTTTTGGAAACAAGCTCATAAGTCTTCAAATTTCAGTATTTCTTTTTCTTGGAATAGATTTTTAGATCATAAAAGGCACAACATATAACCTATGTTATTACATTTGTGCAGTTTACTATATTTAATATTTCCCCACATTTCATGTTTTCCCATAAACTTTATTTTTTTAATTCCCTGAAGAAATGATATTTCAGTATATTTGTATTTAATTCCTTCACAAAGTAATTAAAACCCACTAAAAATAAGAGAAGCCTATTTCAGAAGAGTGTGCTAAAACTAAATTTTTGTTATACCCAGACTATAAAAGATGCTGGTTAAAAGCACATGGCATCCCTTAACCAGCTTATGTAATAGCTACCCCAGTTATTGCTGACATATAATCTGTGTCTTAAGTCCAAAAAGTACAGGTTGATGGCAGAGTGCCAAGCAGGATGGAATGAGCAAGAGTGTTTTTCACTTTTCTTGGATTGGCAGATTTCTGCCCACTTTCAGTGTGCCCTGGCCCTGATCAGGATTGCTAGAGACTAGTGACAGTTTGAGAAATGAAGCTGCTGGCATAGTGTGACCAAGAGACCATCCTGTAACTCACTGACCTGGAATAATGCCCAAGAAATTGTTTTTTTCTTTCTGGAAAGTATTTTTCATTCTGATTTGATTTTATGAAATTAAAATTAGGGATTGCTACAGTTTGAAAAAATTGTAGATAAATGGGAACACATAACTAAGTGTTTTAGGGAAATGATTAATTGATTGGTTCTTTTATCTTCTTCATATTGAAATGAAGCAGAAAACAAGCTGAAGAATAAAAGCAAGTATTGTGTTAATTTACAGAAGAGAAGTATTTTGAAAAGTATCTAAATCTGAAGGTGAAGAATGTGGTTGTCCATAGAGCTATTCAAAGTGGGGTCCATTGATCAGTGCCTATCTGAGACAATATAAGTACAAAATTTGAGTATAAGCATTTAGAAACTCTTAGAGGAGTTTGTCATTGCCACTTCATCCAATCGTATGATTTTGTATTTTATAAAAATCAGTCCATGGCATTTAGGCCCTTGACAATTTTCCCTTTACTACAATTAGTTTGAGATGCATTGTTCTAGCATAAATCACTGTAAGCCAGAAAAAAGAGAGTACCATTTGAACTTCATAGTATTAGAAATAATTTATCCCATGTGATTCTGCCTGAAAGTTGGGAAGTGAAGGGTTTTTATCTCTGAAAGATCTCTTTCTAAATCTAGAATAACATATTTATTTTCATAAGATTATAGCAAAGGAGGCTGAAGTAGATATTCTCTCCTTTTGCAGATATAAAAACAGAAGTGCAAAGGACTTAAGTGAGCTGTCTGATATTACACAATTACCATCAAAATTTTAAAGTTAAGTGAAGAGTATTACACAGAACTCATTTAATAGTCTGATAAATAAAATAAAAACACCCTAGGTTGATTATGGCAGCAAATTCCATATATTTGCATTTTCATGTGGCAGACAGAGGTGCTTTGTCTCTAGGTTTCAGAAGGAAGAGCATTGTGTTACAGTTGTTTGATGGATGACTAGTGAAACTGCACACACTGGAAATCAAGGTGGAGAGTTTGGAGGAATTCAATAAGCAAAAACAAAATTAAAGAGAGTGAAGAAAGATTAGGGACAAATGTATAGTTTAGCTTAAGAACTTGTAAAGCAGAAATGTAAGTCCACACTTCTCTGAAAGGTATAAAGTCTCAAAAGAGAAAGGTCTTGCTACCTCAGACTACAAATAGGAGAAATAAAATGAAAATATCTAAGGAAAATTTAGACAAACATAGGGAATTTTTGTTAATTGTTAGGGAGTATTAGGTTAAGTGGGCACCCAAAGGAATCTCTGATGACATTTAAAACCTCATTGAGCAAAGCTGTGGACATTGTATTGTGGAGAGCAAGACTTCAATGGCAAGGCGGATGGACTAGATCAACTGTGAGGTCTTTCCAGCTCTAATTTCTCCTACTCCATAGCTCTGTGAAGAATAGTTGCCAAATTGCTTGATCATTCAGACAAATAAAACTCAAGACAAAAATAAAACCCCAGACAAAACAATAAAGTCAGCCAAAATGGAAACACGCCCCTCCAAAAAGAAAGAAAGAAAAAAAACCCGCCATCTTGCATCATACCCAAAGATGACAAATTCAGGCTCTGGCAACCTGCCCAGAGGAATAAATTTCAGAGACAGGACCCTTCAGTGAGCAAGCCCAACCAACAAGTTGGGAGAGTTCAACTTCTCAGACAGGCTTGCAAAAGCTCTCAGCTGATATTAATACTAGAGCAGGCTTAAAATGTGAAAAGGAAAAGAAATCTATGAAAGAATCTGGTCTATGAGTGAACTAATTCACTTATTCATTCTACAAGGATTTATGGAGTGCCTACTATAGGCCAGCTACTTAGGTCAGAGTTCATTGGTGAAAAAAACCGACAAGATCTCTGCTCTTGTGGCACTTAACATTTTAGTGTGAGGAATAATAAGCAATACAGGAAGATGTCTCATAAGTTAAAGAGTCATAATGGCTAAGGGAGATAAAAAAGCAGGGTAAGGAAGATGACAGACAGGGGGATGGAATCTGGGCAGCTGGATATGTTTAGTAATGCAACCAGGCTAGAACTCATGGAGAAGAGACATCTGAGCAAGACTTGGAGGAAGTGAGTGGAGATAGCAAAGTGGATATTGGACAAGAACAATACAAGCTGAGAGAACTGTAGAGTATAACAGGAAGGTTGTTGCAAACCTGGTGTGTCTGAGGAACAGAAAGGAGGCTAGGGTGGCTCCAGGGCAGTGAGTGTATGGAAGACTAATATTAGAGTGAGGTCATGAAGGCCTTGTAGGTTGTTACTGTGTCCTCATCTTTTACTCTGCCTGAGTAAACTATCCACATATTTTGCTTCAAGAATCCTAGGAACTTAGTGAAAAAACTAATTTATGCCAGGTGTCAATTTATCCCTGGGAAACCACTCCATCCACACATTAGCCATGTTTCTGCAGGCTTCTTCACTTAGTAAGTTTTAATATTGTCAGCATCATCCAGCAGCATGGGCCTTTAATGTATTAATATGTCCTGTAGTTACTGCTATGGAGAATGAGGGAGGCTTATCAATACTGGAACTCTGGATATTCTCTTCCATTTATTCTTAGACCATTAATAAAAAATCCAAACAAAATTACATTTGTGATCTTTGTGTGATGTTTGTACATATATAAAATGTTTTCTGTCACAAAAACTAAACCCCTTGTAGCTCCAGAAGTGTGTTCCCAGCCTGGGGCAAATAAACTAGTGAAACCAGTGAAGCTGAAAAAAAGTCTAAGGAAAGGATAAAGTGGGAGAAACCTGTTTATTGCTCATAAGAAGCCTGGCTCCATACATGCCTCTCTGGCAGCCACTCTCATTCCCTGTTTCTCTCCCATCCCGGCTCGCACTTACCTGCCCTCCAACCCCTTCCAGGGGAAACTCCGTGGGTGGATCCCCAGCGACTGACAAGCGCCAGACCAATTACACAGCAGAGGAAAGGAGAGAACAGGCCTTGGAAAGAAACACCTATTGATTTGTAAATGGGCTAAGGCCCGGTGAGAGATTCTGCAAATATTGCAGCTTTACCCCACACCACGTGAAGGCAAACTGTTCCTGACTTCCCTGTGCTATGTCAAGAGAAGAAAGCATTAGCAAGGTCCACAACATAATAATATGTCCCCAGTTTATGGCTGAGGGTGTCCATAAGGGCTGCTATAGAGGGGACAGCAGCATGCAAAGGGGGTATGACTTTGTTCAATTCTCTGTAATCCACAATCATATGCCAGGAGCTGTCTGGCTTTTTCACTGGCCACACCAGGGAAGTAAAAGGACTATGAGTGGGCTTTGTGATGCCCACCTTCTCCAACTCCTGTAAAGTTTCTCCAATTTCCTTGTGTCCCACAGGCAGTTTATACTGCTTAATATTTGTCACCCATGAGGTACAGGAAGAGCTACAGGTGGGTGCTTAGCATGTCCCCTCAGAACTGCCTTTGTAATACATACCCTCAGTCTGAACTCACCTACAGTGGTCTGTAACCACAGGCCCTGCAGGATATCTACCCCCA